>CM055270.1:93159362-93578155 GCA_029237695.1 Conchocele bisecta
CACAAACCATATAACTCCATATCTCCAGTGACAGCCACAATTATCTGATTTACTGATGAATCATGTAACCCTGATACGACACAAAACCCGAAATGACAATCTTCTCTATTTCATTCTGAGTACTGTACAGTTGTTTAACCCTTCCTAAGCTGTTGACGAAAATTGCCGTCTGCTGTTTTTCATTTTTGCTTTAATTCTTAACAAAAAACTGGTTTTGACAGCACATGAGAATCGTCTCCACTGGAGATGATTCTCATGTGCTGTCAAAACCAGGTTTTTGTCGAGAAATATTGAAAATAAAACATTTCCAGCAGATGACAACATTTAATTCAGCGTAGGAAGGGTTAAAGACCAATAAGCCAATTTCTTTCAGTTCCTGAATTCTTTCCCTGAATTTAACAATTCGTTCCCTCAAATTACCAATTCGTTCCCACAAATTTATAATTTGTTCGCACGAAATGACAATTCGTTCCCTCAATTTAACAATTTGTTGCCTCAAATTAACAATTTGTTCCCACGAATTAACAATTCGTTCCCATGGGAACGAATTGTTAATTCGTGGGAACGAATTGTTAAATTGAGGGAACAAATTGTTATTTCGTGGGAATTAATAAAAAAAAGAATTCTACGTCCTCTGCGGGGCTCCGTACAATTGTGCTTGTATGATTCAATGGAAGTTGATGTGTACCGATTGTACTTGTACTCCTGTACAGCATCAGGAATCATACATTTGGTAAAAACATCACACATTTTGACTCCTTGTCTCCGTGTCATATATCGATGGTCTAGAATTGGGCCGTAATTGCCGTTTAAAATACATTGATATAATGCAGGCCCGTATGCAGGAATTTATATAGGGGTCGGGGTGCATTATCGATGGCACAAAGTGCCGCAGTTGCTAAACAATTGTTTACACATGCATGGGTGGGTGGCAGGTGGGAGCACGCAATGGGTAATTTAACGATCGGGGTTCATCCTTACCGGAATCCCGACTGGAGATCTGGTTTGGCCCTCACATACGTCTGGCATTTTGTATGTGACAGTTGAATCTGGTTATACCCCTTATGTGAGTATTACGATATTCGTAATCCTATTTTAGGGGAAGGGACCAAGTGATGTAAATATTCCGTTTTGATTTTGGGATTTTCCCCCCAATGCAGCAGGTTAAAATGGGATCGAACCCGTTTGCCCGGCCTTACACAGGCGCGGATACATGCTTTTATTTCAAAAGAAGGCAAAGCAACAACAGACAACACTTTTCATGCTCAGCAGTTTAAGGGTTTGATATAGAGGAAATCATCTATTTGGAATATAAAATAGCGGCTGTTACAGAGAGGAGGGTGTTGTTGTAGAGAGGTGGCCGTTCGGGGAGGTTCAACTGTACCTGTATAGGGATACAATCAACCCCTCGACGGGCGTATTTGTGACTGGCGGCACGCTCGTTAGTCATGGAATTGAGGTTGTCGCATATTTTTGAAAGAAAAAAATCACTTAAAATGAATCAATTCTCTGATTTCTGTTTGTCAAACTCAAATGTGGCTGTGAGAAATGGAGTTTATGGTTTTTGCGACCAGTGTAGATCAATATCAGCGTGTGCATCCGCGCAGTCTGATCAGCATCATCAATGTGTACCATTCCATTAATGAAGCACCCCACATGCTTCTAACAAGCGATATTTATTGTTAATGGGCTACAATATCCAATAAGCCCTGTACAGCCGACTATTGTTCATCGACGACTATCGTTCACGTGTATAATTAAGCCAAGGAAAATAACTTATCTATTTCTGAAGCCATTTCACCTTTACTGTGTGTCGTTGAACAACTTAGACAATTTTTAAGAAACTTCACTACCGGTGAACATTAGTCGTCGACAATAGTCGTTGATGTTAGAGCCGACTATTGTTCATCGATGACTATCATTCACGTGTATGATTAAGCCTGCGAAAATAACTTACATGTAGCCATTTCTGAAGCCAATGGCTTCAGAATGTCATTTTCCCCGGCTTAATTATATACACGTGAACGATAGTCGTCGATGAACAAAGGTGAAATGACTTCAGAAATGGCTACGTTATTTTCCCCGGCTTAATTATACACGTGAACGATAGTCGTCGATGAACAATAGTCGGCTCTACAAAGCCCCATTACTCCAGCACAGCCACAGATGGATGTTTTTCTCTGTCCAATTGTTGGTTAAAATGATCCCTCAGAGGCCATGTGTTGAAATTATTCAGGAAATTGGTTACCAGTACTACTAACCCTTTCACCCCTAAGTGGAATAACTAGAATGGATTTTGATATGTTAATTTTGCAACCAATCCAACCGTCACAAACTGATTTTAAGACTAGTCGTCAATTTATGAAAACAGGGGTGTTTTTGTTCTCAAAAATAATTGCAATAAGTGCAGATCCTGATGAGACGGCTCATCATGAGCCGGCTCATCTGGATCTACACTATTTGCCAATACCACTTTACAGGCCTGTGGTGTTGAAAGGGTTAAGGTGTGCTATATATGGCTATTCTTTTCTGTTATCCAATTAAAGATTGAATTCATTGTCACATTCACTTGCTTTATTATTACCAGCATGGTGTCACATTGTACCTTATATTTTATAGGAAATCCACCGGGAAGAATGGATGTTCAAGCTCGTAGGAAAGGAATTTTTCAAGGTCGGGGAAGCAAAATGTGTGATCAGCATTGATGCATGTGCTGGCTTTGCTTACGAGTACACGTTAGAAGTCAATGGCAAGGCATTGGGAAAGTTTAAAGAAAATCAGGACAAAATTATGAAAGTTTGGGTGTTTACAATTGGCTCAAATACAATGTTTAGAATTGTTCTAGGTATGTATATGTTTATTCAGGGCTCCAGATAAGCTGCGTATTTGTTTAAATACCCAATTAAAATTGCCAAAAACCCAAATTAAATCAGAAGTAGCGAGTATCAAAAAGCAGTAAAATATTTGTGGTACCTTAATTATGCTGCAGAAAACAATTATTTTCCATGAAAACACATCTTGGTATTTAATTAGAATTCTCTCCAAGGATTTGTAAACAGTCGTGTGATTTTATTTTACACAATTAAAATTTTTGAAATACCCAATTGCTTCAGAAATGATGGAGTGACAATACTCAATCACAAATTCCTTATCTGGAGCACTGTTTATTAATCAAATAATCTGTGTTACAAATTTGCTATTAACACATAACATTAATTAGAAGTAGTTCAAGCTATTTTTGTCGCGCCTACTATAGTCGGCGCTTTTTCCGTCGTCATCATGGTATGTATACCTTTAACATTACTTGACGGATTGCTTCAATATTTGGACACTTGATATATGTGAGCGTTTGCAACACACTCTTGCCACTATTAACATGACCTTGATCTTTTTTACCTTCACATTTTTGCGGAAACACTTTCTTTTGCTTCAAAATGTTTGTACAAGTTTCTTCATCATCGTATAACATTAATATTACTTGATGTATTGCTTCAATATTTAGACACTTGATACATGTAAGCATTGGGAACACATTTATGCCACCACATTAACTTGACCTTTACCTTTTTGACCTTCACATGGTAGTGGAAACACTTGGCCATGTTTTGTTGTCAAAAAGTTTCTTCAACCTGGACCTTTTTCGTGTTTTAAGCATGCACATCTCTGACGGTTTTTGTGATACTTACTTCAGCACATGCCCATGATCATGTTACGGTCAAATGCATGACACCGTTTCCGTGGCGGACTTCTTATCTCATCCGCACTAATGAGGGGATACATATGTATCATATTTTCCAGCGGTGACATCAGCCGCAGTGTCAAAATTTTTGCAAATTCTTCTACACATATTCTTAACCCTTTCAACACTACAGACCTGTATATTGGAATTGGCAAACAGTGTAGACCCAGACCGTATCACTGGATCTGCACTTTTTGCAAGTAATTTTCATAGTGTTTGAGAACAAAAGCACTTTTCATAAATGTACAAGTCTGTGATGATTGGATTAGTTGCAGAATGAACATATCAAAATCCGATCCATTTACGCAGGGTTGAAAGAGTTAAGTCAAGGTGTATGATCACGTGGTACCAACAACAACAACAAGTACTGAAACTTCCAGAATCCATCTGATTCAAAGTACGTATTATTTTATATTGTCCTTATTACGTAACGGATTTTGATGAAATATGGCGCATCACATGCATTTTATTAAGCTGCATTTGGTGGTCTCTGCATTTTCGCCCAAACTTCTGTCGCTTTTGCGAAGAATCGACATAAGTCTGTGCCAAACTCTCTGGACCACCAAATGCAGCTCATGAAGACGCGTTTGCTGCGCCATATTTCATCAAAATCCGTTGCATATTAAGGAAAATATCAAATAATACTTACTTTGGAGTGGGCGACGTTGTTGTTGTTGTAACCACGTGATCTTGCACCTTGATTTATGTATCACAACCCCGGTGTTCCATGCAGTGTTGTTTGGCCCGACATCAAATGACATTAGCTGTTGATAGGCTGTTAAACACCAATAAATCAAATCCCCATTGTAAGTCAACCGGAGATGCTCATATAGTAAGAGACAGTTTGAGGTGGGAAAATGCCCCATATGCTCGCTCTAGGCACAACATTGCATGTGCCAATGCCCAAGGTTTTCGTCAGTGAGGTCTTGCATTAAAGTTTCATGTTCATCATTTGCATTTATGTCTTTAGTGTAACATACATGTATGCCCCATATCCTAAATGCACTATTTTAAGATAAATGAGGACATAGTAGTACATTCAAGTTTCCCATTCAACAATTGCAGCTTGTCGACCATTAAAGGTACATGTCCACTCAGTAGGCACAAAATGTTCTGTACATCAGAGACATCATCTGGGATATTTTCTGTGAAAATAAACATTCATTCAGGAGCAATAGCCGTGTTTCCTTGAAATGTTAACAGGCATTACTATTATCTGTATACATTTTTTATGTGCAATGATCATATTTTATAATCTGTCGAAAATATTATTTTTTCAAGTGACATATTAATTAGTATAAATAATTAATAAATAGCATGCCTCATTTGCATATGAAAATTGCCTGATACCACCGCGAGTCACTATCAGTAAAATAAATATTACTAAGTGATTATATCTGTATAGCGAGCACTCATAATTTTTAGAATTGGTGGAATAGTGACACAATTATACACTTATTTAATTCCGATAAAGAACCCTTTGTGCCTAGTACTGAGTGGGCATGTACCTTTAACAGTTACACGCCAGTCTCCCAAAATATAGCATATCCCCATATGCCATGGCCAAGACACCCAATTCAACATAATTAGTTTTCTTACGTATATGTTCCTCCATTAATCTATTGAAATTGATTACTGCAAAAACATTGCAATATAAGGGCATATAAAATGAGAAATATTGATACATGTATTATCTGATTTTATCCATCATCAATTATTTCAGAGAAGAATAACCTGGATATCTGGGTAAATGGCAAGGTTGTGGAAACTACGGTGAGTATATCTGTGTGGGTCTGTTTTACTAAACCAGAGATATAAATACTATACTCTAACTGTAAATCCATCACTAAACTTTGTACAATAAAAAAGTTTGTATGAAGACGTTTATGAAATTATGTTACTCATTCATAGAGGTGTCTAAGACTACCTAGTAGTGCCATATCGATGGTCTAGTAACATAAGGTCGTAACTGCTATGCTAAAGCTAAAGCATAGCAGTTACGACCTTATGTTACTAGACTGTTACTAGACTAAAGCATAGCAGTTACGACCTTATGTTACTAGACCATGGATATGTTGACTTTGAACATATAAAGTTCAATATATGTGACACTACTCCAGCTATTTACATGTATTTACCAACATCGTTTGTCTGATTAAATATTGTCGTAATATTAGTTTTGCACGTACACACTTCTTAAATGTACAGAGTTTAGTAAAACGGAAGCTGATATACATTGCGGTCCTATATTTGGTGGACATTCTGATATATGTCTCCATTGTAAGTTTGTAACCATTCTTGTCCATTTCACATGAAAAGCCAATGTGAATTATCTGTAGTAGCCTAAGAATGGTATAGCCATGAAAAGCAAATTCTGCCCTAAAAGGCCTAATAAAAGCTAGCCTGCTGTGGCGTTATTGTTTCTTTGTGGCTATATTTATTTCTAGTACCTTTTGTTGTTAAATATCATATGGCAATTGTAATAATTTTATAAACCTTTTAATTTCTGTTTCCTTTCACCAAACCTTGTGATACTTCACACATGTTTTTCTCTAATCATTCTGTATCATGCTGTGACAAATCCACGATGCTCAGACCCACACTAACTCCAGGGTGATGGTCATAGTCTTAGTGCTTTCATAAACTTAACGTGGGGGGGGAAATTTATTATAATTTCTGTTTCCATCCACCAAACGTTTTGATATTTCACACATGCCTTTCTCTAATGATTCTCTATCATGCTGTGGCAAAGCCACGATGCTCAGACCCCCACTAACTCCAAGGTCAAGGTCACAGTCTTAGTGCTTTCATAAACTTAACGTTTGGGGAAATTTGTTGAATTACCATAGCTTTTGATAGGCCATTAAAGCAGAAATAAATCAAATCGAATCATGTGATGTATAAAACACGGACCACAAATGCACCTTTAATTTCTCATTGCAGGGTGAATTTACCGACGAAGGGACAGAGACTCACTTTATGTTGGGTGAGGCGGTCAATCACAATGCATGCATCAAGGCCTTCAGTAGCGGCAAGCGGAGGCAAGGCATTGTACACAAGCTATATGTAGACGAGCAGGAAATACCAGAGGCAAAGGAATAACAGCAAGCCTTCAATTCTCCCCTAGCTAACTCGAATGCACTTTATTATATTTTAGGCACTATTTCATTTATCGGAAGAGATGTAATTTTGTGTGACAAATTAGAAGATTCAATGCATACTAAGGTCATATAGAGACACAGGGCTCCAGATAAGCTGCATATTTGCTTAAATACTCAATTAAAATTGCCAAAAACACAATTGAAATCAGAAGTAACGAGTATCAAAAAGCAATAAAAAATTTGTGGTACCTTTATCATGCTGCAAAAAATGCTGCAAAAAACAATAAACAGACCACAAATATAACATACTTTGCTTAGTTTCAGGTCAAGGTCACAGAAGTTATGTTGATCTTGTTTGTTAGTCAAATGCGTTAATTTTTTTAATTTTTTTTTCAATAACTCATGAAACGCTTCACGATTTTGATAATATTTGGCCACACTATGTGTCTAGGGATGGTGCTGTGTTTTGCATATGACCCACGTCCGACTGCCGAAGGTCAAGGTCGCTGAGGACTTATGCTATTTTTCTGTTTATTATTATTATCAGGGCTGCCAGCGACGGGATTAGCTTAGTGATAACGATGCCCTTGTTTACTTTATACTGATTAACACAGACCAGTGCCTGTGATTATATAACTTTCTCGTCACATTATAAATCTTCATATGACCTTGCTGTTATGTAGACTTGACTCATTCATTAACAGTCGAATCTCACGAACACCGCTGTGATGAGCATATACTACTTTTTTTTTTAATGACTCCATTATCAAGTTACTTAATCTCAGTCCCATTGTGCTAGTATTACGACACTTCATGTTCGTTTCATTTGTGAAGAATCCTAAATATTGAGAAAACAAATGCTCAACAGTATGTCATGACCACCATTTTATTAGCCAGGTTTTTTAAAAAAAAATCCAGGCTATTGGATTGGCGAAAGCCGGGCGGGCGGGCGGGCGGGCGGCATCCACAATCGATGTTAAGTTTTCGTGTTTGAGTCCATTTCTTTGTTACTGTACCACCTAGGACCACCAAACTTTCACAGCTTCATAATCAAGGGGTGCCCACCACATATCACTATCCAACATGTTACTTTTTTTTTTAACTTGACCCATTTTTTCCGCGCAGTTGACTTAGCCATTTTCAATGTTAAGTTTTCGCGTTTACAATGTTAAGTTTTCGTGTTTAAGTCCATTTCTTTGGTACTGTACCACCTAGGACCACCAAACTTTCACAGCTTCATAACCAAGGGGTGCCTACCACATACAACTACCCAACATGTGACCATTTTTTTTACCTTCACCTATTATTTCTACGTAATTGACTTAGCCATTTTCAACGTTAACTTTTTAACGTACGTCTGGTTAAAGTTTTTTGGTTAAAAGTGTTTCGTTATTATTAGCCGATCTATTTATAGATCGGCTAATATATTGGTTATCCATCGAATTCTGAAAAAGTTTGTAGCAACCCTTTTCTCCGCTATTCGGTAATCTACGAACGCGAATTTTTCTGTATCACTTCCAAATTGCATCAACCGATAAAGTTTGCATTTTTGGCAATTATCTCCGTTTAAAACTTTACTTATAGCCAAATAACACAATTTTGAATACGTAATGAGCTGAACGCGGAAGAGATTTAACCCGGAAGTTATTGTTGTTGAAGTCCATAGTTGGCTCTAATGGCCATATACGCCAACATACGCCGTTATTGGGCTAATTTAAAGCTTTTATTTATTAAACAGAACAAGTTTCAGCCACGTATAATCGCGTAAAATGTGTTTATTCGGCTAATTTATAATCGACCTCTGCTCAAAATCTCCTTACTAGCAACCCCAGCATTTTCGGGTTTATCCCAGCATCTCGGGTTTATCCCATTGGATCGCGTATGCGCGTCATTTGACGCTAGTTAATATTCACAAAATTTTCCACCAATCAAAACGACAAGAATTGCCCTTCATAGCGAACTTTGTTTACGTATCATGCAGGGATGGCAGGGATGCATCCAGCACGCGCGATTGCGGCAATCCCCCTTAATTATTGTCAATGCCGCAAATTATTGATTGTCTTGCGCCCGACATCGCGTAAAAAATCACGGATGGGGCACATTAGGCCAATCTGGGCATGTGCCTGAATACGCAGGAGCTTGCGTCTATTTTTAGATGACACTGTAACCGCTAGATATATATAGCTCTGGTAGCTCCGCCCACTCGCTTGCTGCCACAGAATTCGGACAAACACAGTGACTACAACTTTGTGTATTGCGGAGTGTAATTTGTAGATAAATAGAGCATACAGTACAGGTGTTACGCTGGAATATTTCGCAACATAATGGTGACAACAAAACATTGCTGCTATGGCATTGCTGCTATTGGATGGATTTGGGAACGGGTTTCCAAAACCTGCACAAAATCGAGAAAAATGTCAACGCTGGGTACAGAACTGTGGTCGAAAATAGTTTACCATTGACAATGTTACCAGAGACACCTACATATGTTCGATGCACTTTACCCTGATTTGATCAGCTAATAACATCATGCTCTGCATGACTTTTCATACTATATCTCTGCAACTGCTTGGCCCATTACCTTGAAACTTCACATGGGTGTTTATCATCATGCATATTTTCATTCTAACCCCCAACGTGCGGCCCCTGTGCCCAATGTCAAGGTCAAATTACTTTGAATTTTTTTGTTAAAGTTTTTTGTGTACTATGTCTCTGCAACTGCTTCATCCATTACCTTGATACTTCACATGGGTGTTTATCATCATTGTCGCACCCGCTTGCGGAAAGCGCGATATCGTCGGCATTTTGGCATATGTCCGTCCGTCCGTCCGTACGTCCGTGTGTCCGGTTAAAGTTTTTTTTTCATATAGTCTACAAAAAGTGGGTATAATTATGTTATCCAAGTGTCTATGCTTGGAAAAAACCTGGCCTTCGTGGCTTTGCCTCGTTTCTTGTTTCAAGTCGAGATGATTCAAATGAGTCGTGGCGAGATATACTTTCATTGGGGAATAACAAAAATGAAAATAAAATATATAAAAGTTGTCATACCCGTAAATGTGTAATCCGATTGCAATGGGATATAACAGGCTTTCCTTCAGTTTTGTTCATCAATGTTAATCCAATTACTAATTCACCATAAGCAAATTAGTTTTTCATTTAGTGTACAGTTTGCCTTTTTAGCCTGCACGAAGTGCAGAAGAGCTTATGGCATAACCCCTGGTGTCGTCGGCGTCCACAAACTTAACGTTGGGGTAAATGTCTTATAACTTCTTCGGTTTCCTTTCATGGAACACGTTGTTATTTCATACATGCATTTCTCAGATGACCCTCTATCATGCTGTAGCAAGTCCATGACCCACCACCCAACCCTTACCCCAAGGTCAAGGTCACAAACTCGCCCCGTGCAGGCACCGGGGCGGGATCAACTGATCCTGAGAATAGTGCTGCAGTAGCCATTGCTTGTCATAAAAGGCGACTAAACTGGCTTAACGATTGGGTTCATACTTTCCGGAACCCACTATACCGGATTTGGCCCTCATGTACATTTTTGGCTTTCTTGTATGTGAGAGTTGAGTCAGGCTATGCCCCATATATAAAAGTAAGATTAGCGCTAATCCTATTACTTTTAGGGATGGGATAAATGATGCTGGTGTGGCGAGGGCCTGGCACCAGATCAGGTTATTCTAATTTCAGGACTGAATATATATTTTGATTGTAAATATTGAGTTCTGAAGTTGGGATTTACCCCCCTCGGACAGGTGGATACGGGACACGACCCCGTTGACCCGTCTGCGTATAGACTCCCTGAGGCTTGTACCTCTATGTCAGAAAAGCGGACGTTAAACCCTATTCACTCACTCACTCACTCAAGGTCACAAACTTAGCAGTCATAAAACTTAACGTTGGGGTAAATTTCTTATAACATCTGTTTCCTTTCATGGAACACCTTGATATTTCATACATGCATTCCTCAGATGACCCTCTATCATGCTGTAGCAAATCCATGACCCACCACCCAACCCTTACCCCAGGGTCAAGGTCACAAACTTCGCATGTTCATAAACTTAACGTTGGGGTAAATGTTGTGTATCTTCTGTTTCTTTACAGGGAACATCTTGATATTTCATACAAGCATTCATCTGATGATCCTCTATTGTGCTACAGCAAATCCATGACCCACCCCCACTCCTTTCCCCAAGGTCAAGGTCACAAACTTAGCACATTCATACATGCATTCCTCATGTGAATAGCTATCATGCTGTAGAAAATCACCAACTTAGTGCGTTCATAAACTTAACGTTGGGTTAAATTTTGTTTTACTTCTGTTTTCAGGGAGCGCATTGATATTTCATACATGCATTCATCTTAATATGCTATATTATGCTATAGCAAACCCATGACCCACCTTGCACCACTGACCCCAATGTCAAGGTCCACCGCACGTCCCTTAACCCAAGGTCAAGTTATATAATATTCATGTTTTTTTATGCAACTGTGCCAAGTTTGAGTGAAGGCTGCCAACAGGCGAGCTTCGTTGTCTTCTGACAACTCTTGTTGTATGTCTGATAACCTAAAAAGATCGAAAATCAAATAATGTATTGTATTTGATCACCATTAAATATGCTTCACACATGATAGTATGTATGCTCATCTCTGATTAATGATGACAATATTCCAATGCAGACGCATATTTTTATAACATTTTGTATATAAACATGATAAATGACACAGTGTCTCACATTTCTGAGACATATAATCTCTGGTATTATGCTTTATCATTGTCATAAGACTGAACATTTTTATTCTGGTTAATTATTGTGCATATGGCTTCAGAAAACTATTTGATTATATATTAATATAACTTAAGTACTTTTGTTAATTTGTCATCACTTTCTACGCACATCTGAGATCTCGTGCCTTCATGCACTGATCCTGAAACAATGGCAGGATTGGCACTTTGAGGCATGAGGCACCATCAATCAACTGGGATTTGTTGTCCACTCTCCGTCTGAACCCTGTCACAGATTCTAATATTCTCTCATCTATTGTTACTATCCACATATCTCACTACATCCGTCCACATTATATTTATTTTTGAATACATATACATGTACTTACTCAGGGATTCCGCTGGCGATCGCCACTTTCGCAATTGGCGATAAAAATAAACAATTGGCAATAAAAAATTACAATTTTCGAAAAAAATCCAAAATAATCTTTTTTTCTTTCTTTTTTTTCGAAAATTGTAATTTTCCCCAGCGGAATCCCTGCTTACTGCAATGCAAAATTGGTAAAGACAATCCAAACACCGGGCCTATTGCCTTTGCCGGCGCGTCTGACATGGTCTACACGTCTTCATCATTAGGTTTTAAACACTTCAAGTCAATCCATCATTGAGCCACTCAGAATGTATTTGTAGTGATCAAGATCAGTAGCCGATTTCATCAAAACTGCAAAGTATACTTGTCTAACAATGTATATTTTGACAGACAAACTTTCAATTTAAGGATAAATTTGTTAATTTTTATTATACTGAATTTATTACATTATCACAGCCATTTCGGCTGTGATAATGTAATAAATTCAGTATAATAATCCTGCATACTTTTAATCATCACATATTTGCAGTGTTTAGTTCTATATGAAATAATGCATTTTGGGAGAATTAAATGCTTTCTCCCTCAAAGTATACTTTGCTAGATAAGTATTTTTTACAATGTTAGTGAAACCGGCTACTGATCAGTAGTTATATGTTACTGTGATTGAATAACTGTGCCTTGGAGCATTGCTACCGTTTTATACCCTCACCAGCCACAGTCTGATCAGAGTCTGCACTCTTTTCATTATGATAGTGAAACACAAATTATACTTCTTATCAAACGGAATAGATCCATAGTATGAATGTGATATCACTGACCAAACAGTCAATATGCCTCATGTTTCAGTCATAGCTCAGGAGCCAGACTGGCCGCATCTATCATCATAAGTCCAATAGCTGGAGTCACAGTCTACAATAAGCCCAGTGTATCAGATTGTTGCCAAGTTATTGTGACTGGATAGCAGGGTATTCAGTAATGAATTGCCATTACTGTGTGAAATAATATACCATAAACATGAATTCAACATCTTATTTTGGAATATGAGATTGGCCAGGCAAAAAGTGGATTGATAACTTTTTGACAAGTGTATCTTATGAATGATGATGTTGTACTGCCACACAGGTGATATGGCTATAAACCTTTTTTATCCCGTCAACACAGTGCGTATGTGCCGTGAAACACGGTGCCGTGAAACATTTTTGATATCCAGTCAATACTATTTTTGCATTTTACAGCCATTTGTAGGTGTTGACGGGATAAATAGAATAGTAGGTTAGTGCCGTGAATGGGAAAAAATATCTGGCGCGGCACGGAAACGGGATGTGCTCGGCAGAGCCTCGCCCATCCCGTTTCCTGAGCCTTGCCAGATATTTTTTCCCATTCACGGCATTAACCTACTATTCTCTATATTAGAGCCAACAGGATGAACACTGTAGGCCGTGACTACAAATGTATATGCTGACCTATGGATACATGTACGCTGGTCGCAGAGTCAATCACTTTTTTGTTGTGCCACGTCACATGTACATTATTGGTTTTAATTAAACCGGCTCTTATGCACATTGTTGTTATAGGTATATCTTATAGGTGGATGCATCTTATCATGCTTATATGTTATGCCCAATGATACTGGTAGTCAAACATGTTAAACTCTTGCAAGTTGCGTGGAAAAATATATATTAAAGTGTAGCTTATGTGTTAAAGAGAGTGATAAACTATACGTTACTGTCATATTTAACCAGTGTATATTCAGTGTGATCGAATAGGTCAGTGTGAACATAGTTTGACTTTCTGCAACACAATAATAAGCTAAGTACTTGTATCTTGCTGATTGTAATGTATTATATAATATTTGGTGAATTTTCATGTGCTGTTATTCCAAGAAAACATACCAAATGCAAATGCTAACGTCCCATAATGTCTGATTTGCAAAATGAAGACTTCACAATACAGTTACCAATACAAATGGATATTCTCTAAAACTAGAATTATTTTTTCATAAACATACAACTAACCTTTTCTATAGACCTGCTATTAATTGGACACTAGAGCCATATCTGCATTATGATTCATTTACGAAGACATTCACTGCTTTCAACATTGGTGCAATTTTTAAACATTCAACATTAGTAAAATAATTGAAATTTTAATTGATACATATTTACCTTGACATGAGCTAATTCGTACATGATTTATGATCAACAACTGTTTGTTCATCAATTCTTGTCTTCATGTGTTGCAATGACAGTATGGGTGTATTATACAGTCGTTCTGTTGAATACCTGTTGCACAGAATTATTATATGACCTGCAATCAGAAATAATGTGCTTATTGCCTTTAAGACTTTTATAGAGCCAATCAGATGCTGATTTGCGAAGTATGACTTGTGTCATGTTGTCATTTAAAAGTGCCGGACTCATCAGAAATGTTAGCTCGTTATCATGGTCCAGAGCTCCCAATGTTGACTGACCACAAATTAAACTTGTGAAAGGGCAATACACCTTTTGTTTGTCATTGCAGATAGCAAAGTACCATTTTGATTGTTGTGGCATGTTCTAGTATTTGTTACCTCTGACTTTGTGCTGAGTATTTGCATTCTAACTTGTTGTTTGTGTATACCATGTTTAGTTTTCCCATCAGAGTGCTCAGAATCAGACAATCTCTAATACAAAATTAACACGATTCCCCGTTTGACAGTTTAGTGTGTACTGATGATGGTTCTTTATCACAGTGTCTTGAACACATCTTATGTAAATTGTTACTTTAAATTGTTACTGTTTTTTCTGTTACTCTTCATGTAAACAGGGCATTCATGTCCAGCCAGTACTGTTATTCACAAACTATGTTGTTGTTTAAAAGTACACCTGTTACACTGAATACCTATTTAATAGTTAGTTCGCCACAAAGCCTGTATTGCTCTACCTGTGTCTTTATTATGCATTGAAACGTTTTAACTCTGCTTATGGATACTTTTTTATATCGCTTCCTTGCATTGGATATACTGAACTAAGATCCCTTCACCATTTCATCTGTTAAGAAACACTGGAGGTAATTCTTATAACTTCTTGATATTTCGCATACATTCCTGTGATGGTTGTGTATCATTCATTGATGGATCCATGGCCTCAATACCAAGGTCACAGACGTAATGCCTGTACAATGCATACTATTATGATATTTTGCATGTGCATTCCACTGACCAAGTGACTTTGGTCTGGTGTGGACCTGGCACCATGTCAGATTATTCCAATTATACGGCTGAATATAATTTTTTTATGTAAATATTCCGCTCTGATATTCGACCACCACCCCCCCCCCCCCCACCCCCAATGCAACAGGTTAAATATGGGATCGAACCTGATGGCCCGGCATTAAATTACCTTAGCTGTTGATAGGCCGTTAAACACCAATACACAAACAAACAAACTCCCCAATTGTCTTATATCCGTATGTGCAAATACACGAACCTACTTCCATGTACTAATATGAAAGTGAACGTCACATGTGTCACAAACTTATAATTGTGATACATTGTTTCTGTTTCCTTTCATGGAACGTCTTCATATATCACACATGACTGGTATCTTCTATCATGCTGTGACAAATCTACAAACACCTATTACATGTATGTATTTCTATTTTGATTCTCTATTTAATACTCTGTGGTAAATTCACAGCCCCAACAATCTTTCATTATTATAGACTTAGGATTTGGTTTCTATTCGTGGTTGAGGTATTCTGTAAGTCCTCGCTTAGTGACAAATCCAAATAATTCCAGCACAAAAATATTTACACAATTCCCTAACATTTGATTGGCCCGTAGCAAGTCTCTGTCCAAAAGTTATATCCCAGTAAACTCCCACGCCGAACTACTTTCCGTAACCGTGATGCGCAGTTAAAATAATTCTTAAGAAAACGGAAAATAAACACATTTTCTTGATGAATTTATTTCAAATGCTGGAATTATAAGGAATGAATGGCCTTTTTGTTGAATTTATCGGGGATATAAACTTGGAAAAGTCGCGGGAATACTGGACGAGGCCTTCCGGCCTTCGTCCAGTATTCCCTCGACTTTTCCAAGTTTATACCCCGATAAATTCCACAAAAGGCCATTCATTCCTATATTAATCTTCTTACGAACAATTCTCAGAATGTATGTAGACCGTAAATACACACAATGAACTTCCTGCTTTGTTCTAGCATGATCATTTGGAGCTAAACTACTTAATGAGACTTTGACTAGTGGATTTCTTTAAAAGTACATTCTCACTCCGTAGGCATAAAATGTTCTTTATAGGAATTAAATGTATAATTGTGTCGCTATTCCATCAATACCAAAAATTATTAGTGCTAGATAGATATACTCATTTAGTATTATTTATTTTACTGATAGTGACTCGCGGTGGTATCAGGCTATTTTCATATGTAAATGAGGCATGATATTTTTTAATTATTTATACTAATTAAATGCATCATCTGAACAAAATAATATTTTCGACAGATTATAAAGTATGATCATTGCACATCAAAAAATACAGAGAATAAATAGTAATGTCTGTTACCATTTTAAGGAAACACGTTATCGCCCCTGATATCAGTGTGGAAATTTACGTCTGATATAATCTGTATAATAATGATAATCAATACGTAGGGTAATGGTGAATGAATGTTTCTTGTGCCGAAAATGTCTCGGATGATGTCTCGTGATATAAAGAACATTTTGTGCCACTGAGTGGGCATTTACCTTTAATGTTCATTACAAACATAAAGTATATACGCAATAGCAACCATAGTTTTGTTTGCTATGTAACCTGAAGCATATAGTGCATTGGCCTTAAAACATGTGTGACATTGACATGCAGTAAATGGGCATAATATGTTTCCAGACAATTAATAAGGAACATCTCGTTACAAAATCTCCAAATTAGTGTCGAGTATTTGCTGTTAATTATAAATTAATTCTAGTAAACAAAGTATAATGCTATGTTCTATTTTAAAGTGAGAATTTAAGTCATTACCGGTATTATGTATACGTAATACCTAAATAACTTTATCTATGAAATGTGTGTACACATATATCATTTTCTATGTTTTGTTATCCTCATTTTGTTGTCAGTCATTTCTTCTTTGTTTATCCCTCTTATGTATTTAGCATTTTCGTTTTTGTCTTTCTATTATATGCAGTTTGTAGTGTTATATATACATGTTTGGTTATACATTGTCAGTGATAGACTGTGATTCGTAAGTTGTTTACTTTATATTTAGCACCACTATACAAAGGGTCATTTGACAGACTGATGGCATTTTCTTCCTAACATAATTATCAACACGTTTATTATGAATTTTGCTTGATTGATGGTTAACCATCACAATTTATAATCAAAATGAGCGAGGCCGAAGGAAATGACAAAGGTCTGGCAAATTATACCATGACACACACAATTGTTATACGACCGTTTTTAAAAAACGGTACGTATTATGTTTTACTGCACAGGCGCTGAAGAAAAAAGTGCATAGTTCGTGTACACAACTCCTCCGAAACCGTTCAGTCGATCGATCTGAAACTATACACACGTCTTCTACACATATTGAAGATGTGCACCTTGGTGTTTTTATGCCGAAAAAATATTTTTTAACAAAAATATCACCTTTTTAACTTAGTAATTTTTTATACATTTTTCTATACAATTCTATATACGGTACAGAGTTTGTGTACACAACTCCTCCGAAACCGTTCTGTCGATCGATCTGAAACTATACACACGTCTTCTACACATATTGAAGATGTGCACCTTGGTGTTTTTATGTCGAAATTATTTTTTTTAACAAAAATATCACCTTTTTTATTTTAGCCATTTTTTCTACATTTTTCTATACAATTCTATATAGGGTACAGAGTTTGTGTACACAACTCCTCCGAAACCGTTCAGTCGATCGTTCTGAAACTATACACACGTCTTCTACACATATTGAAGATGTGCACCTTGGTGCTTTTATGCCGAAAACATATTTTTTAACAAACATATCACCTTTTTAACTTAGCCATTTTTTCTACATTATTGTATCCAATTCCCTATCATTTCTACTTTACACTCTACTTGTATATCTCTGCCTAAATTAGTATACATGTTTAGCACAACGAGATGAATAAATAATGCTATAGACTTTCAAATTCTCATTAATGTTTCTTGCCTTGGTGACAGCTTCACATTTCTGCATCTTCGCTGTCTGGCCCATATTCGACGGGCGTATTTTGTGACTTGCAGCACTCTTGTTATTTCTTATATTGAGCACAACTAAACATACTGTTAACATACAAATATATACATTCCATTCTTCATTGTTTAACTCCTACTTGTTGCATAAGTCATACAGTTGGTTATAATTGTAATAAACAGTGAATCATAGTGTGTTTTAGTTGTAAAAATTGTGCATTAAGTCACTCACCTTAGGCTTTGGTCATTATGTACATGTGAAGTGACTCGTGCCTTAATGTCTGAGAAATTGGTCGAAAACCTAGTGCAAGTGAGCAGAACATTGGATATATTCCTGGCCAAGCGACTAGTTGGTTGCATGTAAAGGGTTTGGGTGGTGGTCGGGCAAACCAGACGGTGTAAATTAACGGTAGGGTTTCCTCCTTATAGGAATCATGATTTGCCTGGTTTGACCCTCGGGTACGTTTTTATCTTTGGCTCTTTTGTTACCTGGCAGTTGAATTGGGTTATTGCCCATTATAAAAGTAGTAAGATTATTACTGATCCTACTGCTTTTGGGAGGGGCAAAGTGATTCTCGTGTGGCGAGGACCTGGCATCAGATCAGGATTATACTGATTTCAGGGCTGAATATATAGTTTTGTTATTGTAAATATTCAGTTCTGATTTTGGGATTCCCCCCCCCCCCCCCACCCCCATTTGTACTTTGGATATATGGGATTTGGTGCTAAACTCATTGACCCGGCCTTAAATGACCTTAGCTGTTGATAGGCCGTTAAACCCCAACAAACAAACAAACAAACAAACAAACATCCTCACGGGAATCCAGATATCCTTGATTTGACATGCAGTACCCCATTGACCCAGCTTAAAATGACCTTTGATGTTGACAGACCTTTAACCCTTTCAACCCTAAGGAACTGGAATGGACTGTGATATGCTAATGTTCCGACCAATCCAATGGTCACAAAATGATTTTCAGATTCGTCCATTTATGAAAAGGGGGTGTTTTTGTTCTAAGAAGTATTAAAATTACTTTCAAAAAATGCAGATCCTGATGAGACGGCTCGTTACGAGCCGGCTCATCTGTATCTGCACTTTTTGCATAAACCTCTATAGCGGGATTTCGGGTTCAAAGGGTTAAATACCATTAACTAAATAAATAAGTAGTCATGCCGCCTGTAGATACACAAGCTTTAATGCTTTAAAGGCCGCCTGTCTGCGTTATAGATGGACAATGCTGGTAAAAACATGATGATTACATTCAATACTTGTAGCTGTCATGCAAATGTTACGGAGGGAATTACAGATAGTATTAGGAAAACTACATGTACATACCCCTTGCCATACTATATGTGTCGGTGCATTTTGAATGGTGGGTGAATGATCTGAATCCATATGCCTGTTTATAATAATACATGTGTTCACTCTATGCCCAAACAGGTTCGTAGAGTGTTGAATGACCTTGCAGCAATCATGCAAATGTCAAAGTCTTGGTCAGCTGACTTGCAATAAGTTTTTCATGTTTATGCAGGACGATTCAGGCACTGTCATTGGGTGGATACGGTTCAAGTTAACATGTATTCGTTGTATTACATGTTCGATCAACATATATATACATGTAGGTCTACTAGGGTCGGTTTATATAATTACATGTATGTGTACATATTATGTGCAAGATTTTGAACTAATGGTTTAAGGTTTCTCATGTGCGCCGCTTTACGTCTGACGTATCCGGAAGCACTATGATCACGTTTCCGTAAGTGGACATACATGTACTTGACAATGAGATATGCTTCACCTCTGATCGTGACATTGTCAAATTATATTCAGTATACCATGTATACAACTCGTTCCATATGTATTATATTGGTGCATTACATATTTTCCAACAAACTATATTTGCATCAAATTCCACTGGTACATTAATGTATATAATTTTATATGTACTTGGAGCACAAAAGTGCCACTGCATACACTCTGTCGGCTATACAGATTATTCATTCATCGCCTTGCTATCTGGTCTCCGCAAGCCGCTCGAATCCGTTCTACAGTTGCCGGGCAATCCAACCGGAAGTAGCCAGATAGTCCAACATCGTGCCTGGCGGCCATGACAGCGTCTTTGATGGCGGACATCACCGAGGTAGACATAATGAAGGGGGGCTCGCCGACGCCCTGCAATAGTTATGGCAATAACAAAAATGGCATGTACTTTGGTTAAAGGTACATTCCCACTCAGTAGTCGCAATATGTTCTTTATAGGAATTAAATAAGTGTATAGGTGTGTCACTATTCCACCAGTTCTAACAGTTACGAGTGCCCGCTATACAGATATAATCATTTCGTAATGTTTATTTTACTGATAGTGACGCGCGATGCTATCGGGCTATTTCATATGTAAATGAGACATGCTATACTTTAATTATTTATACTAATTAAATGCGTCGCCTGAAAAAATAATATTTTCGACATATTACAAAGTATGATCATTGCACATCAACAAATAAATACAGATACTAAATAGTAATGTCCGTTAACAGTTTAAGAAAACACGGTTATCGCCCCTGATATCAGTGTGAAAATTTACGTCTGATATAAAATGTATAATACTGCCAATCAATACGTGAGGTAATGATTAATGAATGTGTATTTTGCCAGAAAATGTCACAGATGTTGTCTCTTGATATAGAAAACATTTTGTGTCTACTGAGTGGGTGTATACTGCTGCATTGTGCTGCAGAAAGTTGTTTGCTTGTTAGAAGTGGGGTTTCATTGCTCTATCCGATTTATACGTAAAATCACCTCGGCCCTGTTGATCAAAACCGGTTAGCTTAAGGATTTAAGTCTATTGAATATTACTAATTCCCGCTTACGAGTGTCGGCTCTGTGGCCATGGACACTTGCGGACAGGTGGGTGGGGGGGGGGGGGGGGGCGCTGACAATGAGATGTATAATAGGAAGCAGCAGATCACAAACGGAAGCACCAGGGGCCGTTTCACTAAACTTTGTACGAATAAAATGTTCGTAAGTGCAAACTTATGATAGTCTGTAAATATCACATTAACAATGTTTGATTTACATTTATTGAGCATTGGCTGCATAAATCCATCAATTGAAATTTCCAGACGATCCTAAATTTGCACTTACGAACATTTTAGTCGTACGAAGTTTAGTGAAACGACCCCCTACGGAGCCTAGTGAGAACACGAAACAAAACCCTAGCAGAGTAACATTCGTATTCGTACATAATATACATATTTAGTCGCCGAGCCTCATACAAAACAAATCTGCATTCAACGAGCAATGGCCTACGCTCATAAAGTTAATAAGATGGCATCATGCTCTTACGAAGAGGGTGTGCGACGGGTGCGTACGCACCCGCTTAACCCGTTCAACACCACAGGGCTGTATAGTGGTATTGGCAAAAAGTGTAGATCTAGATGAGCCGGCTCGTGACGAGCCGTCTCATCAGGATCTGCACTTTTTGCAAGTAATTTTCATAATTTTGAGAACAAAAACACCTCATGTTCATAAATGGACTGGTCTCAAAATCATTTTGTGATGATTGGAATGGGTTGCAAAATTAACATATCAAAATCCATTCCAGTTATGTAGGGGTGAGATGGTTAATCTACCGAGGTTGTCCGTGAATGTGCGAAAAAAACAATGTTTAGCCCTTCGCGCCGTCGATAACGCAACCCCCTAAAACAATTCCTGCGTACTGGCATACATGATGGCATTTTTCGTCAGTACACACCTTTGACGAGTAGCAGGTTGTGACGTAATCGTGATTTTTCAGTAATGTCACGTTGAACTCCCGGGGAATACTGGTCACGTTCGGGAGTTTGTAGTCGACGGGATTACACTTGACAAACCGCCCATCTGGTCCTACCTCCGTGTACTCTGACGTCACCATGCCCATTCCCTATAATGACATTTACCGTCACATTAAATCTACCTGCAGCATTTCGTCACTTGTTACACCATTTCCAAGTGTTAATTCAGTGCTGTAACATATATTATTATGACTATTGACGCACTAATCGGACATTTACAAGTCCGGATCAGTGTAATATTTCAGAACAACCATCTATCAATGTGTATGATAACGTGGTACTAACAACAACAACAAGTACCGATTCAAAGTATGTACTCTTTTATAGTTTCCTTATTACGTAACGGATATTGATGTAATATGGCGCATTAAACGCGTTTTGTTAAGCTGCATTTGGTGGTCTCTTTATTTTCGCCGAAACTTCTGTCGTTTTTGCGATGAATCGATCGCAAACACGACATAAGTCTGTGCTAAACTCCCTAGACCACCAAATGCAGATCATGAAAACGCGTTTGCTGCGCCATATTTCATCAAAATCCGTTGCATATTAAGGAGAATATCAAATAATACTTACTTTGGAGTGGGCGACGTTGTTGTTGGTGTAACCACGTGATCATACACCTTGATATATGAGCTCTAACCTTTCTGATATAAAATAGAAATAATATCCTGGTCATGTAAATATCAATATTTTCAGTTGGCTGATTCGATGTACTGACTATGTGTGACTAGTTTCGTAAAACCACAACAACAGCAGAGATCGTGTAAAATTGAAGCTACTGCAGTTGAGGTTACTGGGCATATTAAATATGATCAAATGGGTGGCAGGTCAGGTGGGAGCATGCGATCGGTAATTTAACGATCGGGGTTCATCTTTACCGAATTCCCGATTGGAGACCAGTAGCCGATTTCACCAACATTACAAAGTATACTTTTCTAGCAAAGTATGCTTTGAGGGAGTAATAATATAGTTTTCCTGAAATGCATTATTTCATATAGAACTAACGACTGCATATATTTGATGATTAAAACTATGCAGGATTATTATACTGAATTTATTACATTATCACAGCCAAAATGGCTGTGATAATGTAATAAATTCAGTATAATAAAAATAAATAAATTTATCCTAAAATTTAAAATTTCTCCCTCAAAGTATACTTTGCTAGGAAAGTATACTTTGCAATGTTGATGAAATAGGCTACTGGTTTGGTATGTTTTTTTAATTGACACGTGATATACAGGTGTAGTTATTCTTCTCGACCATAAACAAACAAACATGATCAATTTGTAAAATTAACTTTTCAACGCCGTATATAGTTACGGTAACCAATTTTATATTTAAGCATGTTCATAGTTTATTGGTTAATCTAGATTATAAGGCATTTCACATTACACTATACCTGTACAAATGCACCTTCAATCTGCCCAATATCAATAGCCGGATTTAAACTCTTGCCGACATCCATCACAATGTCAGACCGCAGTACCTAGAAAGGTAAAACACACAAGGTATGTACATTGGAACCTCTATAAACCGAACACCAAGCCAATATATGTGATTTTATTGTTGATGGGTTTTTTGGCCATTTATCTCAGATGTTAATGTATGTTCATGATTGAAAAGCACGCAAATACGTATTAGAATGGTCAAGTGACTGATTTACAGTGGAAAATCTCTAAACCGGAGACACAGGGTGTCCGGTTTAGAGAGGTTTCACTGTGTTATATACAGGTGTAGTTATTCTTATCGACCATATAGAACGGCGTGTCAAATACTATTATGGATGTATTTTATTTCCCCCACCTTGCCTCTGTCTGACAGCCTATTTGTACACGCTTTCGTTTCATTCTGTAGTTAATGCACAGTCAAATTGTGTTCATTTCGTTAAACGAAAGTGTGGCGACCGTCGAGAAACATTGCCATCAGGTCGTTTGCGATTAGATGGTCTCTCCAGTAGCCGATTTCATCAACATTGCAAAGTATACTTTACTAGCAAAGTATACTTTGAGGGAGTAATCATTTATTTTTCCTGAAATGCATTATTTCATATAGAACTAACAAATGCATATATTTCATGATTAAAAGTATGCAGAATTATTATACTGAATTTATTACATTATCACAGCCATTAAATGGCTGTGATAATGTAATAAATTCAGTATAATAAAAATTAATAAATTTATCATAAAATTTAAAATTTCTCCCTCAAAGTATACTTTGCTACTAAAGTATACTTTGCAATGTTGATGAAATAGGCTACTGATATGGTGCCATGCACACATTAAACTATTTAATTCTAATATTACAAGAATGGCCACGAGTGAGAATTATGTTGATCAGCTGACGGCCCATATATGTTGTTTCTGTTTTTCATTTTTAAATTTGTTTAGCAAAATATGTATTTTATTTTATATTACGCCACCCGCGCCTCCATTCCCAGTAATTCACACTGACGTGAAATAACAAGACGAGTAACTAATATAATCGCCTGTACAATGTTTTACCCGTAAGCCAAGTTGTCGGTCTGCATGGTCTAGGTTAGACACCACCAAATAGTTTTACTATATAATTTAACCGAATGCCATCCAATAAGGCCAGTCTCTCCTACTTTCACTATTCGTATGGATGCTGTGGGACCCACTTGTACATGACCTGCAGCCAGTCTGTACTGGTTCTGCATGAACTAAACAATAGGTTCACTTACTCCTAAGAAAGAAAAATCCAACCTTGTCATGTCCTCCAATATTGTGTACATTTTTTGGCCACGGAAACCCCGTTTACATCAAGTGACCAACAGGTTCAGTGTTTTCTTTTAAATGCTACACATATGCTGAAAACTGGTGTTAAAGGCACCCCAAAATGTTCCTCAAGTGAAATTGGGTAGTAATGGATCAAGATTTGCAAGCAAGCGGTGTCTGTGACCTCAAAACACCCGCACTATCTTTTTATACCGGACTACTTTTGCATACATCCTGGGCAATTTCGCACAATTTGGTGTCTTCTAACCTCTACGGTTCACATACTACTTGTACAGCGTATACACCAGAATACACTGATAACATCAGAACATACATGGACATATATAGCACGGTCTTCGGGACCAAGTCAGCAGACCGGAATGAACAAGGTTCCCGAATTGATAGGGCCCGGAATAAACAAGTTTATTCTATTCTATTCGGCTTATATTTAAGGGTGGGAATTGGCTCGAACACCTTCCATACCCGGTAGACAAGTTACACTGTACATGTACCTGGTTTTCGCCCGTAAGAACGTCAATTTCCACTTCCGTGCACACAACACCAGATGTATGGTAATCGTGGGTGGGTTTTGGCAGGTCAAGTTCTTTTCTGTAAAGAATTACACACACACCGTCTGCGCTAATATTCCCAATACATTTATATTTGTAATTAATGTTATTTCTATTAAATACTTGCATATTATCATGGTTCAAATCAAACAGCTTGGCAGCCACATCTCAGGCCATCAAACTGCTTGATTACAAGTAGAGATTGCTAATTAACCCTTTCAACCCTAAGGAACTGGAATAGACTGTGATATGCTAATGTTCCGACCAATCCAATGGTCACAAAATGATTTTCAGATTCGTCCATTTATGAAAAGGAGGTGTTTTTGTTCTAAGAAATATTAAAATTACTTTCAAAAAGTGCAGATCCTGATGAGACGGCTCGTATGAGCCGGCTCATCTGGATCTGCACTTTTTGCATAAACCGCTATAGCGGGATTTTGGGTTCAAAGGGTTAATGTTCTGTAAATAGGCATATGAGCAAGATTAACAGAATCGGTTCTGTACATACATGGTAGGTGGTTGGTCGGGAGCACGAGACAGGTAATTCAACGATCGGCGTTCATCTATACCGGAATACCTGGTTTGGCCCTCACATACTTCTTTGGAATTGTATGTGACAGTTGAATCTGGTTATACCCCTTATATCAGTATTACGATTATTCGTAATCATATTTTAGGGGAAGGGGCCAAGTGACTTTGGTGTGGTATGTACCTGGCACCAAGTCAGGTTATTCTAATTTCAGGGCTGAATATATATTTTCCCGATGTAAATATTCCGTTCTGATTTTGGGACCCCCCTCCACCGCCGCAATACTAGAAATTAACATCACTATATGTGTTACATGTATATATTTTCTGGTTGAAATATATATTTGTATACATGTATATCAAATACATAACGTACCTTGAGAACCCCGTGGCTTGCAGTTTCACGCGCTGCATGTATGCATTCTGGATCTGCAAACGGACAGATTGTTGACCGAGGCCGTGTATCATGTACATGTACATGTATATGGAAGACATATTTACGATTAGAAAATGCACATATAAACAATTTAACAACCATTAACATAAGTATTATTACCCAATACATAGTTACTATCATTAAGTACAACCACCACTGGTTATTCAGGAACCTTGTGTACATCAAATCATAAACTTATTTTAATACTTAGTAATATGTTTGACATTGTCTTGTTTTATTTAACGACTTTTTAGTCTTCCAGTTAAAAAATTCGATACCAATGTCTCCCACGTTGCTCCTGGGTGTTCCTGTCGAATGGGCTCCAATCTTTCCATGAGGATATTGCACGCGTCCTGAAAGGTATTAAAACCCTTGTTCAAATACTAGTGTTGATAATTTACTGAAATAAAAGTGACACTGCTTTACTGACTTGCAAGAAGTTTAGCGAAAAGCTAATGACATAATATTTACCTTCCGGCGTCATCCGTAGTCATCGTTGTCTAGCATCATGTCGTCGTCGTGTACAAGCTTAACATTGTGGTAAATGTCTTGCAATTTTTGTTTCATCTCGGAATGTTTTTGGTATTTCACACATGTACTCCTTGTATAGTCCACCGTCATGCTGTGATAAATTGATGATCTCAAGGTCACACATTCACAGAACTTAATATTGATGTAATGTACATGTACTTACACTTACTGTTTACTGTTTTGGCCCAATATCAAGGTCATAATGTAGCTGGTGCGATCAAAACAGTTGATATTATATATATATTTCTTTTAAATTCAGTTTCACTCATCCGATAATCGCAAGGTAAACAACTGGTAAATATCTTAGATGTAGTGCATTCACGAACTTAACAGTTCTTGATATTTCACACCGGTATTGATCTGATGGTCCTGCATAGATATATGAAAAGTGATCCAGTTCTCATATTTGCCTGGTACAATTACTATAATATCAGCCCGAGTATGAATCATGACCGCCAAGGCGAAGCTCGACACTGTCAAATCTAGACAAAATATGGTATTACATAACGGGGCCAACACCAAGATGAATATTCGCCTTACACATTACTTCGTCCACGGATACTGTTACATATACATTTGAGTATTCATAGGCATATCGCGACTTTTAATGCGTATATATGATCATAACACGAATATACCAGTACTGCTGGACCATACAACTTAAATGTGCGATATGTCTATGCATATTCGACCAAAGGTATATATATGTATTAGTGCAATAACTAATGGAGGCTCCATCTAGGACGGATACTTATACAGGAGTGTATTTGATCTTGACTTTGCCATACTGCAGCCTGGTTGGGAGGTAGTGGGTGCCATAGTGAATGCGACCCTGTCTGGTCGGGTCCACTATGTACAGGAACCATACATTTGAGTATAATTAGGCGTATCGCACATTTAATTTGTATGATCATAACAACAACAACAATAACATAAGAACATACCAGCACTGCGGGACCATACAAGTCGGTACCCAGACTCTCGACAGTTCCAGTCGGGTTGGCAATGGTGTGGGTACTCGTCTCGTTCGTGTATATCTTGCTCATCGGTATGCCAAGTGCCCGGGATGCGATCTGACATATAACTACATTTTACCAGTCTGTATAGTTGTTTTCAATATATAACTATCTATGTTGTCATGTTATAAATACCACAGACTGTGCGGTAATTAGAACATGACAAATGTAGTTATAGTTTTTAAATATTGTTAAAGGTACATGCCCACTCAGTAGGCACAAACTGTTCTTTATATCAGAGACACCATCTGAGACATTTTCTGATAAAATAAACATTCATTCACCATTATCCCACGTAGTGATTGGCATTATTATACATTTTATGTCATACGTAAATTCCCACACTGATATCACGGGTGATAACCGTCTTTCCTTAAAATGTTAACGGACATTACTATTTATTCTCTTTCTTTATTTTTGATGTACCATGATCATACTTTTGTTCAGGTGACGCATTTAATTAGTTTAAATAATTAAAACATATCATGCCTCATTTGCAAATGAAAATAGCCTGATATTACCGCGAGTCACTATCAGTAAAATAATTATTACTCAATGATTATACATGTATCTGTATAGCGGGCACTCGTAATTTTTAGAACTAGTGGAATAGTGACACAATTATACACTTATTTAATTCCTATAAAGAGCATTTTGTGCATACTGAATGGGCATTTACCTTATATAGTACAGTATATACGTACTGATTGATCCAGTTATGATGTGAATGGTTCGGTGTTTTGTAAGATAGATTAGCTAGCTAAACAGACATGGTTCGGAATAAAATAATGGTACCAATTAACCGTATCAACACTACATACGTCTATGAAAATGTTTTCAAACAGTGTAGATCCATATATAACGAGCCGTCTCATCGGGATCTGCACCATTTGTGAATAAATTCATATTTCTAAAACAATTGCCCCTTTCTGACAAATGGAATGGTATGAACAATAACATGGGAGTGTCAATTGCAGTTACTTAGGGGTGAAATGGTTAAATCGCTTTAACCCACCTTGTTTTTCCCTGATATGTCCGTGTCATCATCTTTGCTTGTAATGCGTTTCTGTGTAAATTTAGAACACAGAGCCTCGCCCATCCCGTTTCCTGAGCCTGGCCAGATATTTTTTCCCATTCACGGAACTAACCTACTATTCTCTATCTATTTTCCTTATTTCTGAACTAAAGTATATGTTGTGACCACTCATTTGAACCGTCTCGGCGAGACGGTTCAAATGAGTGGTCACAACATATACTTCTGATGAGAAATAAAGAAATTCTTGAGCCTTGCCGGATATTTTTTCCCATTCACGGCACTAACCTACTATTCTCTATATATGCTAGCTGTGTTCTATATTGATTTAAGTATGTGACTGTCCTCCGTGAATCGTGTTTGGTGATCCGTTGCATTTGTTGATTAAACCACAGCTGCGAAACAAACCACGCAGCTAGGTTTGTGTGTAGTCTTATTTTATTGGATAATTACGGTCGCTCTATGATATATTGCAATAGACTTATTGCATTCTATTCGACAATGGTATCAAGCTATGACAAAAAGGCTGACGTTTAAAGTTATAAAATATGTATCGGTGCATGCTTATTTTTGGCTGTGACTTATGCTTTGGTCACAATACCTTCCGATTAGGCTTAGGATGTACTCCCGGCATGAATTTTTGCCATTTTTGGCCTGTCCCCGGCCGGACACCAGGCATGGCCGGCCGGTGGCCGGGTCTCTCAGGCATAATCGGGGAGGTGCCCGAAGAGTTTTAACTCGAAGTTAAAATTGTCCGGTGTCCCGTAGATTTTCATAATCGGCCACATATCCTTCACACATCGTTTAAATATCGTCCGATATCCTGCCGGGAATCGAGCGGTAATCGGCCGGTGTATGTAGCCTCAAAGGAGAATTTCTTGGGACCGGACATGGGCCGATATCCGGCCAATGTGTGTTTACACATTGGGAAGTAACCCACCGATGTCCGATCGGACATCGGCCGGGCATCGGGTGGACTATATAAAAAACCCCCGTCAGTCGTCGTGTACAACATTATAGCGCGTTCCTACACAAGACACAACACACACACGACAAGAAGATGCCTCCCAAAGGAAAACAAGGAGAATGTGGCAAGGGCAAGGGCAAGGGCAAGTGCAAGCAGAAGAAGGCACCCGCAGCTCCTCGGAGAACCTCCCCCAGGAAGAAGAAGGCTGCCCCCGCCGAGGACCACAGCAGTGACGAGGAGAGCACCCATGGAGCCGGAGCTGAGTCAGATGCGTCGCAGGAGTCTGTGGCCCAGTCGCAGTCAGGGTCGCAGTCCCAGTCGCTGCCCCAGTCACAGTCTGAGTCGCAGTCGCTGTCCAAGGTGTCCAAGAGGCGCCGCAAGGAGCCAGAGTTCCCCATCGACATAATGAGGAAGATAGCGTCTTTTTACGAGGGGAACCCTATGTTTTACGATGTGTCACACACAGAGCCACAAGGACACCCACCTCAAGGACACGAAGCTGCTCGAGTTGAGCGCCGAGATCAACGTTCAAGGTGAGAGCAATATTTATTGTGAAACATTGAATGTATTGAATGTTTTTGGAATTTTGTGAAAATTTTACTTAAAAAATGTATTACAATTTAAAGGCACACAATGCATAACTCATCGAATATGATCGCCTGTTGGGTTTTTGTATATATAAATCAAGTAAGTATCCATTTAGACATCATTCCAATGTGGTTACATACATTTTAGGACACAATTGACTTTGTAGCCGATAAACGTATCAACATTTGTTGATATTCAAACCGCGTGGATGCCCCAATAGCGGATAGCTTATTCGGCCTTTAAAAATGTCCTAATGTTTTTCCTTTTTCTGTGTGTTACAGTGGAAGACATCATGCGCCACTTCACGAACATGCGAACAGACCACTTCAAGCTCAAGAATGCGGTCAAGACGACACCGAGCGGGTCTGGTGCAGCCAAGGTCCTGACGCCCCTCCAGCATCTGAAGGTGCACGGATACTCGTTCTTGGACCCCTTCTACAGGCCCCGTACTTCCAAGACAGACACGTGCGGAAAGGTAAGCATCTGCAAGCAGAATTTGTCGACTTTACCTCTTTTATAAATATTTCAATATTTCACAATATATAATTAAGAATTGAATGGCTATTTTTCAATGTTCATGGGTCATGAACACAGTGGGAGAAGCTAAAATTCAATGAAGCGCGAAGCGAAGCTTCATGTGGAATTTTAGCTACTCACACTGTGTTCATGACCCCATGAACATTGGAAAATAGCCATTCAATACTTATATTTTCACATTATTCTTATACATATTTTACATACTTCAAACATGTTTATATCCAAATATCGCTTTTAAAATACGACATTTTATGTGACTTTACGTGAAGTTGTCGCAATTCTTGGAACAGCGATGTTGCAACAGTGGCGTGATCGGGGATAGAGAAACCAGAAATATAAATATGTTATTAACTGACAATTTGTGGAACGACTGTTTGGTCTGGTGTGAGCCACCACATTCATTGTCAAATGAACCAGATTTTCTTTCTATGTGTTATGGAAAATTCTTGGAAGGTGTAAATATTACTGAATGGACAATTGGTATTAACTCATTTTCATTTTTTGCTTGCTGATGTTTCAGATTGCCGGGGCTGAGGGCGGTGACAAGTCTGGGTCGGACGTGGAGTCTGAGTCGGTGTCGGTGGCGACAGATGAGGGAGCTCCCAGCACTTCCAGGGGTACTTCAAAGTACAAGTCCTCAGCCAAGCCATCAGCGAAGTCCTCGGGTGTGCAAGAAGTGCTTCTTAGGTTTCTGGAGAAGAGTGCCGAGTCAGCCAAGCAGGCGGATGAGAAGTTAAATACATGATAAAATTGCCACATTGAGCATTGTCTTGTACTTACATCCCATTACTTTTGAATGTACCCTTCTTGTTTTTTTTGTGTTTACTATTAAATGCAATACTCATGTTCTGTTCACAGGTGCAGGCTATGCGGGAGGCATCCCAGAAGCCAGAGAGTGCGGCGTGGGCTGACTGGCTAGTCAGCATACAGTCGGAGATCCCCGAGAACCTGTACCGCCAGTATCAGGCCGACAGTTTCGCGCTGGGCATGCGGTACCTCTCGGGGCAGGTCCAGCCTACGCCGCAGCCGCAGCCTACGCCGCAGCCGCAGCCGCAGCCACAGCCGTTAGCACAGCCGCAGCAACAGTACATCACCCTCTCTGTCATCCCTCCACGGGTCCACCAGCAGCAGCAGCCGCAGTTTGCCACACAACTACAGGTATGTTTTTGTAAGCTCTTTACATTGTACAGTACATCTCATTGCAGTTATTTTACAATATGAACATTTTATGCCTAGCACTTATAGTCTTATTTTGCACTGTAGTAATGTTTTTATGTTACTATGTTTCAGTATCCAGCTCGTGCACTCTCGGCCCCTGCGCCAGCTGCCACCTCCTTTGACAGTCTGCTGAAACAGGCATGGGACGTAGCTGACACCATGACGTCACCATTGGGCAGCTCGCTCCCGACGCGTACTTCAATGGTGGACACGCCCCCGCTCAGCAGTCCACACAGTCCACTGAGTCCCTGTCACAGTTACTTCAGGATACGCAGAGTACACTCCACCCCTCCGACTCGGATAACGATATGGACAGGGATATGGCCAGGGATCTGTGACTTTTGAGATTACTTTATATGTGCATCTATTGATGTGATTACCATTGACGTTGGATATGTTTATGTTATATTGCCATGTGACTGTGCATATTAAAAGAATGTGCTTTCAGTTTTAATAAAAAATCCTGGGTCTTAAAATAATTTATGTGTGTGTTTTGCCTTGTATAAAATAAAGTTGTTATAAACGGTCCAATAACAAAGGAAAAAAAGCAAATAGTAAGGTCAATTTTACAATAGAAATAATAAAGGTCATCTAAAAAAACAAAGGTGAAATGTGTTAAAGGTCAAATTCGTACAAAGTCTAAAATAATAACTGAAAAGACTTTGCTTTATGTATTTGGCTCTTCTTTTTGAAAAATGTAATGACAGTCAAAGTCTGCGGATTGCTCTATATGTATATATAGATATGTCCCCCAAATTTAACTATTGAAATTACTTTTTATTAGGACAATCACAATGATTGATATTAGAATTATGCTGTTTTATTTCTCAGTCCATATTTTTATACCCCTCGCAACGATAGTTGTGTGGGGGGGGGGGGGGTATACTGGTTTCACCTTGTCCGTCCGTCCGTTCGTCCGTTGGTTCGTCCGTTCGTCCGTCCGTCCGTAACATTTTGGTTTCCGCACGATAACTTTAGTTCTCTTCCTCCGATCTTTATGAGACTTCACATGTGCACTTATCTCACTGACGGCAAGACACCCATTGAATATGGGTTACGTCCGACCAAGGTCAAGGTCACTGTTGCTAAAAATAGATTGATATTTATATAACAATTTGGTTTCCGCACGATAACTTCAGTTCTGTGTGTCCGATTTTCATAAAACTTCACATGTGCTTTGATATCAATGATGGCAAGACACCTATTGAATATGGGTTTTTTTCATCCAAGGTCAAGGTCACTATTGCTAAAACTTGATAGTTCAGTGGTGGTCAGGGTTCAAACGGGGGGTATATCCGTAAGCCCTCGCTTACTGACAAATCTAGTTATAACCATTATATTTCTTTATTACAAGCATGGGACATAGTAAAATACGAATGTAATGAAAGTGTCTGTCACAATGAAAGTAATACACAAAGTCATTGTTGTATCGCCACATGCTGCCACGGGACACTGCCGGCCGGACTCATGAAATATTTTTTAAAGTACGCGCGCTGCTCCTTGCCAGCCTGGGTCGTCCTGGGGCCCCGTCCTTCTGCCTCGACATGACGCATCACAGCGTCGTCCCGCCACGCCCCGGGCACGAGTTGCACCTGGTCGTCTTCCCGGTCGAGGTCCGGGTTCTGCAGGCCGGGGTAGCGGGTCCTCATAATGTTGTGTAGCGTCATGCAGGCCTTTGCAACCTTGGCGACGTTGCGGGGCTTGAGTTGGATGGTGGTCAGCAGGCATCTGAAGCGGCGGGCCAGGATGCCGAACGCGTTCTCCACAACACGCCGGGCCCGCGACAACCTGTAGCTGTAGATGCGCTCGGGGATTGTCTGGTAGCGGTGGGAGTACGGTTTCATCATGTACGTCCTCAGCGGGAACGCGTCATCCCCGATCATGAAGAAGGGCATGTCTCTGTCGTCGTTGGGAATGGGTTCGGGCAGGTATAGACCCAGGGTACCCAGGCGAAGAGCCGGCTCCAGGCGGGATCGGTTGAATATCCCGGCGTCCGAAGATGAGCCGGGGGCCCCCACGTCGGCCCAGATGAACTTGTAATTAGCGTCTACAACAGCCAGCATGACGATGGAGAAGAAGCCTTTAAAGTTGTAGTACAGCGACCCAGTCTTGCCCGGCTTCGTGATAGCGATGTGCTTGCCGTCGATGGCCCCGCAGGCGTGTGGGAAGTTCCACTTGTCTCGGAACCCTTCGGCCACTGGTCGCCACTCATCTGGGGTCTGGGGAGTGTTCCACATCTCGGCCTGGTACTCTTCAAAGATCGCCTGGCACACCTCAGGGATGAAGAGCGATATGGTATTGTGGGCGACGCGGAACGCGAACGCCAAGTCTCGGTAGCTGGCTCCCGTGGCAAGGTATCTCAGTGTGATGGCGAGCTTGAGGCCAGGGTCCAAAGGGGCTCGGTACCTGCAACACATGAAGGTGGTAAAATATAATTAGAATCATGCATAATGAAATATGTTTTAAACCACATGTTTGCAAAAATAGGTACAAGTCACAAGGATTTCACAATTTCACAGTATAATTACTTTTGGCACTTGGTAATCCGGGGCCCCACTCTGTCGAGGAGCTCGTGCCAAAGTGCCGGCTCCACACGTAGGTATGACTTGAAGTCGCTGGCGTGTTCGTTCTCGAGCTCCCGCATCAACGTCTCGTACTGGCCGAACAGCGGTCTACGCATGATCCAGTGGCGGACCCACCGCCTCCGTCTTCTCCTCGGGGCCCTCTGTCGCTCCCTCTCGGCCTCGTCTAACAGCGCCGCCAGTATCATGTTGTGTTGAAGTCTTGCTTGCGCCAATTCCTGTTCCAGCATCGCCAGTCGTAGTCTTCTTGGTGCAGCCATCTTAACGTTTTGACCATGCCAGGTAGAGCGGCCATTATATACCTCTTGACCGATGACGTAGCCATCGGCCATCACACCCCCCGACAATCGCCCGACATTCGACCGGGCCTGGTACAAGCATCGTTCGTTGTCCGTAGGATACTCGGGCGATATTCGTACGATGTCGGGTGAATAGGCCGGTTATCGTCCGGACATCATAGGATAATCGGCCGATTAGTATTAGATGTTCGGTCGGTATTCACTGCCTCGCCGGCCCCAAAAAGAATTATCTTTGGAAACAGACGCCGGACGATTACCAGACGGTGTTCGGACGGCCTCCACACGGCCTCCGGACGGTGCCATTTATGTAAATGAGGTGTGACAAATTTTTTGACCGGTGTTGTCCGATGTCTGGAAAATGGTCAAAACCAGCGGTGTACTCCCGATTACCCCATATCTCCGTATACCGGCCGATCATTGTGACCAAAGCATATTAATGGGGCTTTCGGATGTTGTGACCAGTGTCTCCTGATCAACCAGTACACTATTATAGCCTGATAACGATATATATTGCTTGATACAATCATGACGGGACTTTCACTGATGGAATGATGAGCAGTGCAGATCATGATCAGACTGTGCGGATGCACAGGCCGATCTGGATCTACACTGGTCGCAAATCCCATAAACCCCATTTCTCCAGTCACCGATTCATTACCTGAATCATCTTGGAGTTGATGCCTTGTCCGATTTCCACCCCACCGTGGGTCACGAGGACGCTGCCATCCACGTAGATGTTCACCACGGCCGTACCCTGTAGTTATACAGGAACCATTATCATAACAGTATCTATATAATGTAAATATTGCCACACTATGTAATAAAAGTAATATCATACAAGAACATTTACTATCTATATAATGTAAATAGTTTAATATCATACAACAACTACACTTGAATTGCGCGATATTCAATGTGTCTTGTTATCTGGACCATTTGAAAATCATTGGCAACATGCCTCCACAGGTGACTGAAAAAACATCGCATGTCAGTATCGTTAATAGTATTATAAGTGTTAGTTTATATTAGAAACTAGATATAATCTCATGATTTGTTTTCTGGCATCCGTGTAATTAACATATAGGATAGCGTGTATAGAGGTGGCTTCATAACGTAAATGTAAAGTGTGACCACATTTTTCGAAGTTTGGCGAGCAGGGCAGAGCAGATACGGAATTCCGCTAAATTGAATTCGTATTTTAATGAATTTCAGGTTCTGAACCGAGATCTTGTTAGAGCGATTAGAAGAAAGAGAACAGAACTGGATTTGGACAACATCATTCTCCACCAGGATAACGCGCCACCTACATCGCTCAGTATCAAGGCAGTTGGATATCCTTCTAATGGGATTCGAGCAAATTTACCACAATCCTTATTCACCTGTAGCCGATTTCACCACCAACATTGCAAAGTATACTTTACTAGCAAAGTATACTTTGAGGGAGTAATCATTTATTTTTCCTGAAATGCATTATTTCATATAGAACTAACAAATGCATATATTTCATGATTAAAAGTATGCAGAATTATTATACTGAATTTATTACAATTTGGCTGTGATAATGTAATAAATTCAGTATAATAAAAATTAATAAATTTATCATAAAATTTAAAATTTCTCCCTCAAAGTATACTTTGCTACTAAAGTATACTTTGCAATGTTGATGAAATAGGCTACTGAAGTTTGGTGATCAGTGTTATGAGTCAGTGTTCGCTGCATGGATCAAACGGCATCAAAATTGTATACACTCAGTACATGTACTTCGAAAAATATGAACATTGTTAAAGATAAATGTGGTGTGACCCAAACACCCAAATACCCATAGCAGCGAGAGATATTTTGATCAGTAATATCTCCAGTGAAAACCACAATTTATACCTGATACCAGAACCAAACAGGTTGGCCATGCCCAACACCAAACATGCCCGTTAACATAGCCAGGCCGCGTTTCTTCCATCGTTTGTCTCTGCAAATGGAAACGAATCGATTATTAACATTTACAAACAGTACATATATTTTCGCCATCTGCCTACTGTTATATATGCTATTAATACATTTTTTTCTCGTTATAATTCGTTGCTAATTCGGTGGCAAGTACATTGATGAATCATAGACACTTTGTGGTGTGAACGACACATTCCTGTTTTAAATCATACCCCTTTTTACTCTGATATCAAGTATATAAATTATGTAATATCGGAGTAAAATTGGGTACGAAACATAAATAGATGTTCGTCATTCATACCACAAAGTGCATGTGAGATGAATAGATGATTCATGGAAAATGTTTAACTGGATAATCTGAAACACAATATCCACTAATATTACATTGTATACTCGAGAATGTTATACTATGGCATACCTGTTGAATTGATCAGCATTCGTCCTTCGCTGGGTATAGTTACATTGTTCCTTACACAGTGCCAACATTTCGGGAAATTTCACGTTCTCTATTACATTGCCGTGTGGGTTTACGTCTCCCTCTGTATATAGGTTCATTTCTCCTATCTGAAACAGATTCAAGTTTGTACTCGCGACATGGCGGTGTAGCATATATCCACACTTATGACGAGTCCACATAGTAAATAATCCTTCACGTTGTGGAAATTGTAGGATGTTAAAACTCAAAGAAGAAACTCGTACGGTTGTTTTTAAATAAGCGCAACGTCAAACCGTTCAAAAACTATTCATATCACTATTGGAGTACATGGTCATAGAGATTAAGCTTTCAAAACAATAGTGAGCATTTGTCACAAAATAAAAACCATCGATATATACATACATTGTAACTTTAATGACCCAAGTCAGGTTAAAAACAGTAATTTACGGTAATAAACGGTAATTTACATGTATAATGCAAACTGATAACCAGAAGCCGGACAGTACATGCGCATTTCCATGATGCAGATATCCGTGTACTTCGTTTGCATAAATATTAAGATTTATAAGAGACCGGACGTATCTCCATGCATCATGTTTGTTATGTCTCGTTAAAGTTGCAATGAATTCCGTATTGTAATTTGAATAAGTATATGAACATGCGTGTCTAATTCCATAATGATAATACACTAACCAAGAGTGTTAAAGTTAAACGAAAACGACGAAAACAGCACGACTATTCTCATTGGCTGATATTATGTACTATTATTCGGATATCATTGTGTAATTAATTATGTACTTGCAATAAACGTCTAATGGCATTGACACTTTAAATGATACGACGCATATCCATAAGGACTAACCTTGTCTGGTGACATATTCAATGCACAAGCAACTTTAAATATCACATCTTCAACCACCAGGACCCCTTGTGGATAGCCGAAGCCTCGAAATGCCGTGTTAGAAGCGATGTTTGTTCTGCAGCAGTGACCCTCAAAGTTGATGTTGTCCACCCGGTAACCATTTGGAATCGCCGATTCGGTAGTGGCCATTGCCTAATTGCACGAGGAACTGTTATGTATAAACTCACTCGATTAACAAATATAATGGTTATCGTTTAAACTACAGCATATGTATGTTGTTTAAGAAGTGGCAAACATTTTTTAAATACTTTTATTTGAACTTATCGAAAACATACAAAATGTGCCATACTTATAAAACGATGCAAGTGTGGCATGCTAGCCGCACATTATTCAATTTGATCAATGCAAAGTCAATGAGGTTGGTAACTGGTTGTGTCATTAGAACAAAATAAAGAAGCAGGGAGCTGGCAATCCCTCCAATGACGGCCGAATACTACACTCACGTGTCATAAATGTGGAATAAAATTCACAGGCGAAACGTGTGTCTGGTTTCAATCCAATATTAATTGAACTACTCAACACAAAGAAATATCATGTAGAAATAAATTCCACTAAAGTTACAACAGTTTTAGAGATGCAACTCTAAACGTACAAGAGGACACTCATCAATTATAAAACCGACATTTCAAGATGTAAATTTCAACACTGTCAGCATCGGCCTCTATGGGAATTGTTGATTTTTCAAATTGAGGTTAATTTCAAATTGTGACATTTCACTGTCTGATTGACAGAATTAATATACAAACACATCACTGGAAAGTTAATTTATTGTCATTTATATCACACAATTTCTTTAAATGTTATCAACATTATTAATTTTATTTGATATAAATTAATGTCCGTTTTGCATTAAAGTCATGGGAGTTGAAAAAGTATTAAATAATATTTATGGCACGGGGTGAGTATACCATACTTATGGTCTGCTACGTCATATCTGTTCATTTCTGAGCAATCTGTTTACTATGTAATGTGTGAAACCCCAATCAAACTCACAATGGTCGTGGTGTATACCATCCACTTACATGTGTACTGTCAGTTACAAAACTCCATCCATCCACTTACTGTTATATGTCAGACACACCATGTGTTTTGCGATATCTCATGAAAGATATTCACTGAATTTACGATATTTTCCTAAAATGACGTCGAAAGATGACGAACTCGATCTTCATAGCAAATGTTGATTAAAAAATAAATTCGTCACCTTTCGGCGTCATTTACAGAAAATATCACAGATTCTGTAAATATATTTTATGAAAAATCTCACATGTTCTTAATAGGAACAGCATCACATGTCGTCTCTTGTGAACCATTACAAACTTACAACTGGCGTACAGTCCAAACTGTGGCCGCCGTTGGAGTAGAGCTTCACGTCTAACGCCTTCAGCTTGCCGTCGTTGTTAAATCCAACCTATTGAGGATGGAAATGGGATGTAACTACGATGTATTCCGTCTGAATATGCCGAATATGTGGCATACAATGGAGAAACTGGGCATATGACATAAAACAGACTGATAATGATACAATCTGATTGTTAGATAATAATGATGATGCGTTGCGGTGCGGGTCAATGATAGAATGATGAATAGTGCAGAGCCTTATCAGACAGGCTGATCTGCGTTAACACTGGTCGCAACTACCATAAGCTGCATTATTTTGCTCACAAAAACATATTAAACTCTTCTAGTCATATCCAAAAAGATTGACACGGGAAACTAGAGCCATTCCGATATTGACCTGAATCCTGACCTTCACGATTAAATCTGTAGTGTTATCACCTACTTTGTATTTTCCCAGATATGGATGCCGTTTGCCTGTTATCTGCATGTCAACATCACGTGGAAAGACACATCTCACCGGACGCTTCAATCTGAAAATGCCACCGCACCCAATAGCCCGAAAAATTCAAAGATCTAATATGAAAAGTCATGCAGAGCATGATGTTATTAGCCGATCAAATCAGGGTAAAGTGCATCGAACATATGTAGGTGTCTCTGGTAACATTGTCAATGGTAAACTATTTTCGACTACAGTTCTGTACCCAGCGTTGACATTTTTCTCGATTTTGTGCAGGTTTTGGAAACCCGTTCCCAAATCCATCCAATAGCAGCAATGCCATAGCAGCAATGTTTTGTTGTCACCATTATGTTGCGAAATATTCCAGCGTAACACCTGTACTGTATGCTCTATTTATCTACAAATTACACTCCGCAATACACAAAGTTGTAGTCACTGTGTGTGTGTTTGTCGGAATTCTGTGGCAGCATGCTAGTGGGCGGAGCTACCAGGGCTATATATATCAAGCGGTTACAGTGTCATCTAAAAATAGACGCAAGCTCCTGCGTATTCAGGCACATGCCCAGATTGGCCTAATGTGCCCCATCCGTGATTTTTTGCGCGATGTCGGGCGCAAGACAATCAATAATTTGCGGCATTGACAATAATTAAGGGGGATTGCCGCAATCGCGCGTGCTGGATGCATCCCTGCCATCCCTGCATGATACGTAAACAAATCAAAGTTGGCTATGAAGGGCAATTCTTCGTTTTGATTGGTGGAAAATTTTGTGAATATTAACTAGCGTCAAATGACGCGCGTACGCGATCCAATGGGATAAACCCGAGATGCTGGGATAAACCCGAAAATGCTGGGGTTACTAGTAAGGAGATTTTGAGCAGAGGTCGATTATAAATTAGCCGAATAAACACATTTTACGCGATTATACGTGGCTGAAACTTGTTCTGTTTAATAAATAAAAGCTTTAAATTAGCCCAATAATCGGCGTATGTTGGCGTATATGGCCATTAGAGCCAACTATGGACTTCAACAACAATAACTTCCGGGTTAAATCTCTTCAGGCGTTCAGCTCATTAAGTATTCAAAATTGTGTTATTTGGCTATAAGTAAAGTTTTAAACGGAGATAATTGCCAAAAATGCAAACTTTATCGGTTGGTGCAATTTGGAAGTGATACAGAAAAATTCGCGTTCGTAGATTACCGAATAGCGGAGAAAAGGGTTGCTACAAACTTTTTCAGAATTCGATGGATAACCAACATATTAGCCGATCTATAAATAGATCGGCTAATAAAAAAGCCCAACAACTTAGCTATGTTATGTATATACATGTACAATATACGCTCTGTGACATTTTGTAAAGTACTAAAGAATATGGATAATACTAAATTATATTGGATATAATTCCAGCACAAAAATATTTACACAATTCCCTAACATTTGATTGGCTCGTAGCAAGTCTCTGTCCAAAATTTATATCCCAGTAAACTCCCACGCCGAACTACTTTCTGTAACCGTGAGGCGCAGATAAAATAATTCTTAAGAAAACGGAAAATAAACACATTTTCTTGATGAATTTATTTCAAATGCTGGAATTATAAGGAATGAATGGCCTTTTTGTGGAATTATCGGGGATATAACCTTAGAAAAGTCGCGGGAATACTGGACGAGGCCTTCCGGCCTTCGTCCAGTATTCCCGCGACTTTTCCAAGTTTATACCCCGATAAATTCCACAAAAAGGCCATTCATTCCTATAATATCTTCGAGCTATACGTCAGAAAAACTAAACCTCAACGTTCGTCACATGCAATTGGTACGCGTATATGTAGACATGAGCAGGGTCTACTACAGGTATACCTTTACACATCATACTATATTGCTTGTGTCAGTTATTTAATGATTATTTAATAAACATGGTTGTCAAGATTTTGCTACATTTACAAGGGTACAATGTCAGCATACTCATCATGCACACACATTATTATTAAAGGTATATGCCTACTCAATAAGCACAACATATTGTTTATATCAGTTACATCATCTGGGACATTTTCTGGCAAAATAAACATTCATTCACCATTACCCCACGCATTCTTATACATTTTATATCAGACTTAAATTTTCACATTGATATCAAGGACGATAATCGTATTTCCTTAAAATGTTAAGGGACAGTATTATTTATTCTCTGTATTCATTTTATGATGTGCAATGATCATACTTTATAATCTGTCGAAATATTATTTTTTTCAGGTGGGGCATTTAATTAGTATAAATAATGCATAAAATAGTATGCCTCATTTACATATGAAAATAGCCCGATACCACCGTCAGTCACTATATTACTAAATGATTATATCTGTATAACGGGCACTCGTAATTTTTAGAATGAGTGGAATAGTGACACAATTTTACACTTATTTAATTCTTATAAAGAACATTTTGTGCCCACTGAGTGGGCATGTGCCTTTAATTCATAGTTTATAAATCTAATATGTATTACTTATGTGCTGCAATAGCGGCTGGTCCAGATACCATCAATGTCCTCGTGGTTTTCCCACCAAATGCGCCTCCTGTTTTAGATATATTGGCAATGATATATACATGTATTAAGAAATAAAACTGTATTTTTATATTTTCGCAAACATGCAGATATATTAATGCAGATATATTATTGAGACTCATGAACATGATAGGAACATATGCATGCATCTAAAGACATGTGTATTATTATTATCACGCGTGGAAGTGTATGTAGGCTACCTACATGCAACAAATGTACATCAGCTAAGAAACTGTTAATATAGTAGTCTATTCATTGCGACAAAATGCATTGTTTAGGCTATAGTAAATTGAATTTAACTGATATAATTCAGACACTAAAAATGACTGGCCGTACGATTTTGTTTTTACAAGTTATTTACTACATCAGATGCACTGGTAATTCACAGTGTGTCATATGAACAACACCAAGTAAGTATTCATACTTACCTATACGACGGACTTTACAGTTCAACTTGTGATGTGGAATACCGGTCATTTTCCCTAGTATGTTCTGTGGAAATAGAAACGGCTATAGATTTTGACAAATATTGCAATGAATACAAAACTGTGATTTTCGTGGTATACATATATGTATCAAATGTGTCATAGCAGGGATATACATGTATACATATACAAATATATAATACAACCAGAAAATATATAACACATATAGTGATGTTAATTTCTAGTCTTGCCATTTTCAGGAAAAGCATGTGGGGCCAAAACAAGATATTTATTAAGAAATACAACAATTGAGGTGATCACGCTTCCCGCTCTTAACGGGTAAAGTTTTTGTGTTTATAAAATCGTGTGTGGATTCATACAATTATTATGTTTATTTGCTAGTGAACTGATAAATATGAATACAAACATAGATAGCATGTAATAATTGTAAATGTACATGCATAATATAAATACTCGTTTACAAATTACGCTAAAGACTACCATCAATTAGCTACCTGTTCACTTTGAAGAAACTGTGTGGTAACGAAGACATCCATTTCATTGTTTTCCTTCCGCGGTATGGCAAGGGCGCCGAATGGCTCCATGTAGAAATGTTCCTGGTGTCCCGTGCTGTACTCGCCCTCGATCACGTGATCAGACTCGGACATGGCGACGTCAACATCCCCCGTTTGGGACCGAATCGCATCGCATAGGTAAGAATTCTTCTCTATTGCCTCCTGTTTTTTTTTATAATACAGGCGTAGTGTGCCTCTTATTATGTGTATTCATATATTATAAAATAGTTGTTTTATGAAAACGGGACTCTTTGTCCGCGATTTATTTATTTAAATGATCAAATCCAAATTATCTGAGATAGTATTGTTAGCCACAGTGTACAAACGTCAGGTAATTCAGATGCATTACGGCGCATCGTTTCTAATGGCAGATGAGAAGCAAGAGTGCATTCACAATTTCTTGTTGATGATGTCATGCATTTATAAATGGCATTAGTCATAAATACAGGCATGCATATATTTCGCACCGGCAGTGTAGGAAATAAACTATTCTAACGTAAAGAAACATTCGCGTAGTATATTAATATAGTGTACAATATACACAAAGAAGACACAATAGAAAAGTATTTAAATCGTAGTTAGGTCACTAGTAGTACTGTTTAATAATATAAAATTCTGATAAATTCTGAATTGCATATGTTATAAAACAATAAGCTATCCGTATCAATGATTTGTAATCTTGTTACCTCCAGTGTGAAAATAGTTGGTAAATCTTCATACGCAACGTGCACAAGATACGTCGCTTTCCTGGCCACGTGTCGATCCTCCGCAAGAATTGCACCAATTGGTTGGCCAATATACACGACCTAGTATAGAGATTGTTAATGTATGCACCGTAATGTTGTCACATACCTGATATTATTTACATTATGACATGCAAACCTTGTTATGCCGACTTTTAACCTATTTCATAAATTTGATATGACACGTGTAATAACACCTGCGGCGAATTTGGTTGGCTGGCCGCATCACCCTAATTAAGTATTCTTATTATGCGCTAACGTTATGTCAACCGAACAAAATGAAGACGTTCCAAATGACGTACCTACTAGCGAGAAAATGTAGCAATGTTTTGACGTCATTAGAAGTGTCGGTGATTCAGTAAAATCACTACAATTGTTAAATGCGCTCCCGTTTTGGTAATATTTTATTTTTTTTACAAAGAGCGGGAACCTATAATATGGCATATTTATAATATATTTATTGCTAGTATTAAAACTATTTTTCTGGGTGGAAATGTTGAACTTGATGCCAAAACCGTCAAACGTATCGGATATCTCCAAGAGTTTTCTGCTATTTGGAGTCTAAAGTCATGTGATAAGCAGAAAGGCAGACTCATTTCCATTTGATATGACATTTGTGAAACTCGTCAGCAATTGTATGCACCGAGCCTCATAAAGTGTGCATGACTCGTTTCATAAATCACATATCAAATGGAAACTAGTTTAACAACCTCTATGTATCACATGAAAATCGTATTATGCCATGCTGTAATCCATTTCATAAATAGGATATAACACACGTGTAATACCTAAATCGAATTTCATTGGCTCGCCAAATCGCTCTAATTATGTACATGTATTCGTATTATGCGCCAACGTTATGTCAAATGAAGAATATGGAGACGTTCCAAATGAAGTTTCTAATGGCGTGACAAAGCAATGATGTTTTAACGTTGGCGTCATTGTGATTTAAACGTCATTAGAAGCATCAGTGACGCATTAAAATTACGGCAATTGCTGGTATGTGCTGCCGTCGCTAATATGAAATCCATACAAAGAAAATGAACATACTAAATGGCATGTTTGTAACTGTTACAGTATTATAGCTAGTATTAAAACATACTACATGCCACTACAAACAAAAGAATGCCACATGCATCCATAGTAACACGTGCGATGTACTGGTCATAACACATTTAAATACAATGGATATGTACGGAAAACATGAAGGGAAAACTGGATAATAGCTAAGAAATTACCCATAATCCGACTAAAAATGCACGTACTTTATAAATGCACTGCCTGAGGTCAAAGGACATGTACCTTGTTGGTTGCGAAAATCTCATCACCAGAATCCAAAAATCCCCATGCGTTCTCGCCCATAACGTCCGTATGATCGATGTAACTGTGCACACCCTCCATGGCCAAGGCTGCTGTAGGGTCGATTCTCACAATGTTGGCGTGCGGCCGCTGACTTAGGACCAGCGATAGAAACAACTCGCCTGGAACAGATAATTTCACATGTGTTATCTTTTACAGACACTGTTCATTGCCAGACAACATGCAGGCGGATATGTGATGGTGCCGTCAACGATTAGCTGCTCATAATTGTAAACATGAACAACATTCCGAGCGAAGCGGGCATCAATGTGCAGCCAACAAGTGGCAGTGCGCCTCCCCTAATCCTACGTAGGGGAAACGCTTTGTGTGTATTGTAATTAGTAATTAATTGTATAGACCGTCGCATTTTGGAATATCGTCCAAGTAGACGGCCTCCCCGGACACGATGGCCTCGGAAGACACGTTGGGTACGGGCCTTCCGAGAGCGTCGTCCTCACTCTGGTCCTCGTCTGTACACGGGTCGTACAGCTGTGTCCCGCTGCTAGCTGGAGATGGAACTGAATCGAGCAGACTCTCATTCTGGAACATTTGATAAGATATTTAATTCCGGAAATTATCTACGCACAGGAGACAACAACTGGCAAGTATACGAAACCTTTTTAAGACATTATTATTTCACTGCGTCACTCAGTTTTAGAAATTTCGGCCATGAGACTTTATCAAGAAATGGACTTGTTTTCCTGTAACTACATGTTTTTTAATGATCTGCATCAGGAACCTAGTGACTCAGTGAAATAGTAGCATAGTGCCTTTCCATATCTGGAAAAGCAGTGAAAATAATCGTATTCACACAAATTAAACAGACAAATGTAAAGTGGTGATCAAAATCATCAACACGTAGTACTAGCGGAATTATGTTCGCATTTTAAATGTATCGTTCAACTTCAGACCAAATGTGGGACTAAATTGATGTGCTTGTTTGCTGCTGAGCTCTACATACCCGATCTGTTTTTCCAGGCATTTGTGCGAAGAATTTCATGACAAATGCAATGACGACATCGACATTGTAAGGAGTGGGTCCTTCAGGATGTGTAGTTGTCAACTCATCTGTAAGTGTATGTATGACATCATCCACGGTCGTGTCATTCCAGGGCCTGGAAATATTGCACATTGACACATATTACAGATAGACATCACCTTAGTGAATATTAAATTGAAAGAAAATTGTTTTATTTTCTAATAAACATATTTAACGAGAATAATAGCCATTACGAATATAATATGGGATACTATACGTCAATAATAGTTTTGCAGACTCACATATACTTATTCTATATTAACTATATCTTAAAGTATATTACAACAGTTTACATGTTAGGAAGGATTCATTTTTACAGATACAAATAGTAATGCATACAGGACTATCACAGAACATGTACTTACTTTCCTACAATGGCGGCAGCGGCGCGCTCTGCAACAAACAACTTTGGTAAGATGCCGCCGATACACAGACGCAGTCGCTCTATAGTATTACTGAAGCTGAGCCTGACGTTAATGCCGCTGTTGACGAGGGCAAACGAGAAGGTGCGTCTATCGCTGTGTTTGTAGAAGCTGTAGTGGTCCGTCTGTCAACAAATCAATCTACTGTCGAGACACATTTCCATCAATCACATGTAATTGTGCATGGCCATCAAATGAGACACCCGTTCGATGCATTTGTACATGTATGAAAGTTACAGGTTTACCAACTCACATAATTAGACATGGGAAAAAGACATGCCGACCGTTGTGGTAGTATAAGTTGTAAGTTGTAGTGGGATGTACACACGTAAAAGTATTTACACGAATCAGTTTAGGCTGCCGTTGTACACGCGCTTTAAACTCAGCTGACATTCATGTTACATGTACGTGTGTAACTGATAATCCACCGACTAATATTGCAACAGACACACTGTTTAAATTATATTATCGTACAGGTCGTACCTTCATGCTGAATGGCAGAGTGATGGATGTAAGAACTTCTGTATCGCCAAGGTCCAGTTTTTCTATCATTTGTGTTCTAGTGCCATCAACTGTGATATACAAATAGTACCGAAAGTTATCAGTTTTGCTAATCACAAAACCGAAACTAAATACGTAGCAATAAGTTTGTATAGCAAAGACCTACGCCATTACTATAGCACCTTCTATGGATGTGATATCAAGAGTTTCTAAAACAAGTTCATGATAGAGCTTGGAGACTATTTTGTATTTAATATATATATATATAATACTTTCCACGTGTATTTCATCGACGACACAGGAGAGGTGAGCATATGAATTGCATAACCAATATACCAAAATATTTAGTGCCAGATTAATTAGTAGTAACCAACGACTTCTGTTCACACATAATGAACTTTACTTACCTGATTGAATGGTGGCAGTACAGTCAACTGCAGCAAACAGTGATTTAATGTCGGAGTTGGAACGACCACACAGCATACTACCACCGATAGTCTACAATAGAAATTGTTAACATACGCAGTTATGATAGAACTGGAACGGTCACTCAGTATATTGTCGTCAATAATAATAATACGATTCAATATGCCGTATAATGTCGCCAATAGCAAAAGTACAAAACCATATGCACAAATATACCATTGTGCCATTAGGTAATATAACCATATGTCAGCATACGGGTGTTTCGTGATAATCACCTAAACATTTAATTGCATCATATCAGACATTGCCGAATAGTCAGCAACATACTTACAGCCACGTTCCTGACTTGTGCTGACCCATAGCTGTTGACCATTTCCAAAATGGCCGGAAAGTGTCTACATTTCTCGTCTGAAAATAGATTACAGTCTGAAAATATTAATACATGTAATAGTAAACTTCTAGATTCGGGAATATACGTCATGTGCAACAACGCGCAGCTTCTTTATTACGAACTACTTTGGGGAAATAGACTCCGTTTACATGTACGTGGGTTACAACGGCATGTTTTGTCAGTGCCATGTGTACAGAATATCAACAACAAGAGCTGTGATAAATTTGTACTCACCTTCTATGTCTTCAGCAATGTGTGTTATGTGGTGAGCTAGTTCACTTATCGTTACACCAGCGCCTAATATCAGACCATTGCCCGTGATGGTTACAACCTTTAGTGCTGGTATATCTCCGCCATATAACAGCACATCGGTATTAGAAAACTGGCCCTTTCTAATCTGAAGCACTGGAATAAATAATTTCGGGAACGTAAGTAAATGTACAAACAATGCCACTAATATAATACGGGTCAGCAGTAATAAGCAGACCAACACCCCCAACGCAGATATGCATCCGGTAAGAAAACTAATGTGCTTGTTTTCTATACCATGTTTAACTGTTATGTATTTGAAATGTGTATATTATTAGAAATAAATATTGTTTAAACTAGGAACAATGATGCACAAATATAACAGGCGAAAACAGACATAGCACCGATAATAGCAAATAAAAATGCGTTGGCCCCGATTTTAAAACACACACGATAAATAGAGAATACCAGGCTAGTGTCTTTTGATATCAAGTTTAGCATGCAAGGCTAGGAAACGCGTAGGAATTCCGAGGCTTGCCGAGGAATTCCTACCGTTTCCGAGCCGAGCCTGATAAACTTGATATCGAAAGACACTAGCCTGATATTCTGTTTATCAGGTAACTTTTTATGCTCGAAAATGACCGCATATGACGTCGTTATCTATGGACAGAACGCGGACTTGTTTACATTGCGTCATTAAACTGACGTCATTCGGTAACGTCACGTAACGTCATCGGACCAATGGAACGTCAATATTCACTTCATTGTAACCCGGATGTTTGTATCAGGTCAATGCCTGATACAACAATATGTTATCAGTCAGTACGTATTCGGCCAATACAGGGCAGGTTACCTGATAAAAATAGAAACAGTATACGAAAGTAGACCGAAGAGCACACTGAGGTTAACTAGAATGTCAACGTCTCATATCCAGTATCTATTTCATTTAGACATTACAAGACCTTGTGAAATTGACAACCGCACACATAGTAAAGCAATCAAACATACATGCTGTCGTGTTGCCCATTATGATAGGAGCCTTTGGATGGTTGTTCTTCAGTACGAGAAGCTCGGCGACGTTTGTAGGTTGTATCCATCTCCACTGTCGGCCTCGGAACTTGACCAACTTCGTGCCATACTCGTCTGCATGTAGCTACAATTATCAACACACCTTGCACTTCAACATGAGTGTCGCCGTAGTCAACAATACTTTTATCAAACGATATAATCCTGACTTTGTTAAAACATCTGCTTCCATGTTTAGTTTCTCAGCATTTTCTCAGAACTCTTACTCAAGATTTGCCAGAAGGGTGCAGGAGAAGGTACTGGTGTTCTCTTCAATATGTATATGTAAGGTGTTGATTATGGGTTTCATTCAGTGAAACACATGATATAACAATGAAAGGTTCAATGTAAAGAGGGGACATGTCCCTTATTATGACTTATCTCCCTTCTTCTACTGACCACTTCAGTTGCTAGGTGTGCAATAAATGTTCCTCCCATACTATTGGTCTAGTGAATATGTAAAGTAAAACATATAAACTGATAGTAAGATTTCAAACACAAACCTGCAAATCAGCAGGAAATATTGCTACTTGTGTGACATTGTTGTCTGTGGCTGCATTGCCAATGTCTGTGTCCGTAGCTTCAGGCTGGTTCCTACAGCACTGGTCTCCCATCGGACACTCTTCCTGGGATGGAACATGTTAGTATCCGATCATATTGTCTGTGCGAAGTAGTGTAGTAGTTACATGTACATAGTTTCACATCGTAAGTGTAATTCGAAACACCCACATATTTCCTTGCAAGGTATGGATAGAACATGTGCAGGATATTTACATGTGAAATTGGATGGGTACATGGGTACAGAATTCGAAATTGCCGTCGAACCGATACAAACCTTTGTCAAAGAAGCGAATGCCTGGAGAATTGGTCTGTATCCTGTACATCTGCATAGGTTCCCTGTGATTGAAGAACGGAATACATCCTATAGTGTGTGAAATGCATGCTTCGAAATACAAGTACAAAGTACATGTGAAATTAATGACATCATCGCCAATGACAGCTAGCCAAAACTAAATTATGCCAATAGCTTTTCGGCCTTCGTCCAGTATTCCCGCGACTTTTCCAAGCTTATACCCCGATAAATTCCACAAAAACGCCATTCATTCCTATAATAAAATCCGGACATTACCGGACATTACCGTACATGCGGACGTGTTATTCTACCATCCATCGCCTATTAGATTTGCTGAATTTAACTGAGTCACTTTTCAGCGCCGAGTTGCTGACTCTAGTATGTAAATTAGTTTACATCTGTGAGAGCATGTGGGTATTTATTTAATAATGAAACTTGGAGCACATTCTTACCTTCAAGTGCCTTCTCCAGCTCCAGTTTCGTGGGCCGTGGGTTGTTCCGGAGCAGGGTGTACACGGACATGACAAACCCCGGGGTGCAGTAGCCGCACTGGAGGCCGTGGTACTCGATAAGCCGCTTCTGTAAGCGGAAATATGTATGCATTGAAGGACTATTTGTGTTCTATGTCTGACATTGACTTTTTATTCACTAGTCTGTCATGTCACTTAGTCTGTAGTGACTGTCCAGAAACTAACACGTTCCATCCTAACGAACTGGAATGTCTTTGATATGTTAATTTTCCAATCAATCCAATGGTCACAAAATAATTGCAGACTGTGTATAGTGTAGTGATAATGCTTCTCTCGAAGAATGTGTTCACTTTGTGTCAATAAACGCATTGGTCCCTCGTTCATGTAACAATAATATGATGGCTAACATAATAAGTACATACGTCCCGTACTTGGGTTCCCCACTCCCTCCACCGTGGTTATGGTCAGGCCATGGGCGGCACACAGTGGGAATAGAGACGCGCCTACAGTATAATCATGGCTGTATATAGTGTTTGTAGTGGCTTACCTGTACGTCATATAGCCATGTCACCAGGTTCCCCACTCTTCCACCGTGGTTATGACCAGGCCGTGGGCGGCACACAGTGGGAATAGACACGCGTCTACGGTATACTCATGGCTGTATATAGTGTTGGTAGTGTCTTACCTGTACGTCATGTAGTCCTGTGTTCGGGTTCCCCACCCCTCCACCGTGGATATGGCCAGGCCGTGGGCGGCACACAGTGTGGATAGACACGCGTCTACAGTATAATCATGGCTGCATATAGTGTTGGTAGTGGCTTACCTGTACGTCATGTAGTCCTGTGTTCGGGTTCCCCACCCCCTCCACCGTGGTTACGGCCAGGCTGTGGGAGGCACACAGTGGGAATAGACACGCGTCTACAGTATAATCATGGCTGCATATAGTGTTGGTAGTGGCTTACCTGTACGTCATGTAGTCCTGTGTTCGGGTTCCCCACCCCCTCCACCGTGGTTATGGCCAGGCCGTGGGCGGCACACAGTGGGAATAGACACGCGTTGACCGTGAAATGACATTTTAGTATAGGAAAATATGTTGGAAGAGCATCGTAATGGCCATTTATATGTTTAATGATTTGCAATGGGAGACGTTGTCCTAAATGCATCACACCTGACCACCATCACTAGTCCGACCTGAAATATTTGAAACTGGAGAAATGTTGATGACGCGCCATCAGAATATACCTAGTTTTTTCAAATTTGGAAGTCCTGAATGGAGAGATAATCCATGCAGGCGCGGATCCAGGATTTCGGCTTAGGGGGGGGGCGTAACTAGTTTGCAATACTTGACTATATTATCGAACGAGCTATGCTATGCTATTTTGCAATACTTGACTATATTATCGAACGAGCTATGCTATGCTATTTTGCAATACTTGACTATATTATCGAACAAGCTATGCTCGTTCGATAATATAGTCAAGTATTGCAAAAATAGTTAGGGGGGTCCGGATGCATTCCCCCCCCCCCCCCCCACGGACATTTTTTTTTTAAATCTACATCGCATTTCCTGCGTTCTCGCGCATTTTGGAGCAAAAATATTGACACTGTCACAGTATGTTTAGACATGATTTTTGATTGAAAACGTTTAAATTTTGAAACAACAAGAAAACGACCGAAACATGCATGAAATACATGGCATTTGGCATGAAACGTGCCTTGTAACTAGTAAACAATCTTTACTCGGCGAATTTTAGGGGGGGCGCGCGCCGGGTCCGCCCCCCGCTGAATCCGCCCATGCCATGTGTCGGTAATCGAATTCACTTTGCGCATATGCACGCTATAAGGAAGCCACATACCAAATGTCCAGCTATATGGTTTAAAAGTTTTACTTCTTACAATGAAACATTGCGAAAGGGGTAGATAATTAATGACCCTTGTTTCAAATAAAGAATGAAAATCCACTTTGCGCACATGCACACCATAAGAAAGCTACATACCCAATATCAAGTACATTGTATCCATATATTACGGTTTAAACATTTCACTTGTTATAAGAAACCATGATGGACGGACGGACGGACGGACACACGTGACGAAAACAATATACATGTATCTTTTTTTTTCACTCAACATGCGGGTATAATATATATGAAAATCGCATAAAAGGATACGTGGTTAGCTTGTTGGTGACGTCATACTTGGAGACCATGACGGTACAGGATCCACAGGCGCCCGCGCCACATCCTTCCTTGGTTCCCGTCAGCAGCACTGGGTGTTGGTTAAGGAACAATCTCTGTTGGCTTTTTATTATCGTGTTGATAAATACAGACACTGATCCTATATAATCCATGTAATGTTTTCAAGGATGGTGTGCTGTTTAAGAGCTATTCGTTCATCATATAGTGCCCGAATCTAGCAAAAGGTATATAGAGAATAGTAGGTTAGTGCCGTGCATGGGGGAAATATCTGGCAAGGCTTAGGAAACGGGATGGGCGAATCTAGCAAAAGGTATATAGAGAATAGTAGGTTAGTGCCGTGCATGGGGGAAATATCTGGCAAGGCTTAGGAAACGGGATGGGCGAGGCTCTGCCGAGCACATCCCGTTTCCGTGCCGCGCCAGATATTTTTCCCATTCACGGCACTAACCTACTATTCTATTTATCCCGTCAACACCTGCAAATGGCTTCAAAATGCAAATAATAACCCCAGCCACCGTACATATTCATACGCAGTGATTAGGTCGTATTAACAGGATATCAAAAATGTTTCACGGCACATACGCACTGTGTTGACGGGATAATGTTGAATTACCGTTCCACGTAAATGAGTAAATCATATTGCGATATGTCATTTCAACCAGGGTCCGTCTCCGTGAAAAAGTCAGAACGGGTTCCAAGTTGCAAAATAATTGTCGGAATACGATGCGGATTTTCATGTGTGAGCAATTGTTTGGTACCAGTTTTCTGGATACTATAATACTGTAAATAAGAGGCCCACGTGGGCATACGTCGCTCACCTGACAAATTGTCACAATAGCAATTGTTGATACCGTCACTGTGATGACATTAACATATACGGTCAAAAATAAAATGTTACACCTATGGACCCCCGGGCCACGCCAATTTTTGATTCCGGGGTCATCATTTTCACAAATCTGAAAGAGCATAGACTATTGATCATTCAAAATCGGTCTGACGGTTCGTAATAAGACTTGTTGTAATTTCTACAACCGCCATATTTTATCATGCGACGTCCGTTTTAACAAAATTAATATAAACAGGCGTCTACAATAGAGCATTCCTGTGAATTTTCAGCAACATCGGCCCAGCGGTTCTGGAGAAGAAGTTTGAAATTGTGGACGTATGACGGACAGACGACGGTTGAAAATCGGTAACACTACCTCACTTGAGTCTTTGGCTCGGGTGAGCTAAAAGACACTTGCAACCAGTTTGCATGAGTGGATGGATACATGTACGGCGGAGGTACGCCAGTAGCGACGTCTCTGTGTCTGGATTATTCTCTGTTACCTGGAAGTTACAAGAATATATACATATATATGTGCCTGTGACTGTATAAACGAGGCTTATGGGATTTGTGAACAGCTCCTGATCAAATAGCACAAACACACGCAGCCTGATAACGATATACAGCGCTCCAGATAAGCTGCGTATTTGCTTAAATACCAAATTAAAATTGCCAAAAACCCAATTGAAATCAGAAGTAGCGATTATCAAAAAGCATTAATAATTTTGCGGTACCTTTACCATGCTGCAGAAAACAATAAAGAGACCACAAATATAGCATATTTTTTCTTATTTTCCATGAAAAAACATCTTGGCATTACATTAGAATTGTCTCCAAGGAGACAATTCTAATGAAATGCCAAGACGTGTTTTCATTTCGAAGCAAACTATTCAATAATTGCTGTATGTTGATGTGTAAATAGTAGTGTGATTTTATTTTACCCAATTAAAATTGTGAAATACCAAATTGCTTCAGAAATGATGGAGTGACAATACTCAATTACTAATTTCTTATCTGGAGCGCTGGATATATATTGTTTGTTAGTAGCATTGACGGAATGACGAACAGTACATATCCTGATCAGACTCTGCATATGCGTAGGCTAGTCCGGCTCTACGCCGGTCGCTATAAGCTCATACGCTATCTGACTCTAGTCAAAACACACACACGTATATACTCGGGAAATCTAGAAACGTGCCTGTTTTTTAACCGATATAGTTCCGCCCTATGTTTATGTTATACATTCATTGAATATATGTGCCAGACACTGGTAATTTTAAAAATACACTCGTGTAAAGTTTACCCCGAATACACCACGTGCAAAACGTTCACTAACCGGAACGGTATTTTTCATATACACATGTGCTCGATACATTAATGTCTCAGATGTCCCCGATATAAAGGACATGTTGTGCCTACTGAGTGGGCATGTACCTTTAATTATACTGCTGAATACAGCAGACTTTTCTTTGAGAAACCATTAATCCCTAAAGAGTGCTTTTCGTCGGATTTTTTATTTTTGTCCCCTCTGACTTCGGCATGATCTCACTCTAAAACTTGTCATCGCAGCACAATTTTGTCAATTGATGTTGATCCACAGATGAATAAAGTAAGTTTCTGTATATGTTTTAGTACCATCAACCTCATAGAATTCCAGCAATTTTTACTTAACCCTTTCAACCCTAAGGAACTGGAATGGACTGTGATATGCTAATGTTCCGACCAATCCAATGGTCACAAAGTGATTTTCAGATTCGTCCATTTATGAAAAGGGGGTGTTTTTGTTCTAAGAAATATGAAAATTACTTGCAAACAGTGCAGATCCTGATGAGACGAGCCGGCTCATCTGAATTTGCACTTTTTGCATAAACCGCTATAGCGGGATTTCGGGTTCAAGGGTTAACCGTGGAGTGACGTTTATAGTTTTGCTCAGTATATATACAGGTAATACGTCGGTATGGGTACTAAATCAACATTAAAGTAGGCTGATCTGCCATAGATCAAGATGTTGACGACTATGATAAAGTTCAAATGGTGTACTGAAATTTGTACCTGCTTACTATTGCGCGTCATGTTGAATACGTTGAAACTGCCTTACGATTGATTTTATCTTTAATCAGTATACACGTATATAGATATTGTGCTCTGATATAACGCCCCTAATCAATTGATGTGTGCAAAATTATATGTCCATGCAGTCAGTGTGCAATGCATATGACTCGATATACACGTTGCACCAGGGATTTACAAGTTATGTTACACACGTATCTGCTTACACTTACATAATGCTTCTTATCACGATGAACATCATAGCGGAAGCTTATATTCCCTAAATAAATGATTAAACATTACATACCTTTGCGCCGTTCACATAAAACACAAGCGCGTCATAATCCTTTGATTTCTCCATTATGATGTCCTGTTTGACCAGGTATTGACCATCAGAATAGCACAAAACGTATCATAACCGTTTGACCCAAATTTGCTTTAACATGTTAAAGGGACGTATCGGGATTTTTAAAAAAATATATTATGAAAAATAAAAACGTGTTTTCATCATGGCAGGTACTGTGTAAAGTGGTTTAATTGAAGATATATGACGATACTAGGACCGCTGGGTTGTTTCTATTTTAACCTATATAGGTACATACATATCGGATTTCCTATAGTGTTGCGTTCAATAAGATGGACAATTTGATACTTATGTACATGTACCGATATCGGTAAAAATTGAAAGAGCCCAGCAGCCCTTGTATCGTCATAATGATATATTTAACTAAACTAGTTTGCACAAGGCCATGATGAAAACACATGTTTATTTTGTATATATATATATTTTTTAAATCCAGAAAAACAAATTCAGCTGCCCAAGTATCGTCGTATATCTTCAATTAAACCACTTTACACAGGGTCATAATGAAACACATTTTTATTTTTAATAGTATTTTTCAAAAGAAAATCCTAATATGCCCCTTTAAGGGCAGTCACTATCATATTTGCCACGTTGTTGTTATTTCTTCGTAGGAGTCCGCCGCTGTCTTATCACAATATCGGCGCACCGTCTATCGACGTCGAATAATATAGTTACGTAGTTTTAACTTTTTTCACAGTTGTTTTGTTTGCTGAAATGTACCTTTGCTCCCTTGATTACCTAGTTGCGAACGGTAACTCTTGCAATCTACTCCCGTACCGACGGTAAATCGCAAGAGTTACGGTTCGCAACTAGCAATGACCGAACAGGAATATGCAATAATGACATTAGACGGCCCGCCAGGGCATGAACACAAATGTTGATGGCATTTTTTGTTACAAATGGGTACTCATGCTAGTTTATATTTATGATGGGTAAGCTTTCGGATAGGGGTGGGTACCCCCTCAAATTTGACATTTCAAGGTCATTTCAAGGTTATTTAGAGGTCAAATCAAGACAAATCATAGATGTCGTAATGCTTGCCATATACAGGTCACCACCACTCATACAATCAATGTTGAAGATGGAAAAAAGTTATATGCTGGTAGTACTATTATTGTTAGTAATGAAAAAAGAAATATAAAGAATAAAAATGCATAATGGCCGCCAAAATAGTGACACTATATGGAAAAAACGACAGTTTCGTGCATATCCAACATAAGCTAGCTCTTTGTATGTGAACGTTACTGAATGTCTTCATAACATCAGTTTATATCATGGTATGGCATTTAATAAAATAGCATATTATATCATTTACTAACTTCAATTCCAAGATGGCCGCCAATAATTACATATGTGAACTTTTCAAATTAATAACTTGTAAATTGTCACGATTCCACACCAGACACGGGGGATTATCCTTTCTACATTTTTGTTTACAAATGAGTGCTCAAATGTTATACCTTTCAAAACTATACGTTTAGATATGGGTCTACGCTCAATGTGGACTGTTTGGGGGCAGTTCCAAGGTTATTCATGGGTCAAATCAAGAAAAAAATTAATATTTCCTGCATTTCGCTATTTGAAGGCATATATAACTGATTCAAAATATGTTAAAAGAGTGTTGAACATGACCTGTTTTATATTGGCGATATTATATATTTAGTACATCAGCCAGTTAATGTAGAAATAGATATTCAATATGGCCGCCAAACTGAAAAATAAGAACTAAAATGTAAACATAGAATGAAACTACTTAGAATAACCATTTCTAAATATGTTATTTTTGTCATTTATAAAATGTATGTATGGTATAATATGTAATTTATTATTATACAATGACATGCCATTTATTAATTTTAAACACATACTCACATTTTTCGAATGGTTAAATGTTTCATTGTGATATTTCCTGTGATGTGCATGTACATGTAAAGTGAAAAACGTGTTGTTCAAGTTGTGTGGACTACTATGAGACAATATGGGTCATTGTGTTGGATCAGTAAATCTGCCAATGAGGTAGTACCCCAGACTACATTTTGTTTTCAAAGAAGCAAACACAGCGAGTCATTTTCTCGGCTATGATTAGAGAAATGTGCATATATCTTCCATATAGTAAGTGTCAAACCAAAATTGTGGAAACAAATCGTCGAATCAACAATTCTGCCAATAATTCAGTTATTCACTTACCAATGTGTTCACCATCAGAATGACCGGGGCAATACTTATGGAACGCCAAATCTACATAAACTCAAATATATATTGCTAGCAACAAATATTTGGAGCTAGCAATACATATATTTGGAGAGCTCTCGAAATCAATTAATGATATCTCGAAATCAATTAATGATATCTCGAAATCATTTGGAGAGCTCTCGAAATCATTTGGAGCGAGCAATATAACATTTGATTTGGAGAGCTCTCTAAATCATTTGGAGCTATCTCTAAATGATTTGGAGAGCTCTCGAAATCAATTAATGATATCTCGAAATAATTTAGAGAGCTCTCGAAATCATTTGTAGCGAGCATTATATAACTTGATTTCGAGAGCTCTCCAAATCAAAGCTATATAATGCTCGCTACAAATGATTTCGAGAGCTCTCTAAATGATTTCGAGATATCATTAATTGATTTCGAGAGCTCTCCAAATGATTTCGAGAGCTCTCCAAATCATTTATAGATAGCTCCAAATGATTTAGAGAGCTCTCCAAATCAAGTTATATAATGCTCGCTACAAATGATTTCGAGAGCTCTCTAAATGATTTCGAGATATCATTAATTGATTTCGAGAGCTCTCCAAATGATTTCGAGAGCTCTCCAAATGATTTAGAGATAGCTCCAAATGATTTCGAGAGCTCTCCAAATGATTTAGAGATAGCTCCAAATGATTTAGAGAGCTCTCCAAATCAAGTTATATAATGCTCGCTACAAATGATTTCGAGAGCTCTTTAAATGATTTCTAGATATCATTAATTGATTTCGAGAGCTCTCCAAATCATTTAGAGAGCTCTCCAAATCAAATGTTATATAATGCTCGCTCCAAATGATTTCGAGAGCTCTCCAAATGATTTCGAGATATCATTAATTGATTTCGAGAGCTCTCCAAATGATTTCGAGAGCTCTCCAAATATGTATTGCTAGCTCCAAATATTTGTTGCTAGCAATATATATTTGAGTTTATGTAGATTTGCGTTCCATAAATACTAGATAACCACATACCCAATATGACACATGTATAGAAACAATCACTGTTACCACACTCCTCTGGATTAGACAAATATCATTTTGAAATACTGGCCCATGTCGGTTTAATTATCATTCATTACAATAACTGTACTGTCCAACTAACATTAAGTAAGTCATTTTCATTTAACAGAGACTCTCACAATTATATCTCACACAATTATATCCAACAAAGAACATAATTATGTTTTCAATATCAAAACAAAGATTATGCTGAATTACCTACAGCATCTCCGCCAAAGTTACGTGCTGATGGACAGTCATTCTTGCGTATCGATATGGCTTGTTTCTCGCTTTGAGCGTGCTATTCAAGGATTTGTGAGCGTAATACGTTGCCAGTTGCTGTGATCCAAATAATTTAATTTGATATGTTACGTACGCGGCTTAGCCTTACAGTTTACGTGTACCTAATATTACGGCTTAGTGCTTCATTCAACAGCAGCGTCTCCTAACATGAATTGTGCATGATATGCGGAATATAATTTCCGTATGTGTGATAATTATATAACCATCTATGGGAGAATGACATTGCTTGCATACTGTCTGGTAGAATGATAATTGTTTATGCAAAGTTCTATCAGATAAGCACATTAGGTTTTATACTTCACTATTTTTCCTGTCAAATTGTGACCTAAATTCATTATGTGAATGAAACTCCAGATAATTATGGATGCCATAGCGGCAACAAACTATCTTTTACTATTAATACACACTACCAAACACTGTTATTTCAACTAATCCCCACAACTGAATCACCATATGTGTATGAGAGTTACATACATGTATGTCCAGATGCAACGTTGGATATTATGATGTGACATTCATCATAATCCTGTGCTATTCTCTCCAAAGAATCACACAATACTCAAACACATACCAGTCCCGCATCTTAAAGTTGTCTGACATTCACTTCTAGGAGGTGAAACAATCGGTATATATCTCCAAGTAACACATACACATTTATATTGTTAGGGAATTTGTTTGTAATAGTGAATTTGCTGTATTTGACAGTGGTTGGTTAACTACAACTACACGTACAGTACGTTTATTTGCCGAATAAAAAAGCTACATCTACCTTCATAATGACAATAGAGACAGCAAAACAAAAGCACAATGAGACATAGCGAACCATGACAACATGTAAAGCGGTATACAGTCACAAAAGAACACACCACGCTACCTTGTATAAAGCTGACAAATATTGATATAACAACGTTTAGTAATGTTGATAATGCAATGTATTACAGTTGTCATAGAGGTATTGTTATCTGCAGATGTCTGGAGAATCTGAAATATTCTCATTTAAGAAGATCAATTATGTTGATTACTTAGTCCACATAAAAATATGAGACACCGCATATGTTTCTTCGTTGCTGATTTTGTTACAGAAATATTTCATACTTACGTTATTCCATTCTACGCTTTCATCAAATCTTATTTCTGACTTAAGTCAAAATAAATCATCAGAAATGTCGGAGATTGTTTGTCCCTCTTGGAATTATGTATATTTAGTCGCCTTCATCTAGTTCATCATCCATATTGTAGATCCAGATTTATCCTAAGGATCAGAGATGCTGGCCATTGAGTGTCCGTGATGTCTGCCAATTCTGCATGTAATTTGTGCCGTCAAGTTACATTTTGTATAAACTGGAAAGTATTGTCCTACTGTTTCTTCCACGACAGCGTAGTGAAAGTCATATTGAGTGACTTATTATCAGCCTGTCCAATGCCTACATGCTTTGCTTTCTTCCAATGGAATACTAGTCCCTACACATATCTAAAGACACTCAGAAACATACAAATACTGTCTCGTATCACAATGTTTGAATCTATTTTGTCAATACGCACTATCTAAATATAGTGTCTATTAGATACGTTGCGGTGGGTGATTGGTTGCGAGCATGCGATGGGTAATGTAACAATCAATGTTCCTCTTCACCAGAATGCCGACATTGTTTAGCCTAATTTCCATTTTCGACCTTCTGGTACTTCAGGGGAAAGTCCTGTCATATCCCATTAAAAGGAAATACGATTGGTGGTAATCTGATTACTTTTAAGATGGAACTAAGTCACTATGGTGTGGTATGGACATGGAACCAGGTCCGGTCATTCTAATTTTACGGTTGAGTATACAGTGATGTAAATAGTTAGTTCTGATTTTGATATTTGCCTCCAGTTGGTCCGGACTTCAACGACCGTGGCTGTTGATAAGCCGTTATACACAACACTCAATAATTATATACTTTGCAAGATATATCAAAGGTGTATGATTCTGGAGAGTGGAGAGAGCATATATTATAATCTGGTGCTAAGTTTTACCACTTATAAGGATTGCCCTGCTGAAATTAATGGTAACACATGGTGTGTCAACTATTTCCGAATAAATATTCTATTATATGTTTATCAAGAATGTAGATGTCCGCCATCTTTGATTTTAAAATTATGATTAACTAAATTGCCACATACCATGTAACAATTAGCGCGTAGACCTCATGTAATTTATAGTTTTACCTTATTTGACTACAGAAACATTGTTTTTTTTTCTTCAATTTTCCAATATGCAATTTCAAGGCCTAGACCAAAGTATACGCATTTCAATGATAATGTACAACCAAAAACTACCTAAAACTGTAAAAAAAAGACATATCAGTTTTATTTGTTTTCATCTGATTACAGAGATATTTCATCTGATACTTTATACTGCGTTGGCGGCCATTTTGAATGTGGGGTTCCAGGAAATGTAGCTCCAATTGTCCCAATTTTAAATTATGTTTTGTTAGTTTAATCAATAATACAAAATGAAGGTTAATATTAGTCACAAATTCCATGAAAATGACATGCTAATATGAACTATCTTCATTGTTAGCAATATGCTAAATCAGAACGAATTCAATACAATATACTGTTTTGGCGGCCATCTTGGATTCAAGAACAGTAACTTTGATAAAATGGTATTAAAAAGTTTGTAAACAATTTCCTTATCGAAATATATATATATTACCATTAATACTATTAAAATGGCTTAACTATCAACAAATATATGACGTACAACATGATCTTTTCTTGTTTCTTAGGCAAATTGGCGGCCATCTTTAATTTCAGACATGTCTTTTTTTCAATAATTCGGTATTTTCTGAATCCCAATGTATATAGCTACCAAATGAGTTCATCAGCAGAAGGCTGTCAATGCTGGTATAAATCATATACGTGCATCTATACACCCATATCGATGAGAAATTTTCGGTCAATGTGACCTCTAAATGACCGCAAAAATGACCCCTAAAGGTCAAATCTGCGGGGGTACCCACCCCTATCCGACAGCTTACATATCATAGAAGTCGATCAGAATGGGTACCCATTTGTAACAAAAAAATGCCATCAAAACTTTATTGGAGGCCTTTTATTGGCCTTGACGGGCCGTCTACATATACTAGTCCTGTCACCAGGCACGGATCCAGGATTTAGGGTTAGGGGGGCCGTAACTATTTTGCAATAATTGACTATATTATCGTACGAGTGTATCTCGTTCGTAGACCTATGGGTGTCCGGGGGTATTCCCCCCCCCCCCCCCCCACCCCCCCCCCCCCCGGATTTTTTGAAATCTACATCGCATTTCCTGCGTTCTGGCGCACATTTTGGAGCAAAAATATTAACAAATATTGACAAAAATATTGCCGCTGCTGCCCCACGTTTAATTTTTGGCTGCACCACCGCCCCCCCCACCCCCCCCCCCCCCCCCCCGAATAAACAATAAATTCACAACGCGAACGTAGAAACGTGCCTTGTAACTTGTAACAAATCTTTACTAGGTGAATTTTAGGGGGGGGGGGCGGGGGCGCGCGCCGGGTCCGCCCCCCCCCCCCCCCTGAATCCGCCCATGGTCACCATTCGCTAAACACGAATATGGTATCAATCTGCCGTGACTTGTTTTCGTAATTTGTCTGGAGAAATGGGGCTTATGTTTTTGCGACCAGTGTAGATCCAGATCAGCCTGTCTATTTCATCAGGAGTTACACTGGTCACAAATCCCTCAAGCTCAATTTCTCCAGTCAAAGCCACGTTTCGGATTAATAAATTGCCGAACGTTGTTTAGGGTCTGACGCGGGAAAACTTAGATTACGCTGATTGCCAACGTCGAAATTGCCTTTTTGTTACTCCGAGAACTGTTTTACTGATATCGCGATACAAGGTTATCTCGTATCTTCTTAACAAGTATGCAACTGGGCGGCCCAGTATGCAAGGACATGGAGAGTTGACGACCCACGTGAACATGCTTATATCTTGAATGGTCCGCGGGTACCGATGTACTATTCTTGTGTAATCAATGTGTGTGTTCAGTTGGTGTTCTTCTATCATAGCATATGAATTGACCACAGTGGCACTGTGCCTGAGATGTGGGTGGAATGCGAGCAAAACAGTTGTTAATAACAACATAATTTCACAATAGGTTTGTGTCGGTTTTCTGAACATATATGAATCTATGGGTGGCCTGGGGAAAAAAAGAAAATATAACTAGCGTTACTAGAGTACAGCCAAGTAGAAACTCACAGTATCATAATTCCAGCACAAAAATATGTACACAATTCCCTAACATTTGATTGGCCCGTAGCAAGTATCTGTCCAAAATTTATATCCCAGTAAACTACCACGCCGAACTAATTTCTACAGGTGCGCTGTCAGTGTTGTCAATGTAAACAAATGGCTGCTGTCTGTCAAAATAAACACATTTTCTTGATGAATTTATTTCAAATGCTGGAATTATAAGGAATGAATGGCCTTTTTGTGGAATTTATCGGGGTATAAACTTGGAAAAGTCGCGGGAATACTTGACGAGCTCCGGCCTTGTCCAGTATTCCCGCGACTTTTCCTAGTTTATACCCCGATAAATTCCACAAAAAGGCCATTCATTCCTATAATAAAATCGCGGTATCATATGTGAATACATATATTTACATATACATATTAAAGGTGCATGTCCACTCAGTAGGCACACAATGTTATTTATATCAGAGACATCATCTGAGACATTTTCTGGCAAAATAAACAATCATTCACCATTACCCCACGTATTTATTGGCACTATTATACATTTTATATCAGACGTAAATTTCCACACTGATATCACGGGCAATAACCGTGTTTCCTTAACATGTTAACGGACATTGCAATTTATTATATATATTTATTTTTTGAATGTGCAATGATCATACATTATAATCTGTCGAAAAAAAATTCAGGTGACGCATTTAATTAGTATAAATAAAGAAAAAATATCATGCCTCATTTGCATATGAAAATAGAATGATACCACCGCGCGCCGCTATCATTAAACTGCATATTACTAAATGATTATATATGTATAGCGGGCACTCGTAATTGTTAGAACTGGTGGAATAGTGACACAATTATACACTTATTTAATTCATATACAAATAGTTTGTGCCTACAGTGCCTACAAGTTATTTGCAAATGGCAGATAGTTTATGTCTGTGCGAGTTAAATTAATATTGACCCACACTCATTTTCCTCAGCCAGTCATTATGTAGCGCGAAACGCAGCTTTCTGGCTATGCATTCCATTGTATCCAGGAATTCATCTTCGGAGTCAGTAATAGTCAAGGTGCATGATCACGTGGTTACAACAACAATAACGACGGATGAACGTGTTGAAAGCTCGCCAACTCCAAAATAAACATTATTTGATATTTTCCTTCATGAGCTGCATTTGGTGGTCCATGGAGTTCGGCACAGACGTATGTCCCTTTTGCGAAGAATCGATTTCCGTGTCGGTAGTCACGGAAATCGATTCTTCGCAAAAACGACATAAGTTTGGGCCAAAATACAGTGACCACCAAATGCAGCTGAACAAGATGCGTTTGATGCGCTATATGTCATCAAAATCCGTTACGTAATAATGACACTATAAAAGAATACGTACTTTGAATCGGATGGATTCTGGAAGTTTTAGTACTTGTTGTTGTTGTTAGTACCACGTGAGCATACACTTTGATAGTATTGCCGATACAGTTGTTGTTGTCGATATTGTAGTCCATTTGACATTTTCGGAACCTAAAGATTGTGTTTAGCATAAACTGTTATTGTTGATTTGTACTCAAACGGGGTCCTACATCAAATTCAGCTTTGTTGCCAAAACGGAAACTTTGGGCAACTTCTGTAATTTGAATAAATCCAAGATGGCCGTCAAAGGTTATAGAAATACATGCTATCTGATTGTAGAGACATATATGAATTGCGCATGTAAAAATGACATATGCAGTAATTTTTCATCAACTGCAAGTTGACCAAATTTGCCTAAATCCAAGATGGCCGCCATATGTCATAAAAATGCATGATATCCGATAGACTAGTATATCGTATTTTAGAAGCAATATATGTGTGAAAGTGCATGTAAATATGACAGATGCAGTAATTATTCATCAAGTTGTAAGCATTTGCTGCAAATCGGTAGTCCGTGGTAACATGAATCGCTGAAATGCATTACGTCAGTACTTACGTGGTTTTCAGATAGATCTGTGACGCAATATGCATACAGCCAAATTCAATTAGCATATGGCATTTCCTGGAGTGGATGTGTACGATATCGGAAGCTGACATTGAATTGAATAGTGATAATTAACAGACAAACGCATGTTCACGACCGGTGACAATTTTGGACTGTATTCACATGTAACATTCATTGACATATCTCAAGTGTTTTTATGGAATGCGCATTTTCAGAAGTACCATCTCAGACACTGCCACTTTAAGGAAATATACACTTGGCTTCAATGATATTTGCTTCATAAGAGTGACGTGATTTATATGAATATAAGATATGTGGATATTGTCTTGTTACTGTACAATATATGGTACATTGAGTGACATCTCCACCGTCTTTGAATATACAAGCCATCGTACACTTTCACCATGTCGAGCGTTTGACACACACTGCAAATAGTATGACAGTAAACCTAATACAATGTGGTGCAATACATCATACATATGTGCCGCGTCTTGAGAAAACATGTCTTCGGGAAATGTTTGGTCAAATTGACAATGGTATTTGTCTTATGAATTGAATGTTTTTTATTTGATCATGATATCTGCAATATTCATTAAGATATTACATTTTATACAACACCACTATTCAGGTCGTTTGAGCAAATGTGACGTCACGTAAAAACGTAAAAGCGACGTCAAACGACGTTAAAACGACGTTACAGTAACTACGTATATACCGGTACACATAGAGTATACGCCAACATTTACAACAGTTTGCAAGTTGACAAACTAGAAGCATGTTTGGCATTGAATAATGAATGTATAGACGGATGAGCTAGAGTCCTTTAGTAAAAATGAAAAATGACAAAGACAAACCGGCAAGTTCATGTACCAGCAGATATAAACGTGTGCGTGTACGGCGGATTCGGTATGCTGATTTCTTCTTTTTGACGTCCTGTTTACTGATCGTTTTAATAGTTGTTCTAATGCACCCTTTAAATATCACGCAATCTGATTGGCTGATAGTCATACATTACAGGTATATCATTGCTGATGAACGGTCGCAAATTATTTCAATATGTATTCCTACGCCAATACTAAGTTTGAGGTCGGGTAATTTACTCTAGCTACCACATAATGACCGACCAAAACATGGGGTAACTCACATAAAATGTCCCAAGTGGTATTCTGGTATTATTGTGAAAGACACAGCTGGCTTGCATGTGAAACGTCCTGGTCCGAAACGTCCTGGTGACCTGGTCCGGAAATTGCATGGTCCGAAGCTTACGGCGAAACAAAATACAAATATCTCACAGTTGATCACGTTTCATATGTTTTGGCAGTAATAGATCGTTCACACAAAGAGAAATATGTATCCTGTGTAATCTTGCATCTCAAATGGTAGTATATCATGATTAGACGAGTTATCACAATATGTATCAACATCAGGGAAGTTTGACAGGTGGCCGCCCTTGAAATATTGTTGCACTGGAGTGACATTAAATGCGCAAAGTAGTAATTAAGGCAATTATAATTCTTACGACGAATTTACTGCATTTATTATTGAAAAATAATTAAAAATCAGCAACATAAACGTATATACATTCATGCAAAAATCGCTAATATCTTGTAATTGTGTTGGAACTATTTTCTTCGTAGAAAATATTATTTGTGTGATCCGTCCGGTATGACCTGCTCAACCAGCTTGCAATCCGGTACGATTTTCCAACGAGACTCATTAACGTTTGCTAAACAATAAAGGACTGCATTAGAAATAGGTTAACTGCATTGTAATTTTGAAATTTGAGGTGCATTTCAGAAAATGATAGGTCGGAAAACATGTTTAAACAGATTTTCCGACCTATCATTTTATGATATACGCCGCAAATTTCAAAATTACAATACAGTTAACCCTATAATAATTGTAGAAAACCACCTTCATTTGAATGTGACAAGCCTTAACACACTCTGCATAAATCTGCATTCATGTATGTATACAACAATGTGTTACGTACATTTATGTATACATGTATACAGCAATGTGTTACGTACATTCATGTATACAACATTAATGTATTGCAATGTTGTTAAATGGAAAACGATTTAATTCGTATTGGCAATACTATCTGCACGGGGAAATTTACTGACACATGCAAAATATAATATATCAACTTAGGTTTAAACGTGTTTACTGATGGGGGGGGGGGGGGGGGGGGGTGGGGGGGGGGGGGGGGGGCGGCTGGTTAGTGCCGACGGCCGGTCAGCCGCGACCCCGCTCTAACATTTTTGCAGACATGTGTTACCGCAATATCAGCTTGGTACACCGCCTTGTGTTTGTTTTGGGAGTGTTACGTAGCATTTTGTCATTTGGAGAGTCAACTCGCCTTGCATTGAGCGAGTATCGTAGCCTATTGTTCTGAAACAAGCAACTAAACTTCGAAGTCAGTGTGCAACATGCAATTCTCAGCGAACATTACGTCAGCTAAGTTCACGACGTCATATCTTGTGACGTCGTCAGACTCCCGAAGACAGGTTTTCTCGCGACGCGGCTCATATATGACAACAGCGTGCTATAAATATTATGCCGGCAAACTATACAACAAGTGAGATATCTGAGCATTTCTCCCATCAAGACTATCAAAATAAATTTCAACCTGTAAACTTTTCAATCTGATGCACAGCCTATTATTAGTGTTCACGCTACCCATATGTAAAACCATATTTACTCGCATAGTTGACGAGTAGACAATACACTAAGGTAACTGCTTGCATGTCACTGGATTTGATAACTAATAACAGAGGACAGTCGTGGGTATATATGGATGTGTTGTATGGTTGGTCTGGTATAAATGACACTCTGTGCGATTTTCTGTGCATGAGGTCATTTACAAAGGTGCTTCATATTGTTATATAAGCACACAGGCACAAGCATGTCCAGAAAACTGACATATTTTACAGTTTGGTGTAATATAAATAATATAGGAGTCCATTATCCTGGCGTTTCTACATGTGATTAGCAACATTATATCATATGTTCTACTTCATATCTTGAGTTCTTTTTCAAACGGCAGAACAGGTGAAACTGGCTGATGGCTGGAACACACACACATGGCCGACGTGGCCACTCCATTTGCCGTATAGGATACAGTAACGAGGCAGTGTTGAACTACATATTATGCATGTATTATACCAAATTTACGAAGCATTTATCTTTGAATCAAACGATGAACAGGTATAGAACGGGTCCTTAAATCTAAGGCGAGACGAAACGTTTCTGTTGAACAGTCCTGGGACAAATAGTCACTAGTACGTAGCAGGTTCATATCCTTTGCGTAGTGAATCTCATTTGCGCTGTTTATCGGTGGAAATCCATTCGAAGAAATCGAGCACGTCCATAGAAAAAGCTCAAGAGGATGTCAAAATAAAACTGAAACTGTAAGTGGCGGTTGCCAAGATCTATGATGATTGGTGGGCACTGAAGGAAGGAATTGTCGCATTATTTTTGTCCCAATATTTTGCCGTATTGTTGTTCTTGTTGTCCAGTCTAAGTTATGCTCAGCATCCCTTTCAAGTTTCGTGGTCAGTCAAAACGGCCCCTGTGCCCTGATCAAAACGGCCCCAATTTTGTCTAAACGGCCTCTCGTTGAAAACGGCTATTTCTATGTGATTTCTGTTTTGATAATAAACATGCTAATCAGAGCTACTAAGCATTCCCTGCATGTGTTCCACTGCCATATGAATCTTATTTTTCTCTTGACAAATATGACGTCTGTTTTTGTGGCGGATTATTTTTTCTTTGTGATTACGACACTCCATCAAACAGAGCTCCAGATAACCTGCGTATTTGCTTAAATACCCAATTAAAATTGCCAAAAGGCCAATTGAAATCTGAAGTAGCGAGTATCAAAAAGCAATACAAATTTTGTGGTACCTTTCTCATGCTGCTGAAGACAGTAAACGGACCACATATATAGCATATTTTTCTTATTTTCCATGAAAACATATCTTGGAGGCAATTCTAATGAAATGCCAATACATGTTTTCATTTTGAAGGAAACTATTCTATAATTGTTGTCTCTTGATGTGTAAATAGTAGTGTGATTTTATTTTACCCAATTCAAATTTTGAATTACCCAATTTCTTCAGAAATGATGGAGTGACAATACTCAATTATTAATTCCTTATCACTATGTATATTTGTAGTGGTCTAATGGTGGTAGATGGTAGTGAGGACAGACACAGGGATGAGTGTTTTAAAAGCATGCACTGTTTGTCTCATGAATAGAGGGGGGTAAAGGGTACTGTGGCGAAAATGTCGGTTTGTGCGAAACCGATACGGGACGACAACCTAGTGTCGTCTGGCCGTAATTATCTCCCTTCCTGCAACGTTGAAAAATTTATGCCGGTGTCGTATTATTGAGGTTTTTGTAATATTCGTCCGAAACTGCTGAGTAAATCAATGTTTTCTATTTCCTTAATTGGCTTTAGTATTGTAGAACAGAATATCACTGTAAAACCGTAGACTCAATGGTATTATAGTTTAATATAAATAAATGTTCGGCTGCGGGTTAAGAAACCCCATAAGGTAAATATGTTTCTCGGCTTCTTTAGCTGAATTTCGATCAGTGCTCGGGGGTCTGGTATTTTGTCTTTGTTGCCTATGCGTCACTAACAGAGACCGGGAACCTTTCTCAGAAAGGCTTACAGCTGTGGAAAGCGTCTCGCTGCCCAAATTGGGAGTGCTTGGCTTTTTTTTCACGCAGTCAACATAGCAGAGCGTCTTCTGTTCACTTGGACAGAATCCATTGCCAGTAGTTCAGGACTTTGAGCATTGCGTTCATTGGACAAGAGCTGCGGGTGGATAAGGACAGGGAACTGTTGGTCGGACGCTTAGCTCAGCGAGCAGTTTGGTATAGCTGGACGGTGCATCAGCGAGCATAACAGTGCATCAGTGTTCAGACTGCGAGCTGCGCTCAGCACTGTGTTGAAACACTTCGCTGAGGCGTACGCCAAATACGCCCAGGTATACAGCCGAGCACTCTCCATCTCCATTTGGGCTGAGCAAGTGTTGAAACTTGACACTCTGCCCAGCTGCTGGTCACAAGCATCTCGGCTTTGTTTAGACGAGCATTGCATTTGTCAAACCTCCTTGAATGTGGAGACCAGGAGCTGAGCTTGTCACTGTAGAAGACATATTCCCAGACCTATGTGACAAGCCCCATGCTCGGCTATAGCTCGAGGATAGCCCGGCATGATCCACCAGGCTCATCGACCAGCTACAGCCTGAGATGTCGGCATATGCCAGGCTGTGAGCTGGGAATAGGACAGATCATGTAGACAGCTCAGAACATCGATGAGCTGAGCGGTTCAGGACGTAGCTCAGCTCGGAAAGTTCACGATAGGCGTTTATAGGCAGCCAGTGCTACTTTACCAGTCGGTTTAAAAATGCGTAGCTTCTTTAGTGCCGGGCGGGAGACCACGAAATATACGACCTGCTGATTTTAGTTACAGACGCAAGTTATGTTGAAAAAACGATAGAAATAAATGACACAGCTGGGTGAATGAAACGGGAATAGATTAGTCATGCATACAACACAATTATCTCAATCACATTTTCATACAATTTTCAAAAAGTGTTTGAAAATGTGAACAATTTCCGCAAGGTGGGAGTAGTATATAAGAGTCAAAATGATACCACCTCCCAATTGTGGATGCAAATTGCACACACACATCCTCTTTTGAGCCAACATACACGTGGAAAACAGGTGAATTTTTATCTCCAAAATATGAGAAAATATGACATACGAGAATGGAAAGGTCGAGACATCCACTATTGGGACGAAGACATCCATAATTGGGACGAGTGTTATCCACAATTGGGAAGAGAGTATCCACAATTGGGGGGTGGTACAAAAGACGATGTTTTCGCCCAATTGGGGGGGGGTGGTAGTACAAAAGACGATGTTTGCGCCCGATTGTGGATACTCTCGTCCCAATTGTGGATAACTCTCGTCCCAATTATGGATTCTAGACGTCCCAATAGTGGATCATTGCAAAAATCGGCAAAAACATCCACAATTGTGACAAAAACATCCACAATTGTACTACCAAAAAAAAAAAAAAAAAATCACCAAAATATGACAAAATATGACAAATGACAATGAGAATATCCACAATTGGACGAAGACATCCACAATTGGGACGAGAGTATCCACAATCGGGCGCAAACGTCGTCTTTTGTACTAGACGTCCCAATAGTGGATACATTGCAAAATTGCAAAACATCCACAATTGTGACGAAAACATCCACAATTGTGCTACCAAAATTGAAGAAAAAAAATCACCAAAATATGACAAAATATGACAAAATACAATGAGAATATCCACAATTGGGACGAAGACATCCACAATTGGGACGAGAGTATCCACAATTGGTCACGATATACACAATTGGACTGGTAGTACAAAAGACGATGTTTTCGCCCGATAGTGGATGGGGGTTCTATTACATTCTGCACGGAGCCACAATTTTTGGAGGATTCCCCCACCCAACTCGCCACTCGCACCTCGTCTCGTTTCGCCTCGCACATCCACAATCGAACGCCCAATTGAAGATATGTTTCCCATTGGAATAGACAGACACAATGCCATACAAGGAATGCGAAACATGCGGCAAGGGTTTCGACAAGCCCGCAAATCTTCGAAGACACATGGGTCGCAAGAACCCGTGCAGACCTCCCACGAGAGAGTGTCCCGGATGTGGAGGGAAGTTTGCCACCTACAAGACTCTCTGGCAACATCGCTCGAACAGGTGTCCCGAGGGGCCAGAAGATAGAACCACGGAGGGTAGCAAGAAGAAGGCTGCGACCAGGAAGAGGGTCCTGGTACTGGAGAGGAGGGTGGTAGAGTTGGAGGAGGAGGTAGCTAGACTGCGGGATGGAAAACCTCGCGAGGGAGCGAGACACGAGAACGTCGACGACGAGATCGATTGGGCAGATCTCGATCTGTAGAGAGATTCTGCACATTTTTGCACTAGCCAGTTTGCCCCCATCTCGACCCCCAACGGCAAACAAAACACCAGAAAACCTCTCCCAAGAGGCAAACAGAAATGACCCCGACACACCAACCATTCTCGCCAACACTTCCACCGTCGGTAGGAACGTCTGCACTTGGATTCGCACCACCGACGACTACACCGTCCGCACCAAACTCTACAACAAAGTTGTCTCGAATTTCGAAGCCGGCGAGATCCGGGAGCCGGTTGGTGGACATCTAGCAGCGTACGCGGATTGCCCCTTCGAACATCTACGAAAGACATTCACACCCCGACGTGCAAAGCCGCGGTTGCACTCGCATCGAGATCTCTCTCTACGCGTGCCGGGGAAAGAAGCTCTCGACATCGACAGCAAAGGAAGTTCTAGGCGATGCTCTGGACTTGGTCTCTCCGAAGGAAGGTCTCTTTGTCGTACAACCTCCAGCAAGACAATGGGAAAATCTGGCGAGTGTTCTAGATCGGTGTCTAGTTCTAGCCGATCGTCCATCCGGTACGATCTTCGTGGCTTGGTACGCGCACACAGAAACCGGTAGAATCTCGGGGATTCGAGTTCGGCCAACCCCAGCTAGGGTAGAGCAAGATTCTGTTTGGGAGCGCGCTGTCTGCTGGGCAATGGCGGATTTTGGATTTCGTTCGTGTCCAATTTTCCGCGTGGATGTGCTAGTCTCCGACGAGGACGGTGTGGAGATGGGTCCTCTGCGCTGCTACACGAAAGGGGAAGAAACACAAACCATTCTCTCCGCTAGCAAACATCCAACGCAAACGCATCCAGATGCACCGGACCCCTCCATTCTGCTACCCTCGAACCGAGTAGTCTCTTGGGTTTGGCGAAGGGAGAAATGCAGCCCGATCGGGAGCGAGACCTCGAAGTACCAGAGCCGCGAGATCCCGGAAATTGCGGAGGAGAGGGAGATTTCCACGCTTTCTACTAGAAATCGGGAAAGTCGCCTTCTAGAGATTCGAGAAGCGGAGGAGGTGGAGCTCTGGAAACGCAGTGCGTGGGAAAGAATCGAGAAAGAGAAGATGGAGAACGAGGGGAGAAGAGAGAAGGAAATTGCGAGACTCGCCGAGCTAGCGAATCTGCACCAGAAGCACGAAGAGAAATCCGCGCGCACTCTAGAGGAAGTGGTGGGAGCATTGGGAGGGCGCACCGGAAAAATCTCCGAAATCGAGAAAAAGAGCAAGCTCCTCGTTCTAGGGTACAGAAAAACTCCAAACAAGTCGACAGCGCGCAGAGTCGTTCTGCGGTACAAAGATGGAGGGAGGGTGGAAACCGTCTGGGGGACCAAGGGGTTGGAGAAGTTGTTGGACGCGTGCGAGAGTTCTTTCCAATTCGTTCCAGACAAGTACGGAAACACGACGTACTGGATTCCTCCAGCATGCGGGGTTCTGCGTGGGCTCCAAATTCTAGTCGAACCAACTAGAGTCTTTTCGAACGGGCAGGGTGTAGAGATCGCGTGGAACCCAATTCGCGTACTTTCCACACCGGATCCGGAGAGGTTGGAACACATCCAGAAGATGGTGGACGACTTGGAGGAATGCTCCCAAAATACAGTAGTGGTGGGTTTGGTGCGAACGGAGGCCCCACAGCCAACTCTTTGTAGGAACATCTTGGAGATGGATCCTGGAGAGTACATCGTACATAGGTACGCAACTACCAACTACAAGAGGGGCGAACCGAACGATCCTTTTTCTTCTCGAAACCAACGTAGATGGCGAACAAAAGACGGACATCGAGATTCCGGCGTACGGGTACTTTCTAGAACGCGAGATTGCAAATCTAGGAGGGGTGGAAATCCTCCAGAACAGAGCCAATCCAATCCGTTGCAGACTAGGAGGAAACGTACTACCCCTACAAAGAAACCCGCGAGACTTGCCACTTTGGCTCTCTAGAATTTGCAATTCTTGCAAAAAATTTAGAAAAAAAAGAAGAAAACTCGCACACATTTTTTTCTCGCAACAATCTTGCACATTTTTCCCCAAGTTCGGAAGGAGTTGGAAAATCTACTCCATGTAGAAAGGGTCGCGTTCTCCAGAGGGAATCTGTGTGGACTCGCTAGGAGTTTCTTTTTTTTCCTCCGGGTTTGCGGAGTGCACGAACTGGGAGTCGGAATCTGCATCCTTCCGGAGTCGATTGGTTTTTTGTACTAGTAGTTTGCAGATCGTGTACGACACCATCGCTACACCCAGCCACCACTTCGCATTCTCTACATTTTTTCAGATGTCGTGCACCTCCCGCTCGTCTTTCTTCGAACACTCGGAATCGACCTTGCTGGCATCGTCGGAAAGCGCGTCTCCAGGATCCATCTCCAAGATGTTCCTACAAAGAGTTGGCTGTGGGGCCTCCGTTCGCACCAAACCCACCACTACTGTATTTTGGGAGCATTCCTCCAAGTCGTCCACCATCTTCTGGATGTGTTCCAACCTCTCCGGATCCGGTGTGGAAAGTACGCGAATTGGGTTCCACGCGATCTCTACACCCTGCCCGTTCGAAAAGACTCTAGTTGGTTCGACTAGAATTTGGAGCCCACGCAGAACCCTGCATGCTGGAGGAATCCAGTACGTCGTGTTTCCGTACTTGTCTGGAACGAATTGGAAAGAACTCTCGCACGCGTCCAACAACTTCTCCAACCCCTTGGTCCCCCAGACGGTTTCCACCCTCCCTCCATCTTTGTACCGCAGAACGACTCTGCGTGCTGTCGACTTGTTTGGAGTTTTTCTGTACCCTAGAACGAGGAGCTTGCTCTTTTTCTCGATTTTCGGAGATTTTTACCGGTGCGCCCTCCCAATGCTCCCACCACTTCCTCTAGAGTGCGCGCGGATTTCTCTTCGTGCTTCTGGTGCAGATTCGCTAGCTCGGCGAGTCTCGCATTTTCCTTCTCTCTTCTCCCCTGTTCTCCATCTTCTCTTTCTCAATTCTTTCCCACGCACTGCGTTTCCAGAGCTCCACCTCCTCCGCTTCTCGAATCTCTAGAAGGCGACTTTCCCGATTTCTAGTAGAAAGCGTGGAAATCTCCCTCTCCTCCGCAATTTCCGGGATCTCGCGGATCTGGTACTTCGAGGTCTCGCTCCCGATCGGGCTGCATTTCTCCCTTCGCCAAACCCAAGAGACTACTCGGTTCGAGGGTAGCAGAATGGAGGGGTCCGGTGCATCTGGATGCGTTTGCGTTGGATGTTTGCTAGCGGAGAGAATGGTTTGTGTTTCTTCCCCTTTCGTGTAGCAGCGCAGAGGACCCATCTCCACACCGTCCTCGTCGGAGACTAGCACATCCACGCGGAAAATTGGACACGAACGAAATCCAAAATCCGCCATTGCCCAGCAGACAGCACGCTCCCAAACAGAATCTTGCTCTACCCTAGCTGGGGTTGGCCGAACTCGAATCCCCGAGATTCTACCGGTTTCTGTGTGCGCGTACCAAGCCACGAAGATCGTACCGGATGGACGATCGGCTAGAACTAGACACCGATCTAGAACACTCGCCAGATTTTCCCATTGTCTTGCTGGAGGTTGTACGACAAAGAGACCTTCCTTCGGAGAGACCAAGTCCAGAGCATCGCCTAGAACTTCCTTTGCTGTCGATGTCGAGAGCTTCTTTCCCCGGCACGCATAGAGAGAGATCTCGATGCGAGTGCAACCGCGGCTTTGCATGTCGGGGTGTTGGAATGTCTTTCGTAGATGTTCGAAGGGGCAATCCGCGTACGCTGCTAGATGTCCACCAACCGGCTCCCGGATCTCGCCGGCTTCGAAATTCGAGACAACTTTGTTGTAGAGTTTGGTGCGGACGGTGTAGTCGTCGGTGGTGCGAATCCAAGTGCAGACGTTCCTACCGACGGTGGAAGTGTTGGCGAGAATGGTTGGTGTGTCGGGTTCATTTCTGTTTGCCTCTTGGGAGAGGTTTTCTGGTGTTTTGTTTGCCGTTGGGGGTCGAGATGGGGGCAAACTGGCTAGTGCAAAAATGTGCAGAATCTCTCTACAGATCGAGATCTGCCCAATCGATCTCGTCGTCGACATTCTCGTGTCTCGCTCCCTCGCGAGGTTTTCCATCCCGCAGTCTAGCTACCTCCTCCTCCAACTCTACCACCCTCCTCTCCAGTACCAGGATCCTCTTCCTGGTCGCAGCCTTCTTCTTGCTACCCTCCGTGGTTCTATCTTCTGGCCCCTCGGGACACCTGTTCGAGCGATGTTGCCAGAGAGTCTTGTAGGTGGCAAACTTCCCTCCACATCCGGGACACTCTCTCGTGGCAGGTCTGCACGGGTTCTTGCGACCCATGTGTCTTCGAAGATTTGCGGGCTTGTCGAAACCCTTGCCGCATGTTTCGCATTCCTTGTATGGCATTGTGTCTGTCTATTCCAATGGGAAACATATCTTCAATTGGGCGTTCGATTGTGGATGTGCCGAGGCGAAACGAGACGAGGTGGCGAGTTGGGTGGGGGAATCCTCCAAAAATTGTGGCTCCGTGCAGAATGTACTAGAACCCCCATCCACTATCGGGCGAAAACATCGTCTTTTGTACTACCAGTCCAATTGTGTATATCGTGACCAATTGTGGATAATCTCGTCCCAATTGTGGATGTCTTCGTCCCAATTGTGGATATTCTCATTGTATTTTGTCATATTTTGGTGATTTTTTTTTTCAATTTTGGTAGCACAATTGTGGATGTTTTTGTCACAATTGTGGATGTTTTGCAATTTTGCAATGTATCCACTATTGGGACGTCTAGAATCCATAATTGGGACGAGAGTATCCACAATCGGGCGCAAACATCGTCTTTTGTATTACCACAGCCCTACCCCCAATTGGGCGAAAACATCGTCTTTTGTACCACCCCCCAATTGTGGATACTCTCCAATTGTGGATATTCTCATTGTCATTTGTCATATTTTGGTGATTATTTTTTTTTTTTTTGGTAGTACAATTGTGGATGTTTTTGTCACAATTGTGTATGTTTTTGCCGATTTTTGCAATGTATCCACTATTGGGACGTCTAGAATCCATAATTGGGACGAGAGTTATCCACAATTGGGACGAGAGTATCCACAATCGGGCGCAAACATCGTCTTTTGTACTACCACCCCCCCCCAATTGGGCGAAAACATTGTCTTTTGTACCACCCCCCAATTGTGGATACTCTCGTCCCAATTGTGGATAACTCTCGTCCCAATTATGGATGTCTTCGTCCCAATAGTGGATGTCTCGACCTTTCCATTCTCGTATGTCATATTTTCTCATATTTTGGAGATAAAAATTCACCTGTTTTCCACGTGTATGTTGGCTCAAAAGAGGATGTGTGTGTGCAATTTGCATCCACAATTGGGAGGTGGTATCATTTTGACTCTTATATACTACTGTGGGTGCTAGACAATTTTCGTTCAGAGCAAAAATAGTGATATGTTCAAATCGCCAAGAAATCGCCCAAACTACGTCTCAATGAAGAAGACACCTTCATGTCATTCATCGAGCTCAATGAAGAAGCAACAATATGTAGTTATCAAGCTAGTTTAAGGAATCTGATTATTTGAACCCGCATTGATAAGAAAGAATCTGCCGAAACAGGGAAAATATAAACTTCTGACACGATTTTCGCACGATTTCGATTGTGTTACATGTATTATAGTATGTTGGTGTTGAAATGGTAAAATAGTCAACAAAGAGCACACAAAACATTTATTCCCAACCTGTAAAGCATAAACTCTCCAGAAAACTTAAAAGAACTGGACGTGGGATCCATAATTTTACAAAATGACGTGAAGTGCCACCACGTGCGACTCGTGACGTTCTACCAATCCATATCCAGCCTATTTGTCGGACAAAAGCTTCACAAACATAGTTATATTCCATTGTTTGAAAAACACACTACAACGTATCCGTTACAGTAACTTAGATGACATCCAATTACACTTGATCGCGTGTGTCGAATGTATCGGCGCGGTTGCTTAGCAACGAATATTACGGCACGGCGACAACAGGAATATTCTGTCATATACCCCACGATAGACTACCCTTACGGAATATAGAACGATAAGTGTAGTTTTAGATATACTTTTAAAGTTATGTATCATGTGACACTACTTATTGACCCACCCTCGTATATTGTAAATAGTGCCCAGATACATAATCTTGGCCTCGTCGCATGAGACGGGCTGAGAAACCAGTTATACCGGCCCAGCTTGATACCATGAATGGTAGAATTCTATTATTCGGATGTCAGGCTGGACCCGACTTATGAGAATATTAGGCTGCTGAGTGCCAGATCTTCATGTAACTTGGTGCTCAGCACATTGATCAGTTGATAACACGGCTGCTCAGACTGGTGATAGCTGATGCCAGCCGTGAACGCTGGTCTCGTGCTTGAGCTAGCCGGACCAGCAGATACATGAAAATATGTTACATAATTTTGGAGCCCCAACGAGGGACCGCCAGCTTGGAAATGTATCATTCTTTTCAGCATTCTCAGTAGCATCACCATGCTAGAGCTAGCTGGTCCAAAAAAGGCAAAATCCGTTTTATAATTTTGGCGCCCAACAAGGGACTGCCAGAATTAAATAGAATATACCCTTGTGCTCAACATTCTGATAAGGCTGATGACGCCGCTCTTGTGCTTGAGCTAGCCGGACAGGCAATATACATTACATAATTACTTAACACTTACACCGCTATCTTAATTTTAGGTCTTCCGCTGTTTATTTTCCATTTTTAGCTCGCCTGCACGAAGTGCAGAAGATTTTATGGTATACATGTACCCCCGGCGTTGTCGGCGTCCACAAACTTAACGTTGGGGTAAATGTCTTATAACTTTTCTTTCATGGAACACGTTCTTATTTCATACATGCATTCCTCAGATGACCCTCTACCATGCTGTAGCAAATCCATGACCCACCACCCAACCCTTACCCCAAGGTCAAGGTCACAAACTTAGCAGATTCATGAACATAACGTTGGGGTAAATGTCTTATAACATTTGTTTCCTTTCATGGAAAGTCTTGATATGTCATACATGCATTCCTCAGATGACCCCCTATCATGCTGTAGCAAATTCACGACCACCCAGCCCTTACCCCAGGTTCATGGAACGCCTTGATATTTCATGCATACATTCATGTGATGATACTCTATCGTGCTACAGCAAATACATGACCCACCGCCCTCCCCTTACTCCAAGATCAAGGTCACTAACTGTCTTATAACTTCTGTTTTCTTTCATGGAACACCTTCCAACAACCCATACCCCAAGGTCAAGGTCACAAACTTAGCACATTCATAAACTTAACTTTGGGGTAAATGTCTTATAACATCTGTTTCCTTTCATGGAACGCCTTGATATTTCATACATCAGGTGACCCTCTATCATGCTGTAGCAAATCCACGACCCACCAACCAACCCTTACCCCAAGGTCAAGTTCACAAATTTAGCATGTTCATAAACTTAACGTTGGGGTAAATGTCTTGTAACATGTTTCCTTTCATGGAACGCCTTGATATTTCATGCATGCATTCCTCAGATGACCCTCTATCATGCTGTAGCAAATCCACAACCCACCACCCAACCCTTACCCCAAGGTCAAGGTCACAAACTTAGCATGTTCATAAACCTAACGTTGGGGTAAATGTTGTGTAACTTCTGTTTCTTTACAGGGAACGCTTTGATATTTCGTACATACATTCATCTGATGATCCTCTATTGTGCTACAGCAAATCCACAAAACTTGGTAGGAATGATCGATGTACAATGCTCTTTCAAAGTTGTTAAAATGGTGACCCCTGGGTCGAAAATGGGCGTGGCCCGTGGGGTCATATTTTATTTTGGACCGAATATGGTAATGCCATATATGAAATCGAAAGTATCAATGAGGCGATCACTCTCGTGCATTTTTTGTCGAAATCGGATGGTTATGTCATTCAAGATGGCCGCCGAAAGGTCAAATGGTCGTTCTTTTAATTGAAATTTCAAAATTCTTCTTCACATGAACCGCTTGGCCCATGGTAGCCAAACTTAAAAGTTATGGTCCATGGGTGAAGCCTTTTCAGATTTGTTAAAATGGAGGTCATCGCTAATCCAAGATGGCCACCGTCTAAAAATAGCATAAATTCTTTAAAAAAATTTCTAATGAACCGCCAGGCGGATTTCGACGAAACTTGGTAGGAATGACCGATGTACAATGCTCTTATTGAAATTGGATGGTCATGTCGTCCAAGATGGCCGCCGAAAGGTCAAAAGGTCGTTCTGTTATTAGAGATTTTCAAAATTCTACTTTACACGAACCGCTTGGCCCATGATGGCCAAACTTTACAGTTATGGTCCATGGGTGAAGCCTTTCCAGATTTGTTAAAACGGAGGTCATCGCTAATCCAAGATCACCGCCGTCTAAAAAATAGCACAAATTCTTAAGTTCTCATGAACCGCCAGCCGGATTTTGACAAAACTTGGTAGGAATGATCGACGTAGAACGCTCTTTCAAAGTTGTTAAAATGGTGACCCCGGGGTCAAAAATGGGCGTGGCCCGTGGGGTTAAATTTTATTTTTGACCAAATATGCTCATGTCATATATCAAATTGAAGGTATCGATGAGGCGATTGCTCTGGTGCGATATTTGTCGGAATCCGGATGATTATGTCATCCATGATGGCCTCCAAAAGGTCTTTTTCTCAGGAACCACATGGCCGATGCTGGCCAAACTTCATAGTAAGTTAAGATCCTTGGGTGAAGCATTTTCAGATTTGGTAAAACGAGTCATCGCTTAATCAAATTAGCACACTTTTTTTAAAACACGTATGAACTCAATGTCACATTCTCCTCTGGTGTTCATGAAGTCAGGTGAGCGAATTAGGGCCATCATGACCCTCTTGTTATAACAGAAGCTGTTTATTTTTGACTGAATATGGTCATGTCTATATCAAATTGAAGGTATCAAAGAGACGATCGCTCTGGTACATTTTTTGTTACTTTACACCTTGATATTTCATACATGCAGTTATCTGATGATCCTCTATTGTGCTACAGCAGATCACTGACCCACCCCCCACCCCTTTCCCCAAGGTCAAGGTCACAAACTTAGCACATTCTTGCATGCATTCCTCATGTGAATAGCTATCATGCTGTAGAAAATCACCAACTTAGTGCGTTCGTAAACTTAACGTTGGGATAAATTTTGTATAACTTCTGTTTTCAGGGAGTGCATTGATATTTCATACATACATGTACATTCATCTTAATATGCTATATCATGCTATAGAAAACCACGACCCACCTTCCACCACTGATACCAATGTCAACCACACACCCGTTAACACAAGGTCAAGTTATATAATATTCATGTTTTTTATACAACTGGCCAAGTTTGAGCGAAGGCTGCCAACAGGCGAGCTTCGTTGTCTTCTGACAACTCTTGTTATTATCAAACACATGCTTTGACAGCACTGTAGAATAATTGACATGTTTTTATTGAGAAATAAGGCAAGATATAAAAGCAACAGCAGATGACAATTGTTGTGTGTAGTGGTCTAAGGGTTAATGTAATAGGGTAAAACTATTTTCATTGTGCACATAAATCTACGATATTGAGATATCCGTTGATTAGGTAATTAATGCTTCATAGCGGAACTATTTTTGTTGTACACCAATAATCTTTAGCACACAACAATCCAAGTTTATTTGATTATTTAGCTAATCAGTTGATGGATTATTTATTTTTCTGTCAATTGACCCTGGGACGAAAATTTATGTATGGTCCCTGATCAACCGTATAATGTGTACATAGTGATCAAGATTTACAACACTGTTATCTTAGCTTAAATGTATATGTTACGTACACGTGTTCATGAAACAAGAAATTACTTTCTTAGAATATGAAAATCAAAAAGAAATGTGCGATTTCTGATAAATAGGGTTTATTAATATGATTACAATTAATGTGTAGATCCTGATTAACTTGTGTAAAATGCTTCATGGTGGACAATAACCATTGTATTAGATGTGACCGTATTCATATTTATTGTCGTTCAAAACAGTATAATTCCAGCACACAAATATTTACACAATTCCCTAACATTTGATTGGTCCGTAGCAAGTCTGTCCAAAATTTATATCCCAGTAAACTCCAATGCCGAACTACTTTCCGTAACCGTGAGGCGCAGTTAAAATAATTCTTAAGAAAACGGAAAATAAACACATTTTCTTGATGAATTTATTTCAAATGCTGGAATTATAAGGAATGAATGGCCTTTTTGTGGAATTTATCGGGGATATAAACTTGGAAAAGTCGCGGGAATACTGGACCTTCCGGCCTTCGTACAGTATTCCCGCGACTTTTCCAAGTTTAAACCCCGATAAATTCCACAAAAAGACCATTCATTCATATAGTATACGCAGATTGGTTACTACATTGTTTGCCATTTATAACACATGCCAATACTGTAATCCCAGATACAATGTAGTTATATTTAATTCACTGAATGCTCAGTTAGTACATTGCCATTTATAACACTTGCCAATACTGTATTATAACCCAGATAGTTATATTTAATTAACTGAATGCTCAGTTAGTACATTGCCATTTATAACACTTGCCAATACTGTATTATAACTCAGATAGTTATATTTAATTCACTGAATGCTCACTTAGTGCATTGCCATTTATAACGCTTGCCAATAGTATATACACAGTTCAGATATATTTAATTCACTGAATGATCAGTTATTAGTGTCATTAATAACTCTTTTCAACAGTGTATACCCTGATCAGTTACAGGGCTCCAGATAAGCTTTGTGTCTAAAGCGTACTACAATATACCCCCTGATTTCAAAACAATTGCATATTTTACATTTACAAATGTATTATTGATTTTTTTCATTACTAAATATGGAACGAATGATAAAACAATATAACAAATTTAAACATTCACTTATTTGAGCTGCTAAACTAAGTGAACTTTCAACTTTATGACAGTAGATTCATTACTCAATTTGAAAGCAATGCGTATTTTCACATTGCTGTGCATATTTTGCACTCCCACTTTTGATAACCAATGCGTATTCAGCTAAAATAATTGTGTGAAATACGACAATATCCACCTTATCTGGAGCTCTGAGGAAAACTATGTTATAACTGATCATTAAGTAATATAACTGACCAGCTATACAACATGTATATTCCAAATTATTTTAAGGGCGGCGTGTGCCGAGACAATAATCAACCAGAGCTCCAGATAAGGAATTAGTAATTGAGTATTTGCACTCCATCATGTCTGAAGCAATTGGGTATTTCAATATTTTAATTCGGTAAAATAAAATCACACTACTGTTTACACATCAACAGACAGCAATTATTGAATAGTTTGCTTCGAAATGAAAACATGTCTTGGCATTTCATTAGAATTGTCTCCTTGGAGACAATTATAATGAAATACCAAGATGTGTTTTCATAAAAATAAGAAAACTATGCTATATTTGTAGTCTGTTTATTGTTTTCTGTATGTAGCATGATAAAGAATGTATTATTGCTTTTTGATACTCGCTACTTGTGATTTAAATTGGGCTTTTGTCAATTTTAATTGGGTATTTACGCAAATACGCAGCTTATCTGGAGCTCTGATCAACGTACGAGGTGTCATAATGTTTTGATGGGATGGTACACTGTAGTTGTAGACCAGTGTATTAATCAATGGAATATTTAAGTGAAACTATTAATGACAATCAATGTAGTATACATGTACATTCCGTATTCAATATAACTGATCGGTGTATACAGGGATTCCGCTGGCGATCGCCACTTTCGCAATTGGCGATAAAAATAAACAATTGGCGATAAAAAATTACAATTTTCGAAAATAAATCGCCATTTCAAAAAAAAACAAATGTATATTTTCTTGTTTTTGAAGTGGGGATTTTTTTAATTTTTTTTAAAGGAATCCCTGTGTATACACTATTGGTGAACGTTATTAATTATATTAAACGTAGTAACTTACTACTCTAATTCATCAGGGTATACACTGTTGACCAGCATTATTAATGACAATGTAGTTAATGATCATTAAGCAATTTAAATATACTGATATACACGGTTGGAAATAGTTATTAATGACAAACAACGTAGTAACTGGTAATTCAGTGATTTAAATGTAACTGATCAGCTAATAAACCCCTGTCCATAAAACCTGTTCTTTCCAAATCAAGGGTGGCGTGTGCCGAGACAATGATGAGCGTACAGCCGTACAAGGTGTCATAAATGATACCGTTTAATAAAACCTGTGTTGCTTCCCGACCATTCACTTTATAGTTCAGCTGCAAAAAGCAAATAGCTCAAATAAGTGAATGCTTAAATTGTTTATATTTTTGTTATCCTTTGTTCCCTATTTAGTAATGACGAAAATCAATAATCCATTTGTAAAAGTAAGAAATCAGGTGGTATAGTACGCTGTAGACACAAAGCTTATCTGGAGCTCTGTTTCCTTTAATGACTCTTTCCAACAGTGTATACCCAGATCAGTTATATTGAAAATCACTGATTGATGAGATACTACATTGTCATTAATAATTATTGCCAACATTGTATACCCAAATCAGTTATATTTGCGAACAGTGTATACCCAGATCAGTTTATTTGCCAGCAATGTATTATACCCAGATCAGTGTTATTTCAGAATACGTAGAATATTCCCCCCACCCATAGAGTCATATAATGTTCAGAAAACTGATAGAGATTTACTGTTAAATGCTCATTTACCAACTATTTTGCTCACATTTCAGGGACTTTAAAGGTGGAATGGCGAACAGTGCATATCCAGATCAGGCTGTGCGGATGCACAGCCTGATCTGGATCTACACTGGTTGCAAGACCCATAAGCCCCATTTCTCCAGTCACAGCCAAATTTGTCTTGCAAGTGAGACATTGTCATACCGCAGATAAGTTTCTCGGCTTTTGATTGGCTAGGTTGCCTGGTCATATATATTATATGACCTGCCAAGGCCGTCAGACATACAGGAATTCTCATCCAATGAAGACACATTTTGCAAGCGTCTACCGATTGCGAATTGTATTCCTCACTAAACACAATAAAACCCCGAATTGATCAATAAAAGTAACAAATTGTACACTCAAAACCAGTCATTTATTGTTTATTTTTCCATAAATATTGTTTGCTCATCAAAATATGAGTGAAAAATGCCACAAACTGTCCCGTTTAGTGTTTTCAAATTTCAACACAATTGGCTTCGTGGCACGGCTATATTTAGGTCATAAACTATGGGTTCCACGCACGAAACGCGGCGTAGCAATGACAGCGAATATTTGGGAACCATGCAGTCGCATTCTTCTAGAGGCGCCAGAGGGAGAGCTGATCGATAGAGCAGTGGAATATAAATTAAATTACACGATATAAAAAAACTGTCATAAGGTCGTTTTCGATGGATTTCTTACTCCATATTTAGTTTGTTTTCGTTTAATAAAAAAAGTAAATGTTCATTTACGCCTTTACATTAAGACTGACGGTAGAAAATCGAATCTCGGATTATTTTTCTTCCTGAAAAAACGCAAAGATCAAAAGAAGAGATATGTTTATACGGCCAAATAACGGATCTGCGGTATGACAAATAAGTTATTGTGATTCTACACAGGCTATATGGTGTAATATTGCCCGTCTGGAGGTATGTTCACCCTCGGGTGAACATACCTCCAAACGGGCAATATTACACCATATAGCCTGTGTACAATAACTTATATTATAGTTTAACAGTACATACCCACTCAGTACGTACAAGGACCCCAGATAATCTGTGTGCTTCTAATTATATTAACTATTACTGTAATTCCTTTGTAAATCACACTTAACCCTAATTACACCCCTATCTTAATTTTTAGTCGTCTGCTGTTTATTTTTTATTTTCCAAGGCCATAGACATAATGGCATGTTCTAGACGCATTTATTACGCGTAGGTGTTAGCTCGGCCCCGGAATGAGCATAGTCTATAGTCATGGTGAACCAGCACGCACTGTACATACATCTGTGAGCGGTGTCAAACAACGACTGGTAGGCATGTAACAATAGCACATACTTGTATAAGTCAAACCCGCACTAAAGGCTACCTCGGAATGCAATTTCCCAATTATTCTATTTCAACCTGGATGACCCTGCAAATAAAGACCACCTGTGAACAAATGCCAGGTTTTTCTCTTCCCATGGCTGACCTTTATTCACAGGTTTGACTGTATACTGCTTGTTAGAAGCATGACGGGTGTTTCATTGATGGACAACAATACGGACAGTGCAGATCCTGATCAGACATTGTGGATACACAGGCTGATCTCGATCTACACTGGTCGCAAAATCCATACACCCCATTTCTCCAGTCACAGCCACATACCTGGTATACAGAAAGCATTAACCCTTACTACGCTGAATTAAATGTTTTCGTCTGCTGGAAGTGTTTTATTTTCAATATTTCTTTACAAAAATCTGGTTTTGACAGCACATGAGAATCGTATCCAGTAGACGATTCTCATGTGCTGTCAAAACCAGTTTTTTGTTAAGAATTAAAGCAAAAATGAAAAACAGCAGACGGCAATTTCCGTCAACAGCGTAGGAAGGGTTAACACACATGGGCAAAGCAGAATGAGGAAATTATCTCTTATCTGTTGTATAAAACATTCCATTTATGATTAGAGTAGAATGAGGATTGTAATAATATACCACTCAGCATGCATGCCATGATTGTATACCCAACTTTAGGCCAACTTGTAATTCGCTGTTTTAACAGCATCTCCCCACAGGTTGAAGTAACGAACCAAGGTCTATAAATACATTAAATATACGTAAAAGCATCAACAAGTGAAAGAAATAAGCTAAACAAAATTACTTTACTCCCTCATATTAATGTGTATAGGTGGGAGTAAAGAATTACCAAAAAAATTTAGCTTATTTTTTTTCATTTATTGATGCTGTTGCGTATATTTAATGTATTTATAGACTAAGACCTTGGTCCGTTACTTCAACCTGTGCATCCCCCTAGAGTGTTTAGTGAGTTTGGAATTTCTGTGGTTTTATATAAAATTAATTTTATGTTAATGTCGAGCATTTACACTGGTCATACCGGTACATGTACATTATACAAGTTTGGACCTACCGGTACAAGTTCATCTGTCTGGAACCAGTAAGTGATTTTTGAAATTTTGCTTGTTACAGCAGTCTATATGAGACACGCCATGTGATTTTGTATCTTCGGACAACTGCATAATTTTCTTAAATACGTTTATATTTACAATATTTTTCATAAATAAAGTCAAAAGTTGACAAAATCTGAAGATTTTGTCAACTTTTGACTTTATTTATGAAAAATATTGTAAATTTTGTCAACGTATTTAATGAAATTACGCAGATGTCCGAAGGTACAAAATCACATGGCGTGTCTCATATGTATGTGTTATCCAAGCAAAGGAACACTACATGTACATCAGTAACCATTGTAGTCATGATCGGTCTGTATTTCCGTCTTAGACGCTGTTCGGATCAGGGGCCCGTTTCACTAAACTTCGTACGACTAAGATGTTTGTAAGTGCAAATTTAGGATCGTCTGGAAATTTGAATTGATGGATTTACATTTATTGAGCATAGGCTGCAAGCGCAGCCTATGCTCAATAAATGTAAATCCAATAATTGTTTGCAAGAAAACATTGCTAATGTGAAATTTACAGACTATCATAATTTTGCACTTACGAACATGGGAGGACATAACACTGGCAGTGACAGAGTCGTACAAAGTTTCGTGAAACGGGCCCCGGATGTCTAGCAGCAACAGGAATATTTTCTGATTGTGTAAATAGAAGTATCGTCTATGATCAATGTAGGCCATGTTTCATGGTCGATGTTTATGTAAAATTTTCAGAGCACATTCTCAAATTTGTACTCAAAATCATGCAGTTGATTTACCGAGACTGCACAGGCTGAACTGGATCGACACTGGTCGCAAAGCCCATAAGCCCAATTTTCACAGCCACATTTCATGCCGACAATAATGACATGCTATATGTATGACAGACAGTGGGAAGGTGTCAATACATATTCTGTTTCTATGGTTTCAGGCAGTAGTAATGAACCTGTCCCCACGACACCACTGACCGTTGCTGACCAGTCCACAGTCGGTGAGTAGATGAGAATATAAATGTCAGAGCGAATTTACATTTCTATGTGTTGTTTGTATCGTAGTATGCTGCTTAGTGTTTACATTGCAAATTATTCATTATGCCCCCTATGCAATAGCAATGGGGGAGCATATTGTGTTGCTCTTGAGGTTCCGTACGTCTGTCTGTACGTCAGTCCGTGTGTGGGTGGTGGTCGGGCGAACGAGACGGCGTAAATTAACGGTAGGGGTTCCTCATAGGAATCACGATTTGCCTGGTTTGGCCCTCAGGTACGTTTTTATCTTTGGCTCTTTTGTTACATGGGAGTTGAATTGTGTTGTTGCCCATTATAAAAGTACTGATCCTACTGCTTTTGGGAGGGGGCCCAAGTGATTCTCGTATATATTTTTTTTATTGTAAATATTCAGTTCTGATTTTGGGATTTTCCCCTCATTTGTACATGTACTTGTACAGGTAATATATGGAATTTAGTACTAAACCCATTGACCCGGCCTTAAATGACCTTACTTGTTGATAGGCCGTTAAACCCCAACAAACAAACACTTGTCATGGCTTAAAGGTACATGCCCGCTCAGTAGGCACAACATTTTCTTTATAGGAATTAAATAAGTGTATAATTGTGTCACTTTATGTCTGATATAAAATGTATAATAATGCCAATCAATACGTGACGCTGTGTGAGAGTTGAACTGGTAGAACTGGTGGAATAGTGACACAATTATACACTTATTTAATTCCTAAAAAGAGCATTCTGTGCCTACTGATTGGGCATGTACCTTTAAGCAATAAACAATTATTCTATTCTATATGTTAAGAAAACTGATACAAATCTACTGTTAACCCTTAGACCCTCTACTCACAACAATTGTCGTCTGCTGTTGCTTTTATATCTTGCCTTATTGTTCAATAAAAACATGGTTTGACAGTACTTCTGAATCATTTCCAATGGAAATGATTCTGAAGTGCTGTCAAAGCACGTTGTAAATTATTCTAAAGTGCTGACAAAGCTTGTTTTTGATGATAAAAATGGAAAATAGAAAATAAATAGCAGACAACAAAAAATTAAGATAGCGGTCTAAGGGTTAAACGCTGTTTTACCAACTATTTTGCTCACATTTCATCCAAATCTGAGACACAGCCACTTTAATGTGCAAGGTTTACATTACAGCTGTGGTTAATACACAGTATGTGGTTTAAATATTTATAGTTATCAATTTTTACATAATTGTGTATGGTAAAGTGTTCCATTACAGTGTGCAATTATATATGGTAATATACATTTACAATGTACACACAGAGCTCCACATAAGGTGCGGCGTATTGGCATGTTATTCACACTTATTTTTAGCTGAATATGCATTGATTATCAACAGTGGGAGTACAAAATACTCGCAGCAATGTGAAAATACGCATTTATTTTCAAATTGAGTAGTGGAAATTTACTGCAGTTTGCTTTTTGCAGCTTAACTAAAAGTAAGTAAATTTTCATCTGCATTACAGTATAAATAAGTGAATAAGGACTAATACACTCGTATAAGTGAATGTTTAAATTTGTTTTATGTTTTGATCATTTGTTCCATATTTAATAATGAAGAAAATCAATAATCCACTTGTAAAAATGAAATATGTATTGAATTTGAAATGAGGGGTACAATACTCTTTAGAAACAAGGCTTATCTGGAGCTCTCTACATATGCTAATGAAGTTTTATGAAAAACATTGACACACCCAGTTTCATTTTATATTGTTGAAATCTACATTGCATTTTCTGTATTCTGTCGTATTTTTTAGCAATATGTTCGACAAAATATTTTGCTTGTTTTATATGAAACGTTTTGAAATTTTAGAGAATGGCAGATTAATAATTGATGATATTTGCTACCGGTGTCATATAGAAAAATGACCCCCCTGAAAAATGACCCGCGGGTCACTATTCCGATATAGAATATTGACCCGGGGTCATAATTCCGCTATAGAATATTGACCCCCCCCCCTGTGGTAAAATGACCCCCCGCCCCCACCCCCCCCCCCCACCCCACTATGTAATTTTTTTTTGTCACAAAGTTACCGAAAGTGTATGGTATCATGTACAAACATAAAAAAACACACTTGCGACCCCTAGCCCAGGGAGGGTGGGGGGGGGGTCAATATTCTATGGCCGTGGTAAAATGACCCACCCCATGTAAAGATTTATTTGTGTTCTTATGGGTCACACTTAATTCTAATTGATAATACAAAGTTCCGAAAGTGTATGGTATCATGTACAAACATAAGAAACACACTTGGGCCTTGGGACCCCAGCACCAGGGGGGGGGGGTGGGAGGGGGGGGGGGGGGGGGTCAATATTCTATGGCTGTGGTAAAATGACCCCCCCCCCCATGTAAAGATTTATTTAGGTTATTATGGGTCACAATTAATTCTAATTGTTTATACAAAGTTCCGAAAGTGTATGGTATCATGTACAAACATAAGAAACACACACTTGGAATACCAGGGAGGGAGGGGGGGGAGGGGGTCAATATTATATGGCCGTGGTAAAATGACCCACCCCCATGTAAAGATTTATTTGGGTTCTTATGGGTCACAATTAATTCTAATTGATAATACAAAGTTCCGAAAGTGTATGGTATCATGTACAAACATTAAAAACACACACTTGGGACCCCCAGCACCAGGGGGGAGGTGGGGGGGGGGGGGGTCAATATTCTATGGCCGTGGTAAAATGACCCCCCCCTCCCATGTAAACATTTAATTGGGTTCTTATGTGTCTCAATTAATTCTAATTGATAATACAAACATAAAAAACACACACTTGGGTTCCCCAGCACCAGGGAGGGGGGGGGGGGGGTGGGGGGGGGGGTCAATTTTCTATGGCCGTGGTAAAATGACCCCCACCCCATGTAAAGATCTATTTGGGTTATTATGGGTCACAATTAATTCTAATTGATAATACAAACTTCTGAAAGTGTATGGTATCATGTACAAACATAAAACACACACATTTGGGACCCCCAGCACCAGGGAGGGGGGGGGGGGTCAATATTCTATGGCCATGGTAAAATGACCTCCCCCATGTAAAGATGTATTTGGGTTACTATGGGTCACAATTAATTCTAATTGTTTATACAAAGTTCCGAAAGTGTATGGTATCATGTACAAACATAAGAAACACACACTTGGAATACCAGGGAGGGAGGTGGGGGAGGGGGTAGGTATGAGGCGCGTAGGTATGAAGGTGAAAAAGTTTTTTCGAGTTACAAGGAAAAAATGGGAAATTCTGAGTCGGAAAGGGGGAGGTAATCGATGATGGAGGGTCGGATCAAAAATGGGAATTCACTTTGTGCATCTGCACAATGATTAACGAATAGGTACATACTAAAAATATCAGGCGCGTAGGTTCATGAAGGTTGAAAAATGTTTTTCGAGTTACAAGGAAAAAAATGGGTAATTCTTTGGATGTCCGAAAGGTGGGGGAAGATAATCCATCTGGGATTTGGAGGGTCGGATCACAATAAAAATGGGAAATTCACTTTGGCAGCATTTGCACATGAATTAACGAAAGGTAAACACTAAACTAAATTCAGGCGGCTGGTAGGTATGAAGGTGAAAAATGTTTTTTTTTTTCGAGTTACAAGGAAAAAAATGGGAAATTTCTGATGGTCCGGAAAGGGGGGAGATAATCCATGATGGAGGGTTCGGTATCAATAAATCCGAATTACTTTGCGGCATCTGCACATGATAACGAAGCTACATACCAAATATCAGGTGCGTAGGTATGAAGGTGAAAAAGTTTTTCGAGTTACAAGAAACGTGACGGACGGACGGACGGACACTCGTGACGAAAACAATATACCCATTTTTTTCCCAAAAAAGTGGGTATAATAATAATAAAATAAAATCCGGAAATGTGGCTACGGCGTTCGAAATTCAAAGCATACGAGTACTCTAAGACCGTGACACATTGCCATCATGATTACCGGTATACATTATTACTTGCCATCATGAATACCGGTATACATTATTACTGTCTCGTTCACGAAACCTGCTCAAATTTTACGGCTATTACAAACAATGTAAAAACAGTATTTTTTTCGATACTATGAAATTTTATCAAAATTTGAGAATGAGCCTTCTTTTTATTTTGTGAAATTTGGTCCAATATTGATTTTATTACGAAAAAACAATTTCCTCAATTTCAATCCCCATAGACATCTTCACAGAGCGAAAAAGTCTATGGGGATATAACATGGGGAAATGTTTCTAATTACATGAATAGTGGACTGATTTTCAATTTTTTAAAAACTTTTGCTTTCTTATATAGTTAGATCATTTCAATTTTCAATTTTATTTTGTTTTATTTGACTCTTCCCCAGCTCCTCCACCTCCTTTCCCCCCATGTTAAATCCCCATAGACAAATAATTTTTTCTTATAAAAAAGAAATGTGTTTATACGCCCGTTTGAAAAAACCAGGACCTATTATGTATTCACCTTGTACGGGCGGGTGGGCGGGCGGCGGGTGGGCACAGCTTGTACACCCAATAACTAGAGTTTTACTTGATGGATCGTAACCAAATTCGTAATGGTTATCATGGCACGACGAAGAAGTCTATCGATTTTCAAATATTTCCGAGACTTATCTCCACCTTTATCTACTAGACGGATCGTAACCACATTTGGTATACATGTTTATCACGGAAAGACGATGAAACCTATTGATTTTCAAAAATTTCTGATGACTTATCTCCCCTTTGTGTCTATTTTTAGCTCGCCTGCACAAAGTGCAGAAGAGCTTATGGCATACCCCCAGCGTCGGCATCCACAAACTTAACGTTGGGGTAAATGTCTTATAACTTTTTCTTTCATGGAACACCTTCCAACAACCCATACCCCAAGGTCAAGGTCACAAACTTAGCACATTCATAAACTTAATGTTGGGGTAAATGTCTTATAACATCTGTTTCCTTTCATGGAACGCCTTGAGATTTCATACATGCATTCATCTGATGATACCCTATCATGCTATAGCAAATTCATGACCCACCGCCCACCCCTTACCACAAGGTCAAGGTCACAAACTTAGCACATTCATAAACTTAACGTTGGGGTAAATTTGTCTTATACCATCTGTTTCCTTTCATGGAACGCCTTGATATTTCATACTTGCATTCATCTGATGATGATACTCTATCATGCTGTAGCAAATCCACGACCCACCACCCAACCCTTACCCCAAGGTCAAGGTCACAAACTTAGCATGTTCATAAACTTAACTTTGGGGGTAAATGTTGTGTAACTTCTGTTTCATTACAGGGAACACTTTGATATTTCATACATGCATTCATCTGATGATCCTCTATTGTGCTACAGCAAGTTCATGCCCCACCCCCGACCCCTTTCCCCAAGATCAACATCATAAACTTAACGTTGGTGTAAATGTCTTTTTATAAGTTCTGTTTCTTTACAGGGAACGCCTTGATAGTTCATACATGCATTCATCTGATGATCCTCTATTGTGCTACAGCAAATCAATGACCCACCCCCACCCCTTTTCCCAAGGTCAAGGTCACAAACTTAGCACATTCATACATGCATTCCTCATGTGAATAGCTGTAGAAAATCACCAACTTAGTGCATTCATATACTTAACGTTGGGTTAAATTTTGTTTTACTTCTGTTTTCAGGGAGCGCATTGATATTTCATACATGCATTCATCTTAATATTCTATATCATGCTACAGCAAATCCACGACCCACCTTCCACCACTGACCCCAATGTCAAGGTCCGCCGCATACCCATTAACCCAAGGTCAAGTTATATAATATATAATGTTGACTAGCTTACTACCTTTAGTCATTAGTTAATTTGTGATTGTTTACTCGTGGTGTAATGGGTACAATTTCATATTTTTCGCGAAATATTCGACCATGTCACTTCATCGCTATCTCGAACCTAGTCCTATCTCGACTATATGGACGATCTCCCTTCGACTTCAAGATACTGGTGCTCGACTACATGTTTAACACGGCAAGACGAAGAAGCCAATTTATTTTCAAACATTTCCGATGACTTATCTCCCCTTGGCGGCCACACTTTGTATCCTTGTTCACGCAATAAATAAGTTCTACTTGACCGATCGTGACAAAATTTGGTATACATGTTGATCACGGCAAGTTGAAGAAGCCTATTGATTTTGAAAATTTTCCGATAAAATATCTGTATCCTTGCCCACGCAATAAGTCTAGTTTTACTTGACAGATCGTAACCAAATTCAGTATACATGTTTATCACAGCAAGACGAAGAACTCTATTGATTATTTAAAAAAAAATCCCATGTCTTACCTCTTGGCGGCCATTTTTAATTTTTGCACTCTATACCCTTGTCCACACAAGAACTCAAGTTCTACTTGACAGATGTTTAACACGTCAAGATGAAGAACCCTATTGGTTTTCAGTGAGTTACCTCCCCTTGTTGACTGGCCTTGCCTCGACGGGCGTATATTGTGACCTTCGACACTCTTGTTACATTGTGGATGTATCCGTAAAATTTGGGCAGGTTTCGCCACACAGACAGTAGCTTGAAATCACATTGAATCCCATCCCGGATAAACACACTAATGTTATATGATTGCCCAGTTTAAAGAGGTTCCACTGTACATGGTTTCAGGGCATACTGACATCGGCTGTACACGGCCCGCGAGACAGGATGGCGCTACACCAGGGGGCGCTGTCCATCCTGGAGAACAACGTCGGGGTGAGCGACGCCGTCCTACTGGACCCGATGACCGAGGAATCATTCATACAGAACCTCAATGAGAGATTCCACCACGATCAGATATATGTACGTACACACAGGAATCTGGGGGCCGTTTCACTAAGCTTCATACGACTAAAATGTTCGTAAGTACAAAATTATGATAGTCTGTAAATTGCACATTAACAATGTTTTCTTGTAAACAATTATTGAATTTATGCAGCCTATGCTCAATAAATGTAAATCCATCAATTGAAATTTACAGACGATCCTAAATTTGCACTTACAAACATTTTAGTCTTAAAAAATTTAGTGATAAAGTTACCACAAATTTATTATTGCTTTTTGATACTCAGTCTCACTACTTCTGATTTCAATTTGGTTTTTGTCAATTTTTGTCGAGCCCGCTTGTGGAAAGCGAGACATAGTGATCACAATGACGTCCGGGTGTCCATGCGTCCGTGCGTCCGTCCGTGCGTCCGGGCTAACATTGGGGGTTTAGGGGCTAGGGGGAGGAGCCTAAGGCAATAGAATACAATAGATTTATTCCGTTAGCCCCTAAACCTATTGTAGTTTAGGGGCTATTCCTTTGATCTTTTAAAGAACAAATAGCCCATAAACCCAAAATGTTAGTGCGTGCGTGCATGCATGCGTCAGTGCGTGTGTCCGTGCGTCTGTCCGTCCGAAATCTGCGTTAAAAGTTTTTAAAAATACCATCAAATGCCTCGGCTGGCTCGACATGCGGGCCACGGCCATCTGGTAATTGGGTATTTACGCAAATACACATCTTATCTGGAGCTCTGCTTCTTTGCAACTTCTGCTTCTCTGTCACCGCCAGTGTTATGTCTTCCCATGGCTGACTGTTGTGGAGAGGTTGCACCGAAGTATTATCTCTGGTTTTCAGACGTACATTGGCAATGTGGTGGTATCGGTGAATCCCTACCAGAAACTGCCGCTGTACACACATGGCATCATAGAGGAGTACCGCAGCAGGAACATATACGAGCTGCCACCGCACATGTAAGTTGGACGGTAGTCTAGTCTATATGTGTTTAACTCACCTGGGCCAAAGAACCATAATATCGATTTCCACGACACATGGCAGAAATGATCGCTAGTCTATGCTACATATATTTCAGATTTGTTAAAATGGTGGGTGCACAGGGTGGGGTGGCAGGATCAAATTGAATTTTTTACCAAATATGGTCATGTCATCAGGGCTCCAGATAAGGTGCGTATTGGCGTATTTTACGCAATTATTTTAGCTGAATACGCATTGATTATCAAAAGTGGGAGTACAAAATACGCACAGCAATGTGAAAATACGCATTGATTTTCAAATTGAGTAGTGAAAATACTGTCATAAAGTTGAAAATTCACTTAGTTGAGCTGCAAACAAACTGTTTGCATTTTGCAGCTCAAATAAGTGAATGTTTAAATTTGTTATATTTTTTTATCATTTGTTCCCTATTTAGTAATGAAGAAAATCAATAATCCATTTGTAAAAGTAAAATACGCAATGATTTTGAAATCCAGTGGTACAGTACGCTTTAGACACAAAGCTTATCTGGAGCTCTGGTCATATATGAAATCGTATCGATGCGACGATATCTCTGGTGAAATATTTCAGTGTTCCCAATGCGTCTGTATAATGGATGTAAAACCTCAATCAATCAACTAGTCGTGCATCATTGGTCACAAATGCCATAAGCCCCATTTGCCCAGTGACAGTCACATATGCGATGTGTTACGGGCCATTTCAGATTGTAACAGTGTTGCTTTTGATCATCTAATAAACGCCTGCAGTCTGATAAGGATATTTTTGTTAGAAACTCATCAAGTTAGAATTACAATACAGTGGAATCTCTCTAAACTGGACACCCTGGGAGGTCCCCAGGGTGTCCAGTTTAGACAGATTCCACTGTATATATGGTTTATAAGCGTTCCAATACATGTGTGTGTGCTTTGCAATCATGAACACACATTGTTTTCATTGGGAAATGACAGTGAAGACCTTCGTAATTACACAAACAGTTTTCTATAATTATGGTATTTATAGGTGATAGATAGATACACTTGACTTCAATGATAATTGCTTCATAACAGTGATGTGATATATGAATATAACATAATTATGTGCATATTGTCGTGTTACTGTATACTATATGGAGCATTGTGTTGCCATCTCCGCCATCTTTGTATGTACAAGCCATTGTATAGTTTCACCACTTCGTGCGTTTGACACATACAGCAAGTACTATGACTGTAAACCAAATAACATTTGGTGCAATACATAATAGACAGAAATGACAATGGCAAGCTATAAATATTATGCCAGCAAATTATACAAAAGACGAGATATCTGAGCATTTCTCCCATCAATCTGAAAATAAATTTTGATGTGTAAACTTTTCAATCTGATGTACAACTTATATTAATGTACACGTTGCCCATAGGTAAAGCCATATTTACTCGCATAGTAGGTTAGTAGACACGAAGGACAATACACCCAGGTAACTGCTTACATGTCACTGGATTTGATAGCTAATAACAGAGTACAGTAGTGGGTATATATATGGTATGTGTTGTGTGGTTTGCCAGGTAAAAGTGATACACTGTGCGATTTTCTGTGTATGAGGCTATTTATAATGGTGGTTCATATTGTTGAAAACACTGGAACAAACCTGTCCAGAAAACTGACACATTTTACAGTTTGGTGTAATACAATTGATAGGAGTCCGTTCTCCTGGCTTTTCTACATGTGATTAGGTACATTATATCATATGTTATACTTCAAATTTTTATTTTTTTGTCAAACGGCAGAACAGGTGATGGCTGGAACACACAAAGATGGCCTACTTGGCCACTCCATGTTCCGTATAGGATACAGTAATGAGGCAGTGTTTTACATATATTCCATCACATTTACGAAACAATTATCTTTGAATCAAACGATGATCCTGGCGCCTATTTCATCAACATTGCAAAGTATACTTTCCTAGCAAAGTATACTTTGAGGGAGAAATTTTCAATTTTAGAATAAATTTATTAATTTTTTAGCCAGGTTTTTTGAAAAAAAATCCAGGCTATTGGATTGGCAAAAGCCGGGCGGCGTCCACAATCAATGTTAAGTTTTCGTGTTTGAGTCCATTTCTTTGTTACTGTACCACCTAGGACCACCAAACTTTCACAGCTTCATAATCAAGGGGTGCCCACCACATATCACTATCCAACATGTTACTTTTTTTTTAACTTGACCCATTTTTTTCGCGCAGTCGAATTAGCCATTTTCAATGTTAAGTTTTCGCGTTTACAATGTTAAGTTTTCGTGTTTATGTCCATTTCTTTGGTACTGTACCACCTAGGACCACCAAACTTTCACAGCTTCATAACCAAGGGGTGCCTACCACATACAACTATCCAACATGTGACCGTTTTTTTACCTTCATCTATTATTTCTACGTAATTGACTTAGCCATTTTCAACGTTAACTTTTTAACGTACGTCTGGTTAAATTTTTTTGTTAAAACTTTTAACGTTATACTATATCTCTGCAACTGCTTCGCCCATTACCTTGAAACTTCACATGGGTGTTTATCATCATCCATATTTTCATTCTAACCCCCAACCGTGCGGCTCCTGTGCCCAATGTCAAGGTCAAATTACTTTGAATTTTTTTGTTAAAGTTTTTTATTTGTGTACTATATACTATATTTTGGCATACGTCCGTCCGTCCGTCCGTCCGTCCGTGTGTCCGATTAAAGTTTTTTCTTTAAAGTTTTTCCATCTACTACATGTATATCTATTTTTTTAGTGTCCATGCCTCGCCCCAAGGCGCGACATGCAGGCCACGGCCATCTAGTCTACAAAAAGTGGGTATAATTATGTTATCCAAGTGTCTATGCTTGGAAAAAACCTGGCCTTCGTGGCTTTGCCTCGTTTCTTGTATTATACTGAATTTATTACATTATCACAGCCAATTTTGGCTGTGATAATGTAATAAATTCAGTATAATAATTCTGCATAGTTTTAATCATCAAATATATGCAATCGTTAGTTCTGCATGAAATAATGCATTTCGGAAAAATCAATGATTGCTCCCTCAAAGTTTACTTTGCTAGGAAAGTATACTTTGCAATGTTGATGAAATCGGCTACAGGTATACAGGGCTCCAGATAAGGAATTTGACATTGGGTACTGTTACTCCATACTTTTGAAATTAATTGGGTATTCTCAATTTTCAATTGGGTATTTTAAAAACGTTACCCCATCAATTTTTTTCAATTGGGTATTTCCATATTTTGATTACAAAAACCGATTCGGAAACAAATCGTACTAATTTATGTATTAATGGTACTGTTTTGTTGTTCATATAATTAATTGAAGCAGTGTTATACTTACATGTGTATGGTAACACTGCTTCACTGACTTAGAAGAACACCAGCATGATTAGTTCAAGTTTTCAATGATTCCAAGTACATATAAGTAACTGTTACTAGAGTAACTGGGCTTATGGCATTTGTGACCAGTGTAGTTCCGGATCTGCTAGCACACTTATAGTTACAAGTTATGTAACAAGCAGTATCGTGTATTAAAAAAAATCAAGCAAGATGTTTCATTATCTGAATGACAAACAGTGCATACGCTGATCAAGAATGCTTTGATTGGCAGATTGATCTTTGCAACACAAGATCCAGTTGTTTTTTTGATGACCACGTTTGACAGCAATTCATCAATAATGTCAATCACGATTAATTTGGGGTCTCCACACACCGAGCTCAACACAATGACTGTATGATGTCTTGTGCAATGGATTGAGATTCCACCCTTGCATCGGTCGCAAAATAAATCGAAATAAGGTTAACATTGGTGGTGGACTTTTGCAATTTTTTTCTTCCTCGTTTGTTTGTTGTGGCCGCCATTTTGTTGCGCCATGTGTCACCAATTTTCTACGAAAAAATATGACATGCTCCGATTGTGTTATTTATAGTGTCTATCGATACTACGATTATATTAATTGGTGAATTCGGGCGCCGTTCAACTCGTCCTATTTTAACTTAATTAATTCGACCGCCATTTTATTCAACGTGTGCGTTGGTCGAAATAGTAATAATGTTACCATATTTTCATTTATTACTTATGATACTGTCACACATGTAAAATATAAACCTGACGCGCCCTCCCCCAGAACCAATTCCACTGTACCATTTGTTTTATCCGTGCGGATAGTCGTTTACGAATGTCACGGGACGTTTTTCGTTGCATCTCCTTGAGTAGACTCGCAGTCGCCAAAACAAGCAGTTTCACATCGATTTGAATTTGAGCAAATAGACTAGTAATGAGCCTGGAACTCGGGTTCACAATAGTGTCGCATCGCCGTTTATTTCCACAATTATTGATTTGAAAATCAGTAATATTTTCCGTAAATGACGTAATTGATAGGCCCCGTCTTATCCGATCTTTTTTCTCAGAATCAATAAGGGCAAAAACGGCCGATGCGATAAGGGTGGAAATTCTAGATTTGGTATCATTAACTTGAACGGTACTCGAAACAACTGCCGTGTGGTGGGTTACTAGAGTTTCGTATCGAGTTGGACCCATTGTTTTCCCGCTGAGAGTCGGAATCGCTCCCGCTAAATCCTGGAGTTCAAATCGAATAAACCCGAAGACTGGTTTCCAGCCGTTATCGGTGATATACAGCGAGACATTGTCCGCAGGTAGAGCCGGGACCAGACTTTGTAAACATTGAATGGCCGACCGCACAGATCATCAGGGATGATTTTGTGAACAAATCTAGCAGTACGCGACGGACTGAAAATACATTTGAGGAGTACGCTACATGATAAAAAAAAATCGCGTACCGGACATTTTAATTGCTTTTTTGTACGCATTTTCTCTGATTTTAATTGGGTTTTTGCATTTTTTAATTGCGTATTTACGCAAATACGCACCTTATCTGGACCTCTGCGGTATAGAACAGGGTCTTTGTGAAGTGTTTCACTGTCATTTCTCCAAGAATGCAATGTGAGTTCATGATCTACTGGGTGTCTGGTATATAGAGGTTTTACTTGTGACCCATATTCAGATAAGGAATATGTTTGCCGAGCTGTAGATATAGTTACTGTCTGTTGCACATTTTTCTGCCGACAAACTTTTGGCTATTAAATACATTAAATCTAAAAAATATTTAAAAGTATTTATCAATAAAAAATATATTGATTTGATGAAATTCCATCAAATATTGATTTTATTGCGAAAAAAAAACACCGATTTTCCTATGGGAATTTTACATGGGGGCTAAAATATTCTTTTTATTTGTGGACCGATTTTCAAAATCTAACTTTTGTTTTCTTAGTTACATCATTTTCAAGCTATTTCGCCAGGTTTCAGAGTCGATTTCCAAATTCTTTTGTTTTTTTATCCTTCAGGTTTTGGAAATTGACTCCCCATGTTAAATTCCCATAGGTCTAAGGAAAATGTTTTTTTCGCAATAAAATCAATATTTGATGGAATTTCATCAAACACAAATTTTTTTGTTAAATTGGTGAAAAAGTACTTACATTTAAATATTTTTTAGATTTAATGTGTTTAATAGCCAAAAATTTGTCGGCAGAAAAACGTGGAACAGACAGTAGGTTGGTCTTTGTTTATAGTGTATGTTATGCGATGTTCTCCATTCATGATTAGGCTACCGTGTACACAAGGAGTGACTTCCGTATGCGCTGGCTACATGTGCATTAAATATCGCTTTAGTACATCAGTCAGTACACCCCGAGATTAGGTCATGATAAACGTGTTCTACTTAAAGATACAATGTACATGCCCACTCAGGAGACACACAATGATCTTTATATCAGAGACATCATCCGGGACATTTTCTGGCAAAACAAAGATTCCTTAACCATTACCCCAAATATTGATGTGCATTATTATAAATTTTATATCAAACGTAAATTTCCACACTGATATCAGGGGCGATAACCGTGTTTCCATAAAATGTTATTTATTCTCTGTATTTATTTTTTGATGTGCAATGATCATTCTTTATAATCTGTTTAACCCTTTCAACACCACATACCTCTATAGAGACAATGTTTGCAAACAGTGCAGATCCAGATGAGCCGGCTCGTAACGAGCCGTCTCATCAGGATCTCCACTGTTTGTTAATAATTTTAAACGTCGTACAGATTACCCTTTTAGAAGAATGGGATAATTTGAATGAACAAAATTAATGAAGTAGCGTGAAACATTGGCATGGAACATCCTATTATGTTACTTGGTGTTGAAAGGGTTAAAATATTTTTTTTTCAGGTGACACATTTAATTATAATTAAAAAATATCAAGCCTCATTTGCATATGAACATAGCCTGATACTACCGTGAGTCACTATCAGTAAAATAAATATTACTAAATGATTATACATGTATCTGTATAGCGGGCACTCCTAATGTTTAGAACTGGATGAATAGTGACTCAACTATACACTTATTTAATTAACATAAAGAACAGTTTATGCCTACTGAGTGGGCATGTACTTTTAAATACCACTCTAGTACATCAGTCAGTACACCGTGAGGTTAGGTCATGATACTTAAATTGAACCTACATGTTTTAACCCATTTAGCACCACATGCCTGTATAGTAGTATTGGCAAACAGTGTAGATCCAGATGAGCCGGCTCGTGACGAGCCGTCTCATCAGGATCTGCACTTTTTGTATTTTTCAGTGCAAAAACACTCCATTTTCATAAATGGACTAGTATGAAAATCATGATGGTTGGATTGGTTGCAGAATTAACATCAAAGTCCATTCCTGTTACTTAGGGGTGAAAGGCTACTACACAAATATCTTACAATTTCTTTAATATCTGCTTGCTGAGGGGAGAGGCAGGAGGGGATATCGCAAGATGTACTAATCTACTATTAGTACAACAGATTTTAAAAACATTATTCTGAGTTACGACCGTATTGCTCATTTCAGCATTTGGGCAGTTATTTTCCGCGCAACTCAAATATTTGCTATAAATATCACTTTTATTTAATTGAATTTTATTTTTCATCTAGTTATTTATTTTTCATGTCTGTTATTACGGAATATAAGTGAAAATGGTACATAACTGAGTGTAATTGTTAGTTTTAGAAATATTTTTGGCTCTCCAGAACATGTTACAATCAAAGTACTGAAAGTATTGAACATAGGGTACTACAAGATTAAACTAGATTGATTGTTGGTGTTGCAGTTTCATTAACCCATAAAGCGCTGGAGACGACAATTGTCGTCTGCTGTTTTAAATATTTTTTTTATTCTCCTCAAAAACATACTGAGACGATTCTACTGCGCTGCCAAAACAGGTTTTTAAAGAGATTAAAATATACAAAATGAGCAGACGGCAATTTTCTTTTTCAGCGCTTTAATGGTTAAGGGGTAAACTATTGATATGGCACAAGTACAGTATGCACTGCTACAGTAGGTACCAAAACATTCAACAACATTACAGATTATGCATAGCAATATCAGAAAGATACGGTAACAAATATACAAGACATCATCAATTCAAGTATAAATACAGATTCCAGATATCTATGATCATTATACCGGTAGATATATTGAAAACTGATTGAAGAGCAATAGTTACAAGAATTCCGCCACGGAAGCGGTGTCGCGCCTGAAAATGCCTTGCCGGTACAAAACAATGTTGTAGCAGGATTTTTGTTAAAGTTTCTGCATTACTTTGACATCGCCATGTTTACTTCTGTTTTGTGAATGAAATAGTTGGCCCCGGATCGAGTATATTAAAACATACAAATGACGTCATTGGGGAAACCGCTGACAATAAATGTAAATCCATCAATTGAAATTACCAGTTTAGTGAAACGGACCCCAGATACTGGGGATACTCTTTGTGTAACCGTGCCATTTCTTGTTTGTACAACATGTCATTATGAGTGAGTTGTGAATATAATTTCAAATAACTCCTCAAAGGTCAAGGTCGTTAACCCTTTCAACCCTAGGTAACTGAAATGGATTTTTATATGTTAATTTTCCGACACCGCAAAATGATTTTCCGACTAGTCCATTTATAAAAAGGTGGTGTTTTTTATAAAAATATGAAAATTACAGATCACGAGCTGGCTCATCTGGATCTACACTGTTTGCAAACAGTGCTTTCGAGGTCTGTAGTGTTGAAAGGGTCAAGGTCAAAAGTTAAATGATACATGAACATTCATCTCATCCACGTCTGTAGCCGATTTCACAAAAATTGCTAAGTATATTTTGAGGGAGTAATCATTTATTTTTTTGGAATTTCATACAGAACTAACGACTGCATATATTTGATGATTACCGGTAACAGTGTGCAGAATTATTATACTGAATTTATTACAGCCATTTTGGCTGCGATAATGTAATACATTCAGTATAATAAAAATCAATAAATTTATCCTTAAATTGAAAATTTCTCCCTCAAAGTATATTTTGCTGGAAAAGTATACTTTGCAATGTTGGTGAAATAGGCTACAGAAATCAATGATGTTTTACAAATTATTCAGTTCATGATCACTGTTGAAGTTCTTTTATCCCGTCAACACACTGCGTATGTGTCGTGAAACACGGTGCCGTGAAACATTTTTGATATCCAGTCAATACTATTTTTGCATTTTACAGCCATTTGTAGATGTTGACGGGATAAATAGAATAGAATAGAATAGAATAGTATAGTATATAGTAGCCTCGCCCATCCCGTTTCCTGAGCCTTGCCAGATATTTTTTCCCATTCACGGCACTAACCTACTATTCTCTATCTATTTTCCTTATTTCTGAACCAAAGTATATGTTGTGACCACTCATTTGAACCGTCTCGGCGAGACGGTTCAAATGAGTGGTCACAACATATACTTCTGATGAGAAATAAAGAAATTATTGAGCCTTGCCGGATATTTTTTCCCATTCACGGCACTAACCTACTATTCTCTATAACATGGATCACAAATTCTCTACTTAGTCTCGGGACTTTTCCAACTTACATTGAAAAATAATGGGGCGTTTGGCATGTTTACACAGTGTAGCCGCTACTCGCATGTCGTTCTCTCGTGAGCGATTTATCAATGTGTTGTATTGTTATAGATACGCCATTGCGGACGATGCGTACCGGTCGATGCGTGACCGACACCTGGACCAGTGTATCATCATATCTGGAGAGAGTGGGGCGGGCAAGACTGGTAAATCACATGGAACATTCAATAGGAATATTCAGGGCTCCAGATAAGGAATTAGTAATTGAGTATTGTCACTCCATCATTTCTGAAGCAATTGTGCATTTCAAAATTGTAATGGTGTAAAATGGAATCACACAACTGTTTACACATCAGCAGACCGCATTCATTGAATAGTTTGCTTCTAAATGAAAACACATCTTGGTATTTCATTAGAATTGTCTCCTTGGAGACAATTCTAATGAAATACCAAGATGTGTTTTCATGGGAAAATAAGAAAATATGCTATATTTGTGGTCTGTTTATTGTTTTCTGTAGCATGATAAAGATACCACAAATTTTGCATTGCTTTTTGATACTCACTACTTCTGATTTCAATTGGGTTTTTGGCAATTTTAATTGGGTATTTACGCAAATACGCAGCTTATCTGGAGTTCTGAATATTGCTCAACTGAAGCAATCATTTGATTGCCCGGGATTGCTCAGTTGTTGATGTTGATTGTGTATTCGAGTCTCATATCACATATTTCACAATACTGGCACACACTGAATTCTGATTTTTATGCCACCGGGTTTCGAAGAAACGGGTGGCATATAGTGTTTGGACCGTCCGTCCGTCCGTCTGTCCGGGCAAACGATAGCTACATTGTGAGGTTAACCCCACAGTGATGGACTTGTTAAGAGATGCTTATTCCGTTTTAACCCCACTATGAATTGCGCTTGTGGGGTTATTTTGTCTTGTGGGGTTGTTTTTTATGTATGATTGATGTTTACGGGGTTTGATTTAGGAACCCCACATGTATGTCTCCTAAGGACGTCCGTCCGTCCGTCCGTCCGGGCACACATTAGGGTACTTATGTGGCTAGCCCCACAGGGTTATGGACTTGGTAAAGGATAGGGTTGGTTACAATTAGCCACCTAAAAAATCCTTTTATGTGGCTAAAAATAGTTTTATGTGGCTAATATTTAACATGTGATAAGCCACATAAGTATAGTACTGTAAGAACGTCCGTCCGTCCGTCCGTCCGTCACACTTTTCGGTTAACCACTTTATCACAGTTTCTCAAATATGCTGCAGGTGGCATCCGCGTTCGACAGACGCATTTCTTGTTGATTCTACCCTTGCGTCATGGATTATGTCCCCCCGTTTGGACGTGTGCCTTGTAACTCGTAAAAGCTTTGAACCGTAATAGCTGGAAGCTTGATACTTGTTATGTAGCTTATTTATGGTGTGAAAATGTGCACAGTGAATATCTGATTGTTGTTTCCTAACCAGGCCATGTGTTATCTCGCTCTTTTGGATTTAGAATTTTGCAGCCAAATTTAGCTGTTTTACTATCAAAACTGCAGGTGGGGCATGCGTGTTCTATGAACACATTTTCTAGTTTTCTATTTTATTTATTTCTTAGTGGAAATATATGTTGTTACCACTCCGTCTCGACGAGACGGTTCAACTGAGTCGTAACAACATACACTTTTGGTGAGACATATGAAAATAATTGTTTTCCATCAGAAAAATGACTTACCGTCCGTATGAAATGGGATTAACCCTTTCACCCCTAAGTACCTGGAATGGATTTTGACATGTTAATTTTGCAACCAATCCAATTGTCACAAAATAATTTTCAAACTAGTCCATTTATATAAAGTTTTTTTTGTTGTTTTCAAAATTATGAACATTACTTTCAAAAAGTGCAGATCCTGATGAGATGGTTCGTTACGAGCCGGCTCATCTGGATCTGCACTGTTTGCATAAACCGATATAGCGGGCTTTCGGGTTCAAACGGAACATATCTGTCATATGCACTGTTGTGGGACAAGGCTATTCCGTGTGAGTGTCAGAATATGTTGTCAGAAACGAGGCCTTGTCAAGTTTCTGAGGACTTATTCTGATAGGCTGGAATATCCTTCTCCCATGCCAGTACATATGACGAATACTTTTTCTCGCCCCTATATAGAATGGCTGCGATAATATAATAAATTCAGTATAATAAAAATTAATAAATTTATCCTGAAATTGAAAATTTCTCCCTCAATGTGTACTTAGCAAGATAAGTATACTTTGCAATATTGGTGAAATACGCTACAGGAGAGACCCACGTCTTTTATTATACTTATATTTTACCATTTTGGCTGTGATAATGTAATAAATTCAGTATAATAGTAATTAATAAATTTATCTTTAAATTGAAAATTTCTCCCTCAAAGTATATTTTGCAATGTTGGTGAAATAGGCTACAGGAGGGCGAGAAAGGTTGATTCATCAGTGATCTCCCCATACCTGTTGTTTTTCTCCCCAGAGGCGAGCAAGGTGATTATGCAGTACGTGGCCGAGGTGTCGGGCAAGGGCAAGGACATCAATATCGTCAAGGAGCAGCTGCTGCAGTCAAACCCCGTTCTCGAAGGTAACCCTCGCTGTCGATGGAGAAACGGGCGTATCACACACCTGTGGCTGTGACTGCGGAAATATATTTTGTACTGAAGAACATGTGCTTAAATGAGGCGTATCACACATCTGTGGCTGTGACTGCAGAAATATGTTTTTTACCTAAGAACATGTGCTTAAATGAGGCGTATCACACATCTGAGACAGGATATATTTACAGAAACTGTGATATGTTCTGTAAATGCCGCTGAAAGATGACAATGACATCGAAAGTTGACGTAATTTTCGTAGCATAAGAAAATTTCGTTAACTTTCGACGTCATTTACGGAAACTATCGTAAATTTTGTAAATATTTTACATGAAATATCACCCATGTTCTCAGGTACAAAATCACTTGGCGTCTCATCTGTGTCTGACTGAAGAAATGGGGCTTATAGGTATTGCAACCAGTGTAGATCCAGATCAGCCTGTGCATCTGCACATGTCTGCTCAGGATCTGTACTGTTCACCATTCCATCCACAAAACATCTGTCATGCTCGTAACATGCAAAGTACGTCCTACAGGAGTGTGTTATTTGATCAGTAGCCTATTTCACCAACATTGCAAAGTATACTTTTCTAGCAAAGTATACTTTGAGGGAGAAATTTTAAATTTTAGGATAAATTTATTAGTTTTTATTATACTGTGACATTTTGGCTGTGATAATATAATAAATTCAGTATAATAATTCTGCATAGTTTTAATCATCAAATATATGCAGTCGTTAGTTCTATATGAAATAATGCATTTCAGGAAAAATAAATGATTACTCCCTCCAAGTATACTTTGCAATTTTGATGAAATCGGCTACTGAGCTACACTGGTCACAAATTCAACAAGCCCCATTTCTCCAGTGTCAGCCACATTTGTGCCTGTGACTAGGATAATGGAGCTTATGACATTTCTGGCCAGATATCTTCTCGCACATTCCTGCAGTATGATATCTATACATGTTTGTTAGAAGCATTACAGTTGATTTTTTTCTGACTGAATGGCAAGCAGTGTAGGGCCTGATCAGTAGCCGATTTCATCAAAATTGCAAAGTATACTTTTCTAGCAAAGTATACTTTGAGGGAATAATCATTTATTTTTCCTGAAATGCATTATTTCAAATAGAACTAACAAATGCATGTATTTCATGATTAAAAGTATGCAGAGTTATTATACTGAATTTATTACATTATCACAGCCATTTTTTATACTGAATTTATTACATTATCACAGCCAAAATGGCTGTGATAATGTAATAAATTCAGTATAATAAAAATTAATAAATTTGTCCTAAAATTGAAAATTTCTCCCTCAAAGTATACTTTGCTAGAAAAGTATGCTTTGCAATGTTGGTGAAATGGGCTACTGGTGCAGACTGATCTTGGGCTACACTGGTTGCATTGGCCATAAGCCCCATTTCTCCAGTCAACGCCATATTTGTGGTGGATGTACCTTCTGATCTGCTAGGAAACTTGTTTATCTAAAGAGGACACCACTCGCTTAGTGGACACCAATAAATCTCTGTGTGATAATAACAGTCGTTTCATTGTGATTTATCACCAATGATAATGTCTGTTCATGATCACAAACCACCAAAATATTCTCTTGCCTTGCTCATATGCCTGAATTACAATGGAACCTGGAAAGTAGTTGGCTAGAACATGGTAAAACCTGTCACACCTGTCTACCGCGAACTGACATTGTGGTCCCGGCAGAATTCTGATATAATTACATTAAAACTTCCCTGGAAAAGTTTCAATGCAATGGAACCCCCCATTGCGTTGAATTGCTATAATGTCCCGCAGTGTTAAAATTCACTATAAACACCATTACAATCTCAAACATGTCACTGTTGCCAGGGCATGAGATTGAATGTCACACCTGAATATCACAATGAATTACCAAACAAACACTGTGGGTGGCAGGTGGGAGCATGGGATGGGTAATTTAACAATCAGGGTTCATCCTTATCGGAATCTCGACCAGATACCTGGTTTGGCCCTCACGTATGTCTTTGGCATTTTTAGCTCACCTGAGCGAAGCTCATGTGAGCTATTGTTACCGCAATATGTCCGTCGTCCGTCCGTCGTCCGTCCGTCCGTCGTCCGTGAATGTTTTCAAACGTCTTCTCCTCGGTAACCATTGGGCCTATAGTCACCAAACTTCATGGTCATGGTCCTTAGGTAGGGGGATTACAAAATTGTTACGTAATCCAAGATGGCCGCCGTCTAAAAATAGCACAAATTCTTCAAAAATCTTCTGCTCAAGCACCGCCAACCGGATATCGACAAAACTTGGTAGGAATGATCGATATACAATGCTCTTTCAAAGTTGTTAAAATGGTGACCCCGGGGTCAAAAATGGGCGTGGCCCTTGGGGTCAAATTGGGGTCAAATTTTATTTTGGACCGAATATGGTCCTGTCATATTTCAAATCGAAGGTATCAACCAGGCGATCACTCTGGTGCATTTTTTGTCAAAATCGGATAGTTATGTCATCCAAGATGGCCGCCGAAAGGTCAAAAGGTTCTTTTATTAGAGATTTCAAAATTCTTCTTCACATGAACCGCTTGGCCCATGGTAGCCAAACTTAAAAGTTATGGTCCATGGGTGAAGCCTTTTCAGATTTGTTAAAATGGTGGTCATCGCTAATCCAAGATGGTCGCCGTCTAAAAATAGCATAAATTCTTAAAAAATCTTCTCATGAACAGCCAGCCAGATTTCAACGAAACTTGGTAGGAATGATTGATGTACAATGCTCTTTCAAAGTTGTTGAAATGGTGATCCCGGGGTCAAAAATGGGCGTGGCCCGTGGGATTAAATTGGGGTCAAATTTTATTTTTGACCGAATATGGTCATGTCTATATCAAATCGAAGGTATCAAAGAGGCGATCGCTCTGGTACATTATTTGTCGAAATTGGATGGTCATGTCATCCAAGATGGCCGCCGAAAGGTCAAACGGTTGTTCTTTTATTAGAGATTTCAAAATTCTTCTTCACACGAACCGCTTGGCCCATGGTGGCCGAACTTCACAGTTATGGTCCATGGGTGAAGCCTTTTCAGATTTGTTGAAACGGAGGTCGTCTCTAATCCAAGATGGCCGCCGTCTAAAAATAGCACAAATTCTTAAAAAATCTTCTTCTCATGAACCGCCAGCCGGATTTCGACGAAACTTGGTAGGAATGATCGACGTAAAATGCACTTTCAAAGGTGTTAAAATGGTGACCCTGGGGTCAAAAATGGGCGTGGCCCGTGGGGTCAAATTTTATTTTTGACCAAATATGCTCATTTCATATATCAAATTGAAGGTATCGATGAGGAGATTGCTCTGGTGCAATATTTGTCGGAATTGGATGATTATGTCATCCATGATGGCCTCCAAAAGGTCCATTTATTCGAGATTTTGATCGTATTTTTCTCAGGAACCACATTGCCGCTGGCCAAACTTCATAGTAAGTTAAGATCCTTGGGTGAAGCATTTTCAGATTTGGTAAAATGAGAGTCATCGCTTAATCCAAGATGACCGCCATCTAAAAATAGCACAATTTTTTTAAAACACACATGAACTCGATGTCACATTCTCCTCTGGTGTTCATGGAGTCAGGTGAGCGAATTAGGGCCATCATGGCCCTCTTGTTTTATAATGACAGTTGAATCTGGTTGTACCCCTTATGTGAGTACGGTATTACGATTATTCGTAATCCTATCACTTTTAGGGGAAGGGCCGAAGTTACTTTGGTGTGGTATGGACCTGTCACAGGGGCTGAATATATATTTATTTCGATGTAAATATTCCGTTCTGATTTCGGGATTCCTCTATCCCTCCCCCCCACCCCCCCCCCAATGCAGCATGTTACATTGCAGGATCAAACCTGTAGGCCCGGCCTTAGATGACCGTAGCTGTTGATAGGCCATTAAACACCAATACACAAACCAAACAAACATCACATGCCTAATTGAATACTTAAAACCATTCCGAGTATCAAATTAAACAGGATTATTGGTTGTTTTTGCAGCGTTCGGGAATGCAAAGACAACAAGGAACGACAACTCTTCGCGGTTTGGGAAGTATATGGACATCGAGTTTGACTACAAGGGCGACCCTGTGGGTGGGGTCATCACCAACTGTAAGTGGTTCGGTCATTTTCCATGATTGTTATTGAAAATCTGCAATCTATGTTTTGTAAACGAAGTTTGATCGATTTTCAACGTCAGTTATGGAAATCATGTTTTGTCAGATATTATTATCAACAAACCAACGTAGAACATCTCGTACAATCGCTGATATTGTTTGTGATAAGTAAAAACATCAGTTGCGAAAACTCAAAGTAGTTGTGTCTGTGCAAACAAGTTTTAGAGAATGGTCGAGTTAACTGCCTTTTTGGACAGGTAGAATTTAATAGAACAGACAGCCCAGTTTGAAGTTTAGTATCAGGGCTGTAACTTCTCCGTTGACCGTGCGTTGTTAATCATTTGTGTCTGGTGAAATCGGGCTTATGGGTTTTGCGACCAGTGCAGATCCAGATCAGCCTGTGCATCACCATTCCATCAATCCCGTCTAACAAGCAATACATATCGTTATCAGGCTACCCAAGTGTGCTATTTGATGAGGAGCTACACTGGTCACAAATCCCACAAGCTCCTCTACTCCAGTCACAGACACATTTGTGATATGCAATGAGAAGCATGGATTATTGGCAGACTGACTTGTAGCCGATTTCTCCAAAACTGCTATCAAGAATACTTATCTAGCTAAGTATACTTTGAGGGAGTAATCATTTATTTTTCCCGACATGCATTATTTCATCTAGAACTAACGACTGCATATATTTGATGATTAAAAGTATGCATAATTATTATACTGAATTTATTACATTATTACAGCCAAAATGGCTGTGATAATGTAATAAATTCAGTATAATAAAAAAAAAAAAATTGATCTTGAAATTAATTTTTTCCCCTCAAAGTGTACCTAGCAAGATAAAGTATACTTTGCAATTTTGGTGAAATACACTACAGGAGAGACCCACGACTTTACTGAGCATGTACTTGGTTCTCATGCTCGAACTCAGGAAGTTTGATTGGTCGAGCCTGAGCTGGGCTCACTAAGCTTACTATTAATAGGTACTTTCAGCACGGCAACACTGTATCCCCCAGTAAGATTGAGCGCTAAGGTATGAATGGATTGATTGATTAACCCACCGACCCTAAATACTGGAATGGACTGTGATATGTTGATTTAAGGACCAATCCAATTGTCAGACTTGATTTTCAGATCAGTCTATTTAGAAGAAGGGGGTGTCTTTTTCTCTGAATAATATGGAAATTACTTGCCGAAAAAGTGCAGATCCTGATGAGACGGCTCGTTACGAGCCGGCTCATCTGGATCTACACTGTTTGCAAGCACTGTTTTCTGGTTTTCTGTAGTTGAAAGGGTTAAGGATGGATACATCGTTAAAGGGGCATATATCAGGATTTTTAAAAAAATACTATAAAAAATAAAAACATGTTTAACCATGGCCCTGTATAAAGTGGTTTAGGATCGATGGGTTGTTTCTATTTTCACCCATATAGGTACATACATATCAGATTTCCTATCTAGTTGCGTTCAACAAGATAGAAAATCTGTTACTTATGTACCGATATCGGTGAAAATTGAAACAACCCAGCAGTCCTAGTATCGTCATATATCTTCAATTAAAGGTACATGCCCACTCAGTCGGCACAATGTGTTCTTTATAGAAATTTAATAAGTGTATCATTGTGTCGCTATTCCAAAAGTTCTAAATATTACGAGTGCCCGCTATACAGATATAATCATTTAGTAATATTAATTTCACTGATAGTGACGCGCGATGGTATGAGGCTATTTTCATATGCAAATGAGGCATGATATTTTTTAATTATTTATACTAATTAAATGCGTCACCTGAAAAAACAATATTTTCGACAGATTATAAAGTATGGTCATTGCACATCAAAAAATAAATTCAGGGAATAAATAGTAATTCCCGTTAACATTTTACGGAAACACGGTTATCGCCTCTGATATCAGTGTGGAAATTTACAGATGATATAAAATGTATAATAATGCCAATCAATACGTGGGGTAATGGTGAATGAATGTTTATTTTGCCAGAAAATTTCTCAGATGATGTCTCTGATATAAAGAACAGTTTGTGCCTATTGAGTGGGCATGTAACAACTTTAACATAGGGCCATGATGAAAACGTATTTTATTTTTTATGCCCCTTTATGCCCCTTCAATGTATGCACAGCCTCTGATTTTACCCTAGAACACGACATATTTGCAGATTTACTGGAGAAGTCGCGAGTTGCCGTTCAAAGCCCGGGGGAGAGAAGTTTCCACATATTCTACCAACTACTGGCCGGGGCTGATCGACCATTGCTGGGTACATAGTTACTAGTTGTGTTCTGTTCACTGTCACTTATATATGTGTGGCTGTGACTGGAGAAATGGGGCTTACAGGTTTTGCAACCAGTATAGCACCTGATCAACTTGCACACTCCTGTAACCTGATATCAATCGGTATTGCGTGTTAGAAGTATGACAGGTGTTTCATTGATGGACTGGCAAACATTGCAGATCTTGATCAGACTTTGTGGATGTGCAGGGTGAATGGGTCAACTTTGATCCATTTGTGATGTGCTAACTGATCAGGAGCTAAACTGATCACAATACCCATAAGCCCCATTTCTTCAGTCGCAGCCACTTATGCACATACACTGTTCGATATATAGTTATCAAAGTTTACTGTGAATGACGATGCTAAGATTGATCAAGTTTACATTTGTTGCAAATGTCACAATGGCAGTTATTCAAGGCCAACATGTACACTAAAATTAAAGACGATCATCTCCATTCCTAGGAAATCCTTTACCATTGATATGTTGCAGATTTATATTCATCATATTTTTATTTTGTACCCTAATCCTTTGATTGCCTACTACATCTAACAAATACTATTTTTATGCCCCCGCTACCGAAAGGTACGGGGGCATATAGTGTTACTGGCGTCCGTCCGTACGTCCGTCCGGGCACACATTAGGGTACTTATGTGGCTAGCCCCACAGGGTTATGGACTTGGTAAAGGATAGGGTTGGTTACAATTAGCCACCTAAAAAATCCTTTTATGTGGCTAAAAATCGTTTTATGTGGCTAATATTTAACATGTGATAAGCCACATAAGTATAGTACTGTAAGAACGTCCGTCCGTACGTCCGTCCCGTACGGGCAGACATTTGGGTACTTATGTGGCTAGCCCCACAGGGTTATGGACTTGTTAAAGGATAGGGTTGGTTACAATTAGCCACCTAAAACATCGTTTTATGTGGCTAAAAATCGTTTTATGTGGCTAATATTTAACATGCGATAAGCCACATAGTTACCTGAAAGTAAAGACGTCCGTCCGTCCGTACGTCCCGATATTATATTCTTTACTAACTTCTACATGGTTTCACATATTATGTCAATATTTATACACATGATACATATGAACATCCCTTACACACTCCACCCCCCAGTACTTCGACCTTGACCTTTGGCCTTGACCTTTTCCACTTTAAATGTTTGCTTGGCACTTTGGGACAAATCTACGTGCACGTTTCTCAATCCTACACTAACTTCTCAATACTTTTGCCAATCGCTTAAATATTTATACATATGAACATGCCCTACACACTCCACCACCCAGTACTTCGACCTTGACCTTTGACCTTCACCTTTTCTACTTTCAAATGTTTTACTTAACACTTTGGGACAAATCACGTGCACGTTTCTCAATCCTACAATAATTCTCAATACTTTTGCCAATCCCTTAAATATTTATACACATGATACATATGAACATGCCCTACACACTCCACCACCCAGTACTTCGACCTTGACCTTTGACCTTCACCTTTTCTGCTTTAAATGTTTACTTACCACTTTGGGACAAATCTATGTGCACGTTTCTCAATCCCACAATAACTTCTCAATACTTTTACCAATTCGCTTAAATATTTATAAACATGACATATGAACTGCCCTACACACTCCACCACCAGTACTTCGACCTTGACCTTTGACCTTCACCTTTTCTACTTTAAATGTTTACTTAACACTGACAATCTACTGCACGTTTCTCATCCTACAATAACTTCTCAACACTTTTGCCAATCCCTTAAATATTTATAAACATATACATATGAACCATGCCCTACACTCCACCACAGTACTTCGACCTTTGACCTTTCACCTTCACCTTTTCTACTTTAAATGTTTACTTAGCACTTTGGGACAATCTACGTGCACGTTTCTCAATCCTACAATAACTTCTCAATACTTTTGCAATCGCCTTAAATATTTATACACATGATACATATGAACATGCCCTACACACTCCACCACCCAGTACTTCGACCTTCACCTTTGACCTTCACCTTTTCTACTTTAAATGTTTACTTAGCACTGGGACAAATCTACGTGCACGTTTCTCAATCCTACAATACTTCTCAATACTTTGCCAATCGCTTAAATATTTATACACATGATACATATGCATGCCCTACACACTCCACCACCCAGTACTTCGACCTTGACCTTTCACCTCACCTCTACTTTAAATGTTTACTTAGCACTTTGGGACAAATCTACGTGCACGTTTCTCAATCCTACAATAACTTCTCAATACTTTTGCCAATCGCTTAAATATTTATACACATGATACATATGAACATGCCCTACACACTCCACCACCCAGTACTTCCACCTTGACCTTTGACCTTCACCTTTTTATGCCCCCGCAACCGAATGGTGAGTGGGGCATATAGTGTTACCGGCGTCCGTCCGTACTCGGGTAAATTGTTGTTTTTTTTAGCTTATATTTAACGGCGGCACTGGCTCTAGGACCTTGCATGCCGTCTCCCAAGAATGGGAGAAAGAACGGAGGTAGAGAATTTTGAGAGAAGCCGGTAATTCGTATTTACAGAGCAACTACGAATTATCGGTACCCATTTACAGCTGGGTGAACTGGAGCAGTGTGGATAAAATGTCTTGCTCAAAGACACAACGCACGCCGCTAGTCAGGCTCGAACCCACGATCCTTGGATCAGTAGTCCAACACACTAACCATTACGCCACGGCGCTCCACACTCGGGTAAATGGCTTGTAATCAAATATGCCTCGTTTTCTTTGGCTGCCAGCGGGGCCATTCGTGTGCCGACCGGCCACATTTCTAGTTTTTATTTGTCATAGAAATTGCTTGACCTTAAATGATTTTTGTTTGTGTTGGTGGGCCGTTAAGCACCATTCCATTCCAATCCTTTGGCATTGTTATACATGCACCACATGACTACAGAATCGCTGAAGTTGTCGGGGGACCCAGCCACGTACTGCTTCATCAACAAGGGCGGATGTCTGGAGGTGGACACCAGGGAGGACACCGCTGACTTCAAACTGGTCAAGGTACGTGTACCATTATTGGTCAGAATGGTTGTGGACACGTAACTTTGCAAGAACTTCCGGATCGTCCGTAGCTGCTGCGGATGATCCTGGGACCCGTTTCACTGAACTTTGTACGATTAAAATGTTCGTAAGTGCAAATTTAGCATCATCTGGAAATTTCAATTAATAGATTTACATTTATTTAGCATAGGCTGCATATGCAGCCTATGCTAAATAAATGTAAATCCAATAATTAATGAAAGAAAACATCATAATTTTGCACTTGCGAACATTTTCTTCACACAAGGTTTAGTGAAACGGCCCTCTGGAGTAATTGAAGAGTTACATGCGTCTAGTGTCCCCTATAGATGTAAAAACTAGTTTGTAATCCCGAGCAGCTGTCTGTCTAATTTGTGATTGTGACCGGCGAAATTGGCTTTATGGCATTTGTGACCAGTCTGGGATGGCCGTGGCCTGGAAATACGACATTAGCCAAGTTTCTTATGAAATCAGTGAACGAGTTCAATAAATATTGTATTAAATCAACACAAATGTTAGATTCTATTTATTGCAATTACACAGCACACTATGTTAAAGCTGTATTGACCACCTAACATGTTTTCTGTATGGGCATATTTACACTATATTGTTTACTACACAGGTATTTATTACACTAGTGTATTATGGATTTGCACTGTATTATTCCACTGCGAAAGCATATTTATGTCCCGCTACCGAATGGCATATAGTGTTACCGGCATCTGTACGTCCCGTCGGTCCGTCCGCCTCCCGAAACGTTACCGCTCGGGTAAATGTCTCGTACACGGATCTGCTTAATATTTCACGCACACTAATGGTCCTGTACCACCCTGCGATGAATTCACGATCGTCCCGCCCCTGCTAAGCCCAGGATCAATGTTTGAAACATTAAAGCTTGGGTAAATGTCTTCTAATTCCTGTTTTCTTGCACGGATCTGCTTGATATTTCACACACACATTGCTCTAATGGTCCTCTACCGCCCTGTGAAAAATCCACGATCGTCTCGTCCCCGCTAAGCCCAGGATCAAGGTCACATACTTGTTGGTGTTTTCGAAACCTTAATGCTCAGGTAAATGTCTTATATAATTTCTGTTTCCTTGCACTCATCTGCTTGATATTTCACACCCCCATTGCTCTGATGTTCTGCTTTTATGCTGTGACAAATCCACGCTTCTGGCCCTCTGTGTTTTCAAATGTGCCTTGTTTTCTTTGGCTGCCAGCGGGGGCATTCGAGTGCCGACAGGCCACATTTCTAGTTTATGTAATAAATTGTGTTACAGACTGGTATGGAGGTGATCGGGTTCTATAGAGATGAGATTACACAAGTCCTGCAGCTGGTGGCCAGTGTACTGAAGCTGGGCAACGTGGAGTTCACACCGCGGAGCAACGCCGACGGCACGGACGGCTGTGACATTGTCGAGGATAAAGGTGAGACATAGGTGACTGCTGAGTTGTATTGGGATGATTGGTTTATACAAATACTTATTGCAAATTGATTCATAAACCATGCATGGTTTATGAATCAACTTGCAATAAATATTTGTGATTCTCATAAAAATGCTGTCTGAGGTTAAACTTAACTAAGCTCGAGTCCAACTCAGTATGGTATCCCACTTAGGCAGGGTTTACGATAGACCCTGCTCAAGGATTTCACTGGTGATTGCCACTTTCGCAATTGGCGATAAAAAAAATAAATTACAATTTTCGAGAAAAACTAATTTTTTTTATTTTTTTTTGAAGTGGCGATTTTTTTATTTTCCCCAGCGGAATCTCTGCCTGCTATTCAAGGGTCAACATTTTCGACCAAGATTAAATTGTAGGCGAGAAATACAATTTAATATGTTTTCTATAGCAAAATACATCCGTCCTGTAAATTCCCTGAGTCAAACGTTGATTTTAATGTTTGAAATGCCCCAGGAGAGCACTATTGAAAACCCTGATATGTAATTAAAATTTCATACTGTCGGTTTGCAAATCTACTTCAGAGATCGGTGAAGTGTGCCAGCTACTGGGCTGTACGGAGGACAACCTGAAAGGGGCCCTCACTGAGAGGACGGTGGAGGTGCGCAGGGAGAAGATGAAATCTGTCTTCAACGTCGCTGCAGTGAGTAACATGAAATTTACAGTCTGTATCACAAAACCTGCCCAAATTTTATGGGTATATAAAAAATGCAAAAACAATATTTTTGTTTGATAATATTAAATTTTATCTAAATTTAAGAATGGGCCTTCTTTTTATTTTGTGAAATTTGGTCCAATGTTGATTTTATTGCGAAAAAACAATTTCCCCATGTTAAATCCCCATACACAACTTCACTTCAGAGTGAAGATGTCTTGGGGATTTAACATGGGGAAATTTTCCTAATTTCAGAAATAGTGGACCGATTTTCAAAATTTAACTATGTTTTCATAGTTAGATAATTTTCAAGCGATCTAGCCAGATTTCGGAGTCACTTTCCAAAATATTTTGTTTTCGACTCCTCCTGTAACTTCTCCAGCTCTTTTCCTGCATGTTAAATTCCCATAGAGAAATAGTTGTTTTCGTAATAAAATCATTATTTGACTAGATTTTGCGGAAGAAAAAGAAGGCTCATTCTTAAATTTTGATAAAATTTAATATTATTGAAAACAAAACATTGTTTTTACATTGGATATATCCATAAAATTTGGACAGGTTTCGTGAAACAGACAGTACACTGTAGTGTCGCAATTTATTTCTGGACCTGTCTATTTATAAAACGTGAGCTCAATTCTCCTGCTTGAATCCAATAAGTTTCATTTGTTGAGGCTGAGCTGTGCGAAACTGTATCATTATAAGAGAATGTTTTTATAACCACAAGCCCCGTCATTTAGTTGTCTTTTTGTTGGGGAGGGTACACCAATCCTGCATCTGTAGCCGATTTCATCAAAATTGCAAAGTATACTTATCTGGCAAAGTATATTTTGAGGGAGTAATCATTTATTTTTTCTGAAATGCGTTATGTCATATAGAACTAACGACTGCATATATTTGATGATTAAAAGTATGCAGAATTATTATACTGAATTTATTACATTATCACAGCCAAAATGGCTGTGATAATGTAATAAATTCAGTATAATAAAAATTAATAAATTTGTCTTTAAGTTGAAAATTTCTCCCTCAAAGTATACTTTTCTAGATAAGTATACTTTGCAATGTTGGTGAAATAGGCTACTAGTGCCAGCATTGAGATTGGTACACTATCACACTGTGGAACCTCTCTGACGGCTGTTTCACTAAATTTTGTACAGTGCAACCTCGTTACAACAGCCACCCATCGGAAGACGCAAAACTGGCTGTTGTAGAGAGGTGGCTGTTGTAGAGAGGTTAATGCTGAATTAAATTTGTCGTCTGCTGTTCATTTATTTTCTTCGATAATTCTCATCAAATACATACTTTGACAGCATTTTAGAATCATTTCCAATGGAAATGATTCTAAAGTGCTGTCAAAACATGTTTTTATTGAGAAAGAATGCAAAAGCTACAGCAGATGACAATTTTCGTGCTCAGCAGTCAATGGTTAAATATACAAGAAATCATTCATTTAGGATATAAAATAGCGGTTGTTACAGTGAGGGTGTTGTTGTAGAGAGGCGGCCATTCGGGGAGGTTCGACTGTACGACTAAAATGTTCGTAAGTGCAAATTATGATGGTCTGTAAATTGCACATTAACAATGTTTTCTTGTAAACAATTACTGGATTTATATTTATTGAGCATAGGCTGCATTGCTGAATAAATGTAAATCCATCAATTGAAATTTCCAGACGATCCTAAATTTGCACTTACGAACATCTTAGTAGTACAAAGTTTAGTGAAACGGTCCCCTTTGTCCATTCGGGTTTAGAGAGATTGTACTGTAATTCAGGAATATGTCAGGAATATGTGATCCCAAACATGTCTGTGTGCCGCACGATCATGACTGCAGAATTTGTAAAAGTTATCGGCCATTATAGCCCCTCACTATTTATTGTGGAGGTCATTTATGACAAACATGTCCACTGCTAGATTTAACACTGGTAATTGCAGTGTATGGCTTGCTGTGAAACAGTCATCATTGTATTACTTTAGTCATAGTTAGTCTTAGTTTTCAAAGAATTCATTAATTAATTTTCAAGTTTTGTGAGCAAGTTAGCTGACAGATTGGCCTGAGAATTACAATTTTTGAGACCCGTGTAGCGCCGAGTCAGCCTGCAGATTTGGATCAGGATCAGGGACTACGCTATTGACCATTCTGATAGTATTGTTTTTGTTCCCGTTGTCCCCAGAAACTCTAGATGCTGATACGACTATGAGAATAACACAATAAGCAGCAGAGCTCCAGATAAGCTTTGTGACTAAAGCGTATTGTTCCCCCTGATTTCAAATTAAATGCGTATTTTATTTTTACAAATGGATTATTGACTTCTTCATTATTAAATAGGGAACAATTGATCAAAACAAATTTAAACATTCACTTATTTGAGTGTATTATTACTTATATTCACTTATATATTCTGTAATACAGGTGAAAATTTACTTAGTTGAGCTGCAAAAAGGAAACAGCTGAAAATTTACTTAGTTGAGCTGCAAAAAGTAAATTTTCAGCTGTATTACAGTATTTTCACCAAAATCAATGCATATTTTCACATTGCTACGAGTATTTTGTACTCCCACTGTTCATAAGCAATGCGTATACAGCTAAAATAAGTGTGTAACATACGCCAATACGCACCTTATCTGGAGATGGTAAGAAGTAAGATCGGGATCTGTATTTGTTATCAATGAACTACGGTGTCGGCCATGTGCTCACGTTATTTATTGTGTCCTCCAGGCCGTGTATGCGAGAGACGCGCTGTGTAAGGCGATCTACAGTCGCCTGTTCTCCTGGCTCGTACGGAGGATCAACGACAGTATAAAGGTATGGCCTGTGATTCTGATGGGGTGTGGTTGGCGGGTGTATGGGTGGGGTGATGCGGTCCTCTAATTCAATGGAATTGTGTTAAGTGATTGAGTGGGTGGGTGGGGTGAGGTAGTCAGCTGATGGAGTGGAGTTGTGCCGGGCTCCACGGATGCTGCTTGCTTGTCTTGCTAATTGGCAGCCAATCGCCTCCTTTTGAGGCTATTTGTGTTTAGCTTTACTATAGGGACTCCGGAGCTACCAGGGGAACTGGAGGTTTCCTCCACCAGCAGTAATTGCTTTTTATGTCGAAATTGACCATCTGCATTACTCCAATATGGACAAAAATCAAACAATTTTATGTTTATTAGTCTATTTTCGACCAAAATCTGACGGTGTGGTAGGTGACTCAAACTATAACTAAATGAATACTGGTAAATAACAAATAAAATTAAAAACTATATAAAACCCAATTAGCAACATAAAATCAGCAATCACGGTTATCATAGAGCACACTTGCTAGTACATTCTCCACTTAAGTTCAGTTGACCAATCTGTAATATGTCACTCAAAACGCAAAATAGTCTGGGTTCCCCTCGGTCATCTCTAATCGCTACCCAGCCATACTATATCACACTCGATAAGCTGATAGGTGCTATAGGAGGCCTCAAATTATAGGTTACCATAGATTCCCATATATTTGGAGCACACTTTTGGAGCCTGAATAAATGCAACATTTATCAAAATTCGGAAAGATAAACCAGACCGACGACCATCGGCCCGCTTCTTTACTGGGTTATATCCCGGGTATGGAAGATGTGCGAGCCAATTCCCACCCTTAAATATAAGCCGAAACGAAATTCTGATGCTAATAAACAACAGGGGCCCGTTTCACTAAACTTTGTAGGACTAAAATGTTCGTAAGTGCAAATTTAGAAATGTCTGGAAATTGAATTTGATGGATTTACATTTATTGAGCATAGGCTGCATATGCAGCCTATGCTCAATAAGTGTAAATCCAATAATTGTTTACAAGAAAACAGTGTTAATGTACAATTTACAGACTATTATAATTTTGCACTTACGAACATTTTAGTCGTAATAAGTTTAGTGAAACGGGCCCCAGGTAGTCAGTTGTATTATATAACATGATTGTGGCTGTGATTGGAGAAATGAGGCTTATGGAATTTGTGACCAGTGTAGCTCCTTATCAAATAGCACACTCATGTATCCTGATTATGATACATATTGATTGTTAGAATGATGACTGATATTTCATGGATTGAATTGCGAACAGTGCAGATCCTGATCAGACTTTGTGGGTGAACTGATATACCAACAGGCATTCAGTTTTAAACGGATTCTGTGAGTGCGTTTATACACAGAATCACTTAACAGGTTTACAGATCTCACAGAACTTATGTGCTGTTGTTAAACAACAGGGCTCGGTTGCTGAAAGCTTCTGTTAGCTTAACAACAGTCTGTTAAATCCTTAGCAATGCTAAGGATTTAACAGTCTGTTAAGCTAACAGAAGCTTTGAGCAACCGGGCCCAGGCAGTCCGTTGTAAAACAGCACCTGTGAGTGCACACAATCTGAAGTTTTTTTAAATTGATTTAAACATAGATTATTGCTGTATTTAGACAGTAGTTTCAAGATTTACACTTTAAAATTAATAAGAGCAACCGGCTTTGGCACATGTTTTAAAAACATTAGTCCGTCCCAGTTAATTTATTGAAAGTATAAAGGTACCAGGGGCTGATCTAGAGGCGGGGGGTTCCGTGATTGCAACCCCCCGTTCAGCCACAGAGTTTACATAGTTCACAGTTTACCACACTAGTTGGGAGTCTGAATTTAAATTCCGTAAAACACAGGAAAGTGCATTTCGACAAGGCGGTTCAAATGAGTGGTAACAACCTTCATGGAGAAATTAACAAAATGAGATTTCTTTTACAAAAATTATCGTATTCTTCGACTGAAATGGGTTAATGGGAAAAACATTATAAAAGGCATATCGGAGGATAGGAGGGTGTGTTATTAACAATGAATCCATCCTTTAGAATGTGCCTGGCATCGGATCAAGACACTGTCTTTCAGTAATGAAAAATATATTTAAATTAATGAAACAGTGTTATATGTACAGTGATCCATGCGAACGGACATAAACCCCAATCAATCCAACAGTGTAAAAGGCATATATAGTTAAAGGTACCTCCGAATAGCAATTACCTGTTACCACATACATGGCCGTGCGAACAAAGGCTAGATTTTTCTCCTCTCTTGACTGACCTTATTCACAGATTTGACTGTATTTTTAAACTGTGTTTAATTTTTCAGGTCAAGTCGGTGCAGAAAACCAAAGTGATGGGGGTGCTAGATATATATGGATTTGAAGTGTTCCAGGTAACAAGTAGCTATTGCCTGTTCCACGTTTTGCTACCGACTATTAAAGACATTGAATGTAAAATATATTTACATATAAGTACTTTTTCATCAATAACTCAAGTCACCGTACACCAACACAATTATTTGATGAAATTCCATGTTAAATTCCCATATGAAAATGGAATATCATCAAATAATTCTTTTGGGGGAGGGTTATTTTTTTGTTATTGATGAAAAGGTACTTACATTTAAATATGTTTTAATATTAACGTGTTTAACCGCCAAAATATTGTCGGCAGCAAAACGTGGAACATACAGTAGTGTTGAGCCTTCAAATGATAAAAGAGACCTCACTAGATCTTTGACCAGTGCAGCCCCAGATCAGCCTGCGCATCCGCGCAGTCTGATCTGGGGTTACACTGATCGCCATTCAGTTACTGAACAAGCCTTACTGTCATAAACTAATAGATTCGATATCTACATTGTTGCAAATGTTGTAAAGTCCATTTTGTCAGTGGTCCATTTATGTTCAGCTTCGATAATCGAGTGACCGTCATCTCAATGATGTCCATGCATGTGTTTGTTTGTCAAGCGATCTGCAGCAAAGTTTTTATGCCCCCTATGCGATAGATAGCAAGGGGTGTATATTGTGTTGCTCCTGAGGTTCTGTCCGTCCGTCTGTCCGTGTACATTTACAAACATAATGTCTAATTACAAGGTACGTTCATAGAGTTTGTTCACTCCTACTAGTTTCTGTATGATAATTGTATGTTTTGTATACATGTTTATAGGACATTGTATTTATATGTGACACAAAAAGTATGGGGTAGAATACACGACCTCAATACTGAAGGTTGTGAGTTCAAAACCTGCACTGGACATGAAAAATGCATTCATATTATTTCCATCCCACTGGTCTGTCTGATGAGGCTTTAAACTGCGGTCCTGTCCGTCTCTATATGATCTTACCTGTTGTTGGTACCTTAAACCCCATTCATTTTTTCACTTCCCACAGACAAACAGTTTTGAGCAGTTTATTATCAACTTCTGCAACGAGAAGCTGCAGCAGATATTTATAGAACTGACCTTGAAGGAGGAACAAGAAGAGTATATTCGTGAGGTAGGTGGCGCTGTTCGTCTATTAACCCTAGAGACCATAAAGCCAAGTTGTGCAAACACTGTTGATCCAGTTGATCCAGTTGATCTCATCAGGATCTGCAGTATTTGTCATATTATTCACCTGGTATAGTCCAAACATTAGTATGAAAAAGCCAATGTAGGATACCCAGGGTTGAAAATGTTTAAGGCACTGTGTCACAAATTGTCAATATGTAGTTTTGGGTTTCTGGGGCCCGTTTCACTAAACTTCATAAGACTAACCTGTTCGTAAGTGCAAATTTAGGATCGTCTGGAAATTTCAATCGATGGATTTCCATTTATTAAGCATAGGCTGCATATATGCTGGATATATGCTGCATATGCAGCCTATGTTCAATAAATGCAAATGCCATCAAGTCAAGTACCGGTACATTAACCCTTTCACCCCTATTAAGTAACTGGAATGGATTTTTATATGTTCAGTTTCTGACCAATCCAATCGTCACAAAATGATTTTCAGACTAGTCCATTTATGAAAGGAGGTTGTTTTTTCTTTTCTCAAAACAGCTCGAATGATGAGTGACGTATCTGTTTGATCCCTGTACTGAGATAATATTAGATTGATGATCTTTCAGGAAAAAAACAATTTTGAGTCCGAGTAAATCCATTCCAGAATTGAATTGTGTCCGTGTGCAATTTATCACATGAAGACCTTGTTACGACATGCTGTAACCCATTTCATAAAAGTGATATGACAGACTTGGAGTTAATTTGATTGGCTAGCCGTATCACGTATTCATATTATGCGCTAATGTTGCAGATGAAATCCCTTATGACGAGACGAGGCAATGATATTTTGTTATTGAAGACATTGTGTTTTAAACATCATCAGTAGCCGATTTCATCAAAATTGCAAAGTATACTTATCTAGCAAATTATAGTTTGAGGGAGAAATCATTTATTTTTCCCGAAATGCATTATTTCATATATAACTAACCACTGCATATATTTGATGATTAACAGTATGCAGAATTATTATACTGAATTTATTACATTATCACAGCCAAAATGGCTGTGATAATGTAATGATAATGTAATAAATTCAGTATTATAAAAATTCATAAATTTATCTGTAAATTGAAAATTTCTCCCTCCAAGTATACTTTGCTAGATAAGTGTACTTTGCAATGTTGGTGTAATAGGCTACTGAAGCATCAGTGAATATGTAAAATTACTGCAATTGTTAGCACTCGCATATAGAAATATGAAGTGCTTGCAAAGAACAGGAATCTATAATATGGCATATTTATAACAGGTTTATTGCTAGTATTAACCCTTACAATGCTGAATTAATTTGTGTCGTCTACTGAATATTTTTTATTTTTCCATTTTTCTCATCAAAAACTTGGTTTGGCAGCACTTTAGAATCATTTCCAATGGAAATGATTCTAAAATGCTGCCAAACCATGTTTTTACTGAGAGAAAAGACAAAATATGAATTATCAGCAGACGACTATTTTCGGTTCCCGCATTCTAAGGGTTAAAACTACTTTTTAATTAAACTACCAATAATCAATGATTGACCATTTATTCTATACCTGCAGGAAATTGAATGGATACAGGTGGATTACTTCAATAACGCTGTCATATGTGACTTGATAGAAAAGGTAAGACGTCTCAATATTACACATGCGCAATTGTGAGCTTGACTGGAGAAATCGAGCTTATGGGTTTTGCGACCAGTGTAGATCCAGATCAGCCTGTGCATCCGCACAGCCTGATCAGGATCTGCACTGTTCGCCATTCCATCAATGAAACACCTGTCATGCATCTAACAAGCAATACAGAGCATTAGCAGGCAACAGGAGCGTGCTATTTGATGAGGATTCCATAAATGAGACACCCGTCCTGCTTACAACAAGATATATAAATAGTTATCAGGCTACATATGTGTGCTATTTGATTATGAGCTACACTGGTTGCAAATCCCATAAGCGCCATTTCTCCAGTCACAGCCACATTTGTTTGCAATTGTTAATCTGTAGCCGATTTCACCAACATTGCAAACTATACTTTTATAGCAAAGTATACTTTGAGGGAGTAATCATTTATTTTTCCTGAAATGCATTATTTCATATAGAACTAAATACTGAATGTATTACATTATCACAGCCAAAATGGCAAAACGGTGATAATGTAATAAATTCAGTATAATAAAAATTAATAAATTTATTCTTAAATTGAAAATTTCTCCCTCAAAGCATACTTTGCTAGATAAGTATACTTTGCAATGTTGTTGAAATCGGCTACTGGTCTTTCTATGACAAACGTGTTAAAATTTTCTGCACAAACAGTTGAGATTGTCCACTCATACAAAGCAGCATGGGGTGTATAATGCATTGACCTGAAACTTCATATTCATATCCTTTATCATCATTGTCTACCACATGTAATTATCCCCTCGACGAGAGGCAAGAGGGGATATAGCGTTTGTCGATGTACGTACGTTAGTAATGTCAGAGCTCCAGTTAAGGTGCGTAATTTGGAGGTAAATTTCTTATTTCTCCATCAAAAATGGCAAGTTGGGAGTGCTTTAGAATCGTCTCAATGAGACGATTCTAAAGGACTCCCAACTTGCCATTTTAATGAAGAAATAACAAAATTTCACCCCAAGTTTGTCAAATTACGCACCTTAACTGGAGCTCTGAATACCTTTCATTTTTCAATAACTTGTGAACCGCTTCACTGATTTTGATAATATTTGGCCACAATGTGTGTTTTGCATACGACCCACGTCCGATCACCCAAGGTCAAGGTTACTGAGGACTTGTAAGGCTGCCAGTGATTAGTTTTGTGATAACGATGCTCTTGTTTTATAGCAAATGCGGAATATAATTCTGCATTTGCTATGACAATTTCATCAACTTTGGACGTCATTTATGGTTAATTTTGTAAATATTTTCACGAGATATCGCACATGTTTTAGGTGGCGTGTCTCATATTTCACCTGTTATCATAGGAATGAATGGCCTTTTTGTGAAATTTATCGCGGTATAAACTTGGAAAAGTCGCGGGAATACTGGACGAAGTGATAAAAAATAAGAAATTTAGAAAAAAACAAAAAAAATTATTTATTTTTTTTTTTCGAAAATTGTAATTTTTTAAGGCCTCGTACAGTATTCGCGCGACTTTTCCAAGTTTATATCCCCGATAAATTCCATAAAAAGGCCATTCATTGCTTATAATTCCAGCATTTGAAATACATTCATCAAGAAAATGTGTTTATTTTCCGTTTTCTTAAGAATTATTTTAACTGCGCCTCACGATGACGGAAAGTAGTTCGGCGTGGGAGTTTACTGGGATATAAATTTTGGACAGAGACTTGCTATGGGCCAATCAAATGTTAGTGAATTATGTAAATAGTTTTGTGCTGGAATTATTTCCCATTGTATGGATTTTGTATGATCGTGTGAGAATATTTTCAGAAAGCAGCATCAGCGATGGGTGGTGTAAGTTTGAAGCCGTGGCACTGTGTACAAAAATATAGTAAAAATCATGTAGCAAGTTTAATCTTACAAACACTTGGGTTATGAAAAATATCAGATTCAGCCAATGATGACTTTAATATGAAGTAAGGTTAAAACTACCAATCTGGGGGGGGGGGGGTTTCACTAAACTTTGTACGACTAAAATGTTTGTAAGTGCAAAATTATGATAATTTCACATTAACAGTGTTTTCTTGTAAACTATTATTGGATTTACATCTAATGAGCAGTCTGCATAGAATTGTCACCAGTATAGCTCTTGGTTGTTTTCATGTATAACCAAACTAAACAGTGTGATTTTTACATAACACATCATGTTATTCTTATTTTTTTGTGCCTTTTTAAATACAAAGTTTTCAGATACCTATTATCTCTGTAACCGTAAGTCGGATTTGCTTGAAACATTGTTTGCTTATTGGTCATCATCCATATATTCATTCTCTGACCCACTCATGCGGCCCCTCCTTTTCCCCAAGGTCAAGGTCAAATGACTTAGAAGTTTGCATTATTATAAAATCTGAGTTATAGTTTTTACACACCTTATATCTCCACAATCATTATTCCAATTTACTTTAAACTTACAATAGTTCCTTTTCATCGTCCATATTTTCATTCTATAGCCTGCCCATGTGGTCCACATGTCCAAGGTCAAATGACTTTCAAATTTGTGTTAAAGTTTTTACTTACCTTATATCTCCAAAAACAACATTTACTCCGATTTACTTCAAATAATTCTTTATTATCATCCATATTTTCATTCTATAGCCCACCCATGCGGCCCACATGCCCAAGATCAAGGTCAAATGACTTTAAAATTTGCGTTAAAGCTTTTACATACCTTATATCTCCACAACCCTTAATTCAAACTTCAAATAAATACACTCTGAGACCATCAAATGCCTCGGCGGGCTCAACATGCAGGCTGCGGCCATCTGGTACATTTTATATCAGACGTAAATTTCCACACTGATATCAGGGGCGATAACTGTGTTTCCTTAAAATGTTAACGCTATTTATTCCCTTTATTTATTTTTAGCTCGACTATTCAAAGAATAGTGAGAGCTTATGTAGTCAACCAGGCGTTGGCAGGGCTCACGCTGGCCATCGCAAATGGCGCCAAATGCGCTAATAAATTGAAAGTGGCGCCAAAAAAATTAATTTGGCGAAAATAAATGACACTGGGTAAAAAAATCGCGAAAATGCCATAAAGTTGATTTTCCCAGGACACGGTCTCTGTGTGTATTGGTAAAACCAGTAGACTGGGTTTAAACCTGTAGTTAGCGAGCACATTTGGCAGTATAAAATCGATATAACCAGTCTACTGTACGTGTTATCACCTTGTGTGTTATATGTAAGTTGCAGGGCATGAAACAATTAATTATGGTTTGTGCCATAAACGAGTTAAGGGTTTGTTTACAGATGAAACTTATCATGGATTATCAACATAAGGCCACCTCCTGTTGTGTTGTAGGAAGTGACCTTTGTCTGTTGAACATAAAATTGTCGGCAGATTGTAGTCACTTCAAACAGCTGACGAGTAAACAGAGTAAGTGATTGCTAGCCTCTCTGATACTTTTATTGACAATTGCATAGAAACTGGGGTCCCATTAGCTGAGGAAACCTCGCCTGTACGTGTCTTTTACTATTTCATCTGTCTTTTATATATCTGCACTATACAGCCGAGGTCCACTATATGCAAAAAATGAGCACAATAAGCGATTTGCATTTATTGACCCAGATTGATGAAAACTATGGTTTTGTTTCATAAAAATAATTAAAATACACTTTGTTATTCTCTCTAAATATGCCTTCATATATTTATTCCATATAATGTAATTTTTCCAACCATTTTTGGTGAGACCAAAAATGGTGGGGGAAAATGACTTATTATAATAAGGGAATATGTTATGAATGTAAGTGTATGTATATTTACAATGGCCAAGTGTATCATCCTTGTTTTCTATGAAACTAAACCACTTTTTATCAGGCTAAGTAAAGAAATGCAAATCGCTTATTGTGCTGATCTTTTGCATGTACAGGTCCTCGGCTAATATGAAAGACAGATGAACTCAGTATAAAACGTGTACAGCCAAGGTTTCCTCAGCTAGGGTCCCATATGCACAACATAGTATTTACAACTGGGTGTGAATGTCTGTCGTACTTTGCTGGTCAGTTATAAATTTCAAAGTAAACAGCATCTGTCACCATTTGCCAAAATGGCTTCTAAGAAAAATCAAAGTACTGAAAGTACTGAAATGTGTACTATGAAATGGATTCCCTAAAAAAATCAAACAATAAAAACATCAAGCCACTTGCAACCTAGCCTGGCATGCCCCCTCACTCCCAATGTCCCGCACCACACTCCCCTGCAGGTCGTTGAACATATATTCAAACTGCAATATTTTGAAATTTTCACTCGCTCCTTGAGCTATTTTCTTTGCGTAGGCAGCGATTTCGTTATCAGTTATAAGGCTTTGAATGAATGACCCTGGATTGTAAATTAACATGTGTTGAGTGACACAAAGAAGGCCCGGAATAAGCATTAGAAAAACAATTGTTCGAAAGAAAGTAGTCCCACACGGATTTTGTCCGCTCGATTCTACGTGCGAGAAGTTTTGAAAAAACTTCCGAGAAGTTTTGAAAAAACTTCCAACACAAAAACTATTATATTTGTCAATTGAAGTGATGTGTATAACAGTTTAGAAAGTTTAATGAATGTATCCGTTTGATTCTAAAGTGTTCGCATTTATTTTTAAGATTGCCTAAATTTTTGACTCCAACTTCACTGAAATGGCTCCAATTTTTTTCATTTGGCGAAAGTGGTGGCGCAAAGAAAAAAAAAGCCAGTGTGAGCCCTGGTTGGCGTCACCGGTCACGCCTTGGTTAAGGTTTTTAGTCAAGCTTGTAAATGGAATACTCCTGGCCCTACACCCACCATACTTGGACAACTTCATCTCCTAGTGATGTACATCAACAACCCCTGACCTATATTTGACCTTGACCTACATTTAACCTTGATATTACTTAGTTAATTCCTCCCTTGGTTAAGGTTTTTAGTCAACCTTGGTTACGGTTTTTGTCGCGCCTGCTTTAGCAGAGGTGCAACTATATTCAGCGCTTTTTCCGTCGTTGTCGTCCGCGTCGTCCACGTCGTCCGGTTTTTTTGTGAGGCAAATCCGTTAAAAGTTATTGTTTTTCACAATATCTCTTTAACCCCTTGCCAGATTTTGATAATATTTCACATCAATGTTTGTCTAGGGATGATGCTTCATTTCGCACACCCCCACATCCAAATTCTCAAGGTCAAGGTCATGTATTTACGTGTAATGTTCACCGGTTTTGTAAGGCAAATGCGTTAGTTATTGTTTTTTCACAATATCTCTTTAACCCCTTGCCACACTTTGATAACATTTCACATTAATGTTTGTCTAGGGATGATGCTTCATTACGCACACCCCCACATCCAATTCTGAAGGTCAAGGTCATTTATTTACTTTTAATGTTCACCGGTTTTGTAACAGAAATGCGTTAAAGTTATTGTCTTTTCACAATATCTCTTTAACCCCTTGCCAGACTTTGCTAATATTTCACATCAATGTTTGTCTAGGGATGATGCTTCATTACGCACACCCCCACATCCAAATTCTCAAGGTCAAGGTCATTTATTTACTTTTAATGTTCACCGGTTTTGTAAGGCAAATGCGTTAGTTATTGTTTTTTCCGACTGGAGACCTGGTTTGGCTCTCATATACGTCTTTGGATTTTATATGTGACAATTGAATTCTGGATGTTAATATTCTGTTCTGATTTTGAAATTTCCCCCCACCCCAATGCAGCAGGTTAAAATGGGATCAAACCCGTTTGCCCGGCCTTACATGACCTTAGCAGTTGATAGGCCGTTAAACACTAATAAACAAACAAACAAACCTTGAGCCCGGTTTGCTAATTCAGTAATTGCAACGCTCACGAAGGCCGGGACCAACACAAATTACTTGCAAAAAGTGCAGATCTTGATGAAGAGATTATGCACACTATTAACCCTTTAAAGGCGGGAACCAAAAGTTGTCGTCTGCTATTGCGTCAATATTTAATTCAGCATATTAAGGGTTAACCCTGAGACCGCTATCTTATTTTTTTTGTCGTTTGCCGTTTATTTTCTGTTTTCCATTTTTATCATCAAAACATGCTTTGTCAGCACTTTAGAATAATTTACAACATGCTTTGACAGAGTGCTGTCAAACCATGTTTTTATTGAGAAATAAGGCAAGATATAAAAGCAACCGCAGATGACAATTGTTATGAGTAGTGGTCTAAGGGTTAATACAATTCCATATATTGCTTGCTTTGAACACTTAAATAGGTAGCAAATAATTTCACCACATGCCTGTACATTACACAGCGTAACAGTAATAGTATGTATCCTGTCAATACAATGCGTATGTGCCGTGAAACATTTTTGATATCCTGTCAATACGACCTAATCACTGCGTATGAATATGTGCAGTGACTGGGGTTACTTTTTTTGCATTTTAGAGCCATTTGTAGGTGTTGACGGGATAAATAGAATAATAGGTTAGTGCCATGAATGGGGAAAATATCTGGTGTGGCACGGAAACGGGATGTGCTCGGCAGAGCCTCGCCCATCCCGTTTCCTAAGCTTTGCCAGATATTTTTTCCCATTCACGGCACTAACCTACTATTATCTATGTATGGTTTAGTGTAGGTGCCATAACATTTATAATCAGTGTAAAACTCATCTGCCATGCACGTTTACAGTCTGTTCAAGATCCATAGTGTTAGTCGTTATTATCCCTTCTATGATAGGAAAGAGGGGATATAGCGTTATTCATGATCCCTGGACACACTTCCAGACCAAATATTGTCAAAATCGGTGAAGCAGTTCATAAGTTATTGAAAAATTAAAGGGACCTTTAATTTTTCAATAACTTATGAACTGCTTCACCGATTTTGACAATATTTGGCCAGGAAGTGTGTCTATGGATGGTGCTTTGTTTCACATACGACCCACGTCTGACCGCCCAAGGTCAAGTTCACTGAGAACTTAAGTTCACGTTTTTTGTAAGGCAAATGCGTTAAATTTTGTTTTATTATGACAGCAAAGGGATTAGATTCGTAATAACCTTTTTCTGTCATAAATGTACAGCCAGTAATCCAAATATGTTAGTATGCAGTTTAATTGAAAAGCCAATTATTTCTATGGTTGATATATATCTGATGAATAATACTCATTTTACAGTGGAACCCCTCTAAACCCGACTCTCGAGAAAATATGGATGTTTACTTAGATGTGTTTCGCTGTTATGTATCTCTGATTACAATGACTGTTCATGATTGCAAAACACTAGAATGTGTCATGAAGTGCTCGCATGTATGATTTACAGTGGAACATCTTCAAACCGGACACCCTGGGGACCTCCCACACTGTACTGGGGACCTCCCACACTGTACTGGGGACCTCCCACACTGTACTGGGGACCTCCCATACTGTACTGGGGACCTCCCAGGGTGACTGGTTTAGGGAGGTTCCACTGTATGAAGTTGCCAATAATCTCCATGCTACCCAACACACTTTTTAGAGTGCATATAGTCACTATCATGTCTGTCTGTCTGTCCGAGATTTGCATTAACCCTTATACCGCTCTTATTATTTATGTCGTCTGCTGTCTATTTGCCATTTTTATCATCAAAAACGTGCTTTAACAGCACTTTCGACTAATTTACAACACGCTTTGACACGCTTTGGAAATGATTCTGAAGTGCTGTCAAACCATGTTTATATTGAGAAATAAGGCAAGATATAAAAGCAACAGCAGACGACAATTGTTGTGAGTAGCGGTCTAAGGGTTAAAGTTTTTGGTTACCTACTACCTTAGTTGCTGTAATTCAGATTGGCTTGAAACTTCATATTCTTACTTGTAATCATCCATATTTTATTCTATAGCCCACTCATGTGGCCCCTGTGCTCAAGGTCAAATCACTTAGAAATATGTGTTAAAGTCTTTGAGGGGTACATCTCTCACCCTGGGTGGTTGGACGAATGTGACGGCGTAAATTAACAGTAGGGCTTCCTCCTTATAGGAATCACGATTTGCCTCATTTGGCCCCGAGGTACGTTTTTATCTTTGGTTTTTTTGATAATTGGGTTTTTGCCCATTATAAAAGTAGTAAGATTATTACTGATCCTATTGCTTTTGGGAGGGGCCAAGTGATTCTGGTGTGGCGAGGACGTGGTATCAGATCAGGATTATTCTGATTTCAGGGCTGAATATATAGTTTTGTTATTTTAGATATTTAGTTCTGATTTTGGGATTTTCCCCCCATTTGTACATGTACGTGAAAATATACATGTACTTGTACAGGTAATATATGGGATTTAGTACTAAGCCCATTGACCCAGCATTAAGTGACCTTAGCTGTTGACAGGCTGTTAAACCCCAACAAACAAACAAACAAACAAACATTCCTCGCCAATGTTAGTGATTTCTTGTGTTGCATATGCAGTCTGTAAATCGGATTTTGTGATTTTCCCCCCCCAATGAAACAGTTAAATACGGGATCGAACCCGTTGGCCCGGCCTTACATGACATTAGCTGTCAATAGGCCGTTACACACCAATAAATTAAATCAAATCAAATCTGTGTGACAGGTTGATTGTAGTATTTTTATGATAAATTAAATGTCAAGAAGTTTGTGATGTCATTACATGACGTCAAGTTACTTCATTCGATATGTTTTGTACAAATTACTATTTGGCTGATCTGGATCTACACGGGTCACAAAACCCATTAGTGCCATTTCTCCAGTCACAGCCACATTATATATATTATTCTACCTGTTTCAGAGCAATGTAGGTATTCTGGCATTGCTGGACGAGGAATGCATGTTGCCAGGCAACGTCTCAGACAAAACGTTCCTGGAGAAGCTGAATGTGGCCTGCCGGGACCACCCGCACTACGAGAGTCGAACTCTGAAGAAGAACCAATCAGATCGCAGCTTGCCCCACGATGCCTTCAGACTACGTCACTATGCAGGCAGTGTAAGTTTTCACTATTAACCCTTTCAGTCAACATGTGCAAACAATGTAAATCCAGATGAGCCGGCTCGTATCGAGCCGTAAGTTTTCACTATTAACCCTTTCAGCCTACAGGCCAGAAAGTCAACGTGTGCAAATACTGTAGATCCAGATGAGCCGGCTCATAACGAGCCGTATGTTTTCACTGTTAACCCTTTCAGTCTAGAAGCCAGAAAGTCAACATGTGCAAACAATGTAGATCCAGATGAGCCGGCTCGTAACGAGCCGTATGTTTTCACTGTTAACCCTTTCAGCATAGAGACCAGAAAGTCAACATGTGCAAACACTAGATCCAGATAAGCCGGCTCGTAACGAGCCGACTCTGCAGCATTTATCACTAATATTCCCCTCTAGAAAAATACACAATTTATCATTGATGAAATAGTCAAAAACATGTATGAAAACGATGTAGGATATCCAGGGTTAAACGGTTTAAATAATGCACCTCCTGTGGACGGTTGGGCAGGAGCATGCGATGGGTAAATTTAATGATGTGGTTCGTCTTTATTGGATTCCCAATATCTCTGTTTATGTCTTGACCCTTTCACCTTAAGTAACTGGAATGGATTTTTATATGTTTATTTCCGGACCAATCCATTCGTCACAAAATGATTTTCAGGCTAGTCCATTGATGAAAAGGGGGTGTTTACTTACTCAAAAATGTGAAAATTACTACTGTCTGGAATCTTGTTTTCCGGGAGAATGTCTGGACTGCTATATTAAATTTAAAGGTGTATTTCTTTAAATCTGAAGCATGTGTACACAAACACTGCAGATGGGTGGTTATGATGTTTCCCATCTGGTTCTATTGTGTGTGCAAATATCGGATATATCGCCTGACATGTCAAGGAAGATCACTAGCTGGTCACTGGCCGATAAATCTACAACAATACGCAGCAATATTTGCCAATCACATCCAACACTTGTGATTATAAAACTCTCTGAACTGTTCTCAAAATATGTGCTGAAAATCAGGCTGTTTGATTGCCCAGCCTTGGTCAATCAAACTGCTCGATTTTGAGTAACTAATTTAAGGACCAGACATTCAATCAACCAATCTGTCAGTTACAATCATAGGCCTGCTGTTTTTATGTTCCCAGGTGACGTACAAAGTCGAAGGATTCTTGGACAAGAACAACGACCTGTTGTACCGCGACCTTTCTCGAGCCATGTACGCGTGTAGACATAATCTACTGAGGAAGATATTCCCTGAAGGTACGTGCCATACGTGCAATGTGTGTTTTGGGTAACAATGGTTGGATTTGCAGGTTACCTGGGGGCCGGCCGATTCACTAAACTTTGTACCACTAAAATTTTCATAAGTGCAAAATTATGATAGTCTGTACATTGCACATTAACTACGTTTTCTTGTAAACAATTATTGGATTTACATTTACTGAGCCTATGCTCAATAAATGTAAATTTATTAATTGAAATTTCCAGACGATCCTAAATTTGCACTTACAAACATTTTAGTCTTGCAAAGTTTAGTGAAACGGCCCCAAGTTCTCTGCACACTATGAAAATACATACCATATTATCCTGTCTGTGTCTGACATTGATGTCAATAAACTCAAATATGCTAACTGACTAAATTATGAGTTTGTTGCCCATTACGAACTGGTGGGGTCATGTTTTTTTGAAGTTTCCAATTAAAAATTGGAAATACCCAATTTATTTCAAAAGTTTGAAGGAGCAGTTCCTAATTCGCAAAAGTTAAAAGGTCCCTTTTCTCAATCAACAAGCTGATATATCCGTCCATTTTTCACTTCAACGGACTAAACTTTACACTTTCAACTTCCTTCTCTTCACATGCCAATTATAAGTAAATAATTAGTTTATGTGACATGTGTTGAACGAAAATATGTACAATATAATATTGAGGAAAACACCCTGCCCTATGGACCTATATAACACATGTATGTGTCCATATACAATATAAACACAATAATTAGCACATAATTTATAAATGCAAACATATGTACTATTGTATACCATAGGCTACATGAAATCTCGGGATGTCGGATGTTTGGTGACTTCGCTAAGTATGTTTGTGTACCCGTAGTCTCGATATCGGCACCAGCGACTTAATCCATAATTCAGACGAGCCATGTGGTTTTGGGTCTAAAAAGATTTTTCATGAAAAATATTCACAAAAATAGTGATATTATGTGTAAATGATCTCGAAAGTTGGCGAAATTTTCATAGCAATTTCATCAACTTTCAACGTCATTTACGGAAGATATCATTATTTGTGTAAATATTTTTCATGAAAACTTGCCTGAAGTACATGGCTGGTCTGATGTAAACTGACCAATGTTGTGTGTAGTGTCTAATGTCACATTGCCCCTGAATGTTTCGCCAATGTGTTGTAAAATGTCTTGGATGAAAGTGTATTTATTTGCTCCTGACCTTCCAATTGCTATCAGATTTTTAAAGACAGCTTTGCTGTCAGTTTCTTGTTTGTATGCCAATGTGTTGTGGGGCTATTAACCCTTACAATGCTGAAATAAAAAAAAAATTCTCTCCATTTTTTTCTCATGAAAAACATGCTTTTATAGTAGTTGAGAATCAATGGATATGATTCTTAAGCTCCGTTAAACCATGTTTTTTTTAAACCATGTTTTATTTTAGAAAACAGAGACTATTTATTAAACAACAACAGATGACAATTTTCAGTTCACGCCCTTTTATGTGTGAACTTTCGTACCATTCCCTGTCTGTGTATGACCTCGACAGTGATTGGACATTGCCTGTCATTTCCATGTGATGTCGGGGCGAATTATTGTTATTGTTGACCTCTCCAGTTGTATATTGGTGCCATCAGCTCGCAAATGTCGCTGTGACTGGAGATATTTGGGCTTATGGGTTTTGCGACCAGTGTAGATCTAGATCAGCCTGTGCATCCGCACAGTCTGATCAGGATCTGCACTGTTCGCCATTCCATCAATGAAAGCACCTGTCATGCTTCTAACAAGCAACATTGATCATTATCACACTACAGGAGTGTGCTATTTGATCAGGAGCAACACAGGTCACACAACCCATAAGCCCCATTTCTCCAGTCACAGCCACAAATGCCACCTTGACTATATGGTATTCATAACCATACAATATTGGCTCTGGTAATAACCTTGTAGTACCCCTGTATTTAATCAAAGTACTGAAAATACTGAAATATGTTATCTCCACAAAACTGATCACTTGCGGAACTAGAGACTGAAATATTTTCTCAATTATCGTCCAGCGGCAAACGTAAGGTGATGGTGCAAACCCATTCCCATACATTCGTTTTCTGTAGGATAAATAACTGTTTTGAAACACCCTAGGCTATTAATGTACTATATATGAAAAGGAAATATCTAAATTGTATCACTGGTTCAAATAAGAGAAGTGCACCAATGACACTATTTAATTATAATAGGGAAGCTGTAACACTATGGTAGTTGCGGGAAGTAGCTCTACAATACTACAATATACTACGGTACCGTTCATAGCATACTAACATCATGGTAAACATGATAAAACTATCGATTGGTAAATTTAGTTTCATGTGTACACTGACGTCGGCCATCATAGGTAGTGCCTATTTCAAATTAACTGTTGTATTCATACGCACGAAACGTTTTGATTCATATTTTCCAGAATTTAACAGATAAACTGAGCCCAAAACTGTGAAAACTATAGAGAATATTATATGTAGAGTGTTAGATACAAAGCAAGACATACAAAAACGCCATAGGATAAGTTGCCACAGGGAACTATTTTCTTGCTCGTACTCGCCGTTTAACGTAGCACGACAATATTGCTGCCCCCATAGAAATTTGTGTTACATAATATGCTATCTCAAGGAAGATGACATATAAAAATCATAGCTCACAGAACTCCAGATAAGCTTTGTGTCTAAAGCGTATTGTACCCCCTGATTTCAAATTTAATGCGTATTTTATTTTTACAAATGGATTATTGATTTTCTTCATCATGAAATAGGGAACAAATGATCAAAACAAATTTAAACATTCACTTATTTGAGTGTATTATTACTTATTCACTTATTTATTCTGACATACACAGTAGTTTGGTAGGTATATTTTTTTCTTTATTTAGTCAGGCGGTATGGACCTGGTACCAGGTCAGGTTATTCTAATTTCAGGTTTGAATATATTGTTTCTCGATGTAAATATTCCGTTCTGATTTTGGGATTTTTCCCCCAATGCAGCAGGTTAAAATGGGATCGAACCCGTTTGCCCGGCCTTACATGACCTTAGCTGTTGATAGGCCGTTAAACACCAATAAACAAACAAACAAACAACAGGCGGTTTTTCTGTCCCTACAAATGTAACATTTTCATCAAAATGTAATCGCACCTCATTATGCAAAAGCAGTAAGTGGACAAATTTGTTGAAAATTTCTTCAGTATATACTTGTGTACCTAATATTTTTTCCACTGTCACATTAACTTGAAACTAGATATATTGTGCTTCATTATCCTGAATATACTGTATGTTTAGATTGCTGTGATCCAGTCTATGGACAGGTAATCACTGGAGCATTTTAGAGGTAGTTCAGCCCGCGTGGGTCCTATATTTGACCCGGAATGGCTTTGGCTATGACTTGCGCTTGAGTTTGGTTTCCGTCATAAAGATACAGTGAAACCTCTCTAAACCGGACACCCTGGGAGGTCCCCAGGGTGTCCGGTTTAGAGAGGTTTCACTGTAATTAAGTACTCCCTGAACAGTTTTTGCCATTTTGAATCATGAACACCCTTAGTATAGCTGCGTTTTGATCTCATCCACACATGCAACAAATTGTTAAATTGAGAATGTAGAGAGCTAACATTATGTTGTGTAGTTTGTAGTGTCCACACACAGTTTAATAGATATAGATGCATGCGGTATTGTATGTACAGATGAGTGAGTGGTCACCCCGTATTCATTTTGTCATGTGTATTTACCACACTGCCATACCCTTCACCAACAGTAACTGTTACTGTCTGTTTCACGAAACCTGCCCAAATTTTACGGCCATCTAAATAATGCAAAAACAATATTTTTAGCCTTTTTATTTCGTTAAATTTGGTTCAATATTTATTATACATGTATTATGAAAACATTTTTTATGAGAATTTAACAAGGGAGAAAAGGAGATGGAGGAGCTAGGGGAGGATTCAAAAAATAATAATTTGAAATTGACTCCGATACCACAGGTTGAAGTAACATACCAAGGCCTATAAATACATTAAATATACCTAAAAGTATCAATAAGTGAAAAAAAAGTAAGTTACTCCCTGTTATAACACATTACCAAGTTTCCTATGTTTTTTATGGGCCATACTCGGACGGACTCGAGACAACGGACTCTCACAGAACAATTAACCATTTTATATCATGTTCGCCTATTGCAGAAGTTAGGCAAATGTTAGCCCTCCGCAATGATGTATTCTCCGATGCACTATGTCAACGCGTTTTCGAGCTATGGATCATTTTGTTCCAACAAAGTTCCACATTTGTCTCTAGTAAGAAGACATCGGGCACATTTATTTCTTTGATTTCCCGGTGACACGTCAAGTGGTACCGTTTCAGACCTTCGCTAAACAGGTGACTGGCTGGTAACCAGTCGGTGTAACATGACGCTTACGCGTGACACTCCACAAATCTCAACCAATCATAAGCTTAGCGATGACATAATCGGGAAAACCTATCAACAATTAGACAGTATGGCTTCCCGAGAAATGATAGAAATGTTGGTGCGATTGAATTGTCTGTCGTGACACATTGGACTGGTATAAATGTATGTTTGATCAAATGTTCGATTGGAAACAATGTTGTTTCGATGCAAACTGTTTCTTAACGGGCCCGGATGATGTAAAAGTGTAGTTTGAAGGAGATGTTTGTGCTGTCATATAGTAGTATAGGCCCGAAAAATGTTAACGAAGTATTAATACTAATGATAAATGCAGAATGTTGTTGAAGAAAATAATCTTTAGCTCGAAAACGTGTTGACATAGCGCATCGCGGAATATATCGTTGTGGAGGGCTAACATTTGCCTAACCTCTGCAATTGACAGAAATGATATAAATCGGTTGACTGTTTCGTGAGAGTCCGTTGTCTAGTGGCCATCCGAATACGGACCATTAAAAACACAGGCACCTTGTAGTGTGTTCTAACAGGGAGTAAACATTTTTTATGCCCCTGCTACCGAAAGGTACGGGGGCATATAGTGTTACCAGCGTCTGTCCGTACGTCCGTCCCGTCGGTACGTCCCGTCCGTACGTCCCGATATTATATTCTTTAGTAACTTCTACATGGCTTCACATATTATGTCAATATTTATACACGTGATACATATGAACATCCCTTACACACTCCACCCCCCAGTACTTCGACCTTGACCTTTGGCCTTGACCTTTTCCACTTTAAATGTTTGCTTGGCACTTTGGGACAAATCTACGTGCACGTTTCTCAATCCTACAATAACTTCTCAATACTTTTGCCAATCGCTTAAATATTTAGCACTGATCATATGAACATCCCTACACACTCCACCACCCGACTTTACCTTGACCTTTGACCTTCACCTTTCTACTTTAAAGTTTACTTCTTTGGGAAACATACGCAATCCTCAATAACTCAATATTTTACCAATCGTTAAATATTTATACAATACATGAACATGCCCTCACACTACCCTACTTCCACTTGACCTTTGACCTTACCTTTTCTACTTTAAATGTTTACTTACCATTTGGGACAAATCTATCATTTCTCAACCACAATAATTTCAATACACCATCGCAAATATTTATCACAATTATATGCCCTACCACTCCACCACCCAGTACTTCGACCTTCACGTTTGACCTTCACCTTTTCTACTTTGAATGTTTACTTACCACTTTGGGACAAATCTACGTGCATGTTTCTCAATCCTACAATAACTTCTCAATACTTTTGCCAATCGCTTAAATATTTATACACATGATACATATGAACATGCCCTACACACTCCACCACCCAGTACTTCGACCTTCACCTTTGACCTTCACCTTTTCTACTTTAAATGTTTACTTAGCACTTTGGGACAAATCTACGTGCACGTTTCTCAATCCTACAATAACTTCTCAAATACTTTTACCAATCCCTTAAATATTTATACACATGATACATATGAACATGCCCTACACACTCCACCACCCAGTACTTCGACCTTGACCTTTGACCTTCACCTTTTCTACTTTAAATGTTTACTTAGCACTTTGGGACAAATCTATGTGCACGTTTCTCAATCCCACAATAACTTCTCAATACTTTTGCCAATCCCTTAAATATTTATACACATGATACATATGAACATGCCCTACACACTCCACCACCCAGTACTTCGACCTTCACCTTTGACCTTCACATTTTTATGCCCCCGCAACCGAATGGTGAGTGGGGCATATAGTGTTACCGGCGTCCGTCCGTACTCGGGTAAATGGCTTGTAATCAAATATGCCTTGTTTTCTTTGGCTGCCAGCGGGGGCATTCGTGTGCCGACAGGCCACATTTCTAGTTTTCGTAATAAAATTAATAATGCACCTAATTTCACGAATAAAAAGGCTCCTTCTTAAATGTTTAAATATTTAATATTATCAAAAACAATATTGTATTTGCATTGTTTATATAGCCGTAAAATTTGGGCAGGTTTCGTGAAATAGACAGTAGTCGCAGGAAGATACCTTTTCCAACATTATTGCTAATTGTCTGTCGTACTTGAAGAAGGGGGAACAATATACAATATCTGTTGTCTGCTTTTCCACAAATCGATCATCTTAAACCCACTTTAGCAGCTGCTGGAAGTTGTATGCTTAAACATAGATTCTAATGCTCTGGAAAACAAATCCCTAAGAACAATATTTCCCAACGAACCCACTATTCCAACGTTCTGGCCTATGGCCCAGGCCCGTATGCAGAGGGGGTACGACGGGTACATAAGCACCCCCCATTAACCCTTTTAACACCATAGGCCTGTATAGTGGTATTGGCAATAAGTGTAGATCCAGATGAGCCGGCTCGTGACGAGCCGTCTTCATCAGGATCTGCACTTTTTGCAAGTAATTTTCATAATTTTGAGAACAAAAACACCCCATGTTCATAAATGGACTGGTCTTAAAATCATTTTGTGACCATTGGATTTGTTACAGAATTAACATATCAAAATACATTCCAGTTAAATGTACTTAGGGGTGAAAATCTGCTGTGTGGGTGGTTGGTCGGGCGAAAACGATTGCATAAATTAACATGGGGTTCCTCCTTTCCACGATTTGCCTGGTTTGGCCCTCCTGTACTTTTTTATCTTTGGCTCTTTTGTTACCTGGGCCCGGTTGTTCAAAATATCAGTTAGCTTAACGGACTGTTAAATCCTTAACTGAATGGCTAAAATCTCTGTGTTCAAAACATCTGTTAGCTTAACGGACTGTTAAATCCTTAACTGAATGGTTAAAATCTCTGTTTTAACAGAGATTTTAGCCATTCAGTTAAGGATTTAACAGTCCGTTAAGCTAACTGATGTTTTGAACAACCGGGCCCTGTGAGTTGAATTGGGTTATTGCCCATTATAAAAGTAGTAAGATTATTACTGATCCTACTGCTTTTGGGAGGGCCCAGGGGGCCATTCAGCATCATTCAACATATAAATGAGCTGAAAGTTTGTTACAAAGAATGCCAATTGTACAAGACATATTCCCTACATTCACTAATAAATAATCATGATGCATGCACTCATATAGACTGGTGAGCTAAACACGGGCACAATATAGTCATCATAGTTGTTTGAAATTTTGTTTCATTTATAATATTAGGCTGTGACGGTATAAATAGGACTTTTGTATTCTGCAATCAGTGTAAATCCAGATCAGCCTGTGCATCCGCACAGTCTGATCAGGATCTGCACTGGTCGCCATTCCATCAGTGAAATACCCACCATGCTTCTAACAAGCAATACAGATCAGTGTCGGTCTATAGGAGTGTGTTGTTTGATCAGAAGCTACACTGGTCTGAAATCCTGACCGATACCATATGACAGAACATTTCAATGTAAATGACTGATTTATTGAACGAAGGAATGACTGAATCAGCGACTGACTGAATCATTGAATGAATCAGCGACTGAATTGTTGAATGAATCAATGACAGAATCAGTGAATGAAATATTGACTCAATCAGTGAATGAAGGAATGACTGAAACAGTGAATGACTGAATCATTGAATGAATCAGATAATGAATTGTTGAATGAATCAATGACTGAATCAGTGAATGAAATATTAACTCAATCAGTGAATGAAGGAATGACTGAAACAGTGAATGACTGAATCATTCAATGAATCAGCGAATGAATTGTTGAATGAATCAATGACTGAATCAGTGAATGAAATATTAACTCAATCAGTGAATGAAGGAATGACTGAAACTGTGAATGACTGAATCATTGAATGAATCAGTGAATGAATTGTTGAATGAATCAATGACAGAATCAGTGAATGAAATATTGACTTAATCAGTGAATGAAGGAATGACTGAAACCGTGACTGAATTATTAAATATATCAATAACTGGGGGCCGTTTCACTAAAGTTTGTAAAATGTTCATAAGTGGAAAATTATGATTGTCTGTAAATTTCACATTAACAATGGTTTCTTGTAAACATTTATTGGATTTACATTGATTGAGCGCATAGGCTGCATCCATCAATTGAAATTTCCAGACGATCCCAAATTTGCATTTACGAACATTTTAGTCATATGAAGTTTAGTGAAACGTGCCCCTGGATCGTTGAATGAATCATTAACTATTCTATTCTATTCGGCTTATATTTAAGGGTGGGAATTGGCTCGAACACCTTCCTTACCCGGTAATTAACTGAGCTGTTTGATGTGTTAATCCATCAATTATTTCCACCAGGAAATCCCACCCAGAAATCGCTAAAGCGGCCCCCGACTGCCGGCTCACAGTTCAAGGTATGTTTCTGTTACATGTAAGTCATATTGTTGATATTTTTGTGAATCAGGGCCCGGTTGTTCAAAACATCAGTTAGCTTAACGGACTGTTAAATCCTTAACTGAATGGTTAAAATCTCTGTTTAAGCTAACGGATGTTTTCAGCAACCGGGCCCAGACATATATTTCATAACTCATAATCATTCATATGTTTTCCCAGTCTTCCGTTGTTATACCCCCGCAAACGAAGTTAATGGTGGGTGGGGATAGGGGGTATATAGGAGTCAGCTTGTCTCTCGGTTTCATGTAGCCTATTTCACCAACATTGCAAAGTATACTTTGAGGGAGTAATCATTTATTTTTCATGAAATGCGTTATTTCATATAGAACTAACAAATGCATATATTTCATGATTAAAAATATGAAGAATTATTATACTGAATTTATTACATTATCACAGCCAAAATGGCTGTGATAATGTAATAAATTCAGTATAATAAAAATTAATAAATTTATCCTAAAATTGAAAATTTCTCCCTCAAAGTATACTTTGCTAGGAAAGCATACTTTGCGATGTTGGTGAAATCGGCTACTGGTCTATTGGAATTTTTTTTCGACTATATCTACTAAACCGATGAATGAATTTTACCACAAATGTTTGCCATGATGAGCCAATGTGTCGCGTTAAATACCCACATGTCTACGTCCAAGGTCAAGGTGACACTTAGAGGTCGAAGGTAAAAAAGTGGGCATGAAATTTCGATTCCGACCTATGAAACTCTTTCTGATATTAAATCCGTTCATGTGGCAAAGCCATGTTTCTGGGGGGTATTATGATCACTCCTGTGATAGTTCCAGTTAGTTACAGTAAATATAAATTTTCTGAATTAATATGTTCAAAGTATATAAAAACAATATTGTAAATAAAACATTTTCCAGCTGACACAAGCTAATACAGTTATTCCCATTGCAATACAATTTTTATGGCAAATATAGCCCCAGATCAGCCTGCACATGTGCATATTCTGATCTGGACCAACACTGGTCGATATTCGGTCATTTCAACATTATTATCCATAACAACTTTTGATCAATTGGCTGCATGCATCACACATTTCCTCAGGGCCGTTTTTATCAGCCGAAATTTATGTCTTTGATGTCTGAGACTAATTGTGCAGTGAATGTGTGAAGTGATTTCCTCCAACCACTCGAGCAATAAAGCACACACTCGGGTCAAACATGTTATCAATCAATCAACAAGTCAAAAATCAATCACCCAACCAACCAGTCAATCAATCAATAAAGCAATAAATCAATCACTCAACCAACCAGTCAATCAATCAATAAAGCAATACATCAATCACCAGTCAATCAACCAACCAACCAATCAATCAACCAACCCACCAACCAACCAGCTGTCAATTTACCAATCAATCAATCAACCAACCAAACAACCAAACAACCAACCAGCAGTCAATTTACCAATCAATCAACCAATCAGTCAATTTACCAATCAATCAACCAACCAGTTGATTTACCAATCAATCAACCAACCAGTCGATTTACCAATCAATCGACCAACAAATCAACCAATCAATCAATCAATCAATCAACCAACCAACCAACCAACCAACCAATCTGTCAATTTACCAATCAATAATCCAGCCAACCAATCAACCAATCGCCCACAGGTGTCGGTACAAGCGTTGATGGTGAACCTGCTGAGTAAGAACCCAAACTACATCCGCTGTGTGAAGCCCAATGACAACAAGCGGGCGGCCGAACTTGACATGCAGATTGTGCAGCACCAAGTCCGCTACCTCGGGTATGTACGCACATATGAGACACGCTATGCCATTTTGTACCTTCGGACATCTGCGTAATTTCATGAAATACGTTTACAAAATTTATGTTATTTTCCGTAAATAAAGTCAAAAGTTGACAAAATTTTCAGAGTACATGCGGAATTCATAAATTCTAGTTTGAGTCTGCTAGTTCATAGTCAGGCATTTCATTGACAGGTTGATGGAGAATGTGCGTGTGAAGCGGGCGGGGTACGTGTTCCGTCAGCCGTATGAGAAGTTCCTGTACCGCTACAAGATGTTGGCTGACGAAACGTGGCCCACGTGGACCGGATACCCCCGTCCGGGCGTCAAAATCATACTGCACACACAGGGAGTCGATGAAGATGAGTTCGCATTCGGGAAATCAAAAATATTCATACGAAATCCCAAAACGGTAAGTACGTTTTTGCATGCTATCCTATGGCTTATTGGGTTTGTCTATGGGAGTGTTTTATATATGACATCTGTAGCCTATTTAACCAACATTGCAAAGTATACTTATCTAGCAAAGTATACTTTGAGGGAGAATTTTTCAATTTAATGATAAATCTGTTAATTTTTATTATACTGAATGTATTACATTATCACAGCCAGTTTTTAGTCATACATGTTTTAGTGAAATGGCCCCATGATGTGACACAATACTTCTTGTTCCACTGCAGCTGTTCTCCCTGGAGGAGGCACGGCGGGACAAAATGCATTTCCTCGCCACGCTCGTACAGAAGACTTGGCGCGGCTTCGTGCTTCGACAACGCTTCCTGCTCATGAAGAGGAGTCAGGTGGTCATCTCGTCAAGGTTCCGCGGATACTGGGTACGTTCATGTCCAGATTACGGTCGGTGCTTGTAGAACTTTCAGAGCATATTCTCTGTTATTGTACTCGGACTCTTTCCTCGAAGTCATGCAGTTTAATTGGTTGAGGCAGAAATTTGTTTATGTATGCTTCCGTCCACATCTGTCTCTGTTATTGTAACGTTTTCAGAGGATATACTCTGTTCTGATGCTCAAAATCATCCAATCAAATTGCTAGATTTTGAGTACAATTTCCATGAAAATCTCAAAATGTTCTATCATAGTCCTACATTGACACCATCTTTAACACACCTGCAGTAATTATGCTTGTGCATTTACTTCACACTTGTATCCTGATATAAGTTTGGAATGTGAGTCCTATCATATTTGATGACCTACTAGAGTCCAGTGTTTTTATCTACCCTGGAAGCAAAAATGGGGTACATATAATCACCACCCTGTCCGTCTGTTTGTCTGTCCGAGATTTGCATTAAAATGTTCGGCTACCTACTATCTCTGTAGCCTATTTACCTCAACTATAAAGTATACTTGTCTTGCTATTAAAGTAAACTTTGAGGGAGAAATTTTCAATTTAAGGATAAATTTATAAATATTTATTATACTGAATTTATTACATTATCACAGCCATATTGGCTGTGATAATGTAATAAATTCAGTATAATAATTCTGCATACTTTTAATCATCAAATATATACTGTCGTTAGTTCTATATAAAATAATGCATTTCGGGAAACATAAATTATTACTCCCTCAAAGTACACTTTGCTAGATAAGTATGCTTTGCAATTTTTGTGAAGTAGGCTGCTGCTACCGCAAGTCGGATTGGCTTGAACTTCATATAGTTACAGTGCTCCAGATAAGGGATTAGTAATTGAGTATTGTCACTCCATCATTTTCTGAAGCAATTGGGTATTTCAAAATTTTAATCGTGTAAAATAGCATCACACTACTGTTTACACATCAGCAGACCGCACTTATTCAATAGTTTGCTTCTAAATGAAAACAAGTATTGGTATTTCATTAGAAGAGACAATTCTAATGAAATACCAAGATGTGTTTTCATGGAAAAATAAGAAAATGTGCTATATTTGTGGTCTGTTTATTGTTTTCTGTAGCATGATAAAGATACCACAAATTTTTCATTGTTTTTTGATACTCACTACTTCTGATTTCAATTGGGTTTTTGGCAATTTTAATTGGGTATATACGCAAATACGCACCTTATCTGGAGCTCTGTAGTTATTTATCATCATCCGTATTTGATATTCTATAACCCATGCATGCGGCCCCTCTGCTCATGGTCGAGGGATTTGTCTAAATCTTTGGAGGGTTACATCCTACATCATTGTTACTGAGTTCTTGTTCTTGAAAAAGCGCATAGTTTGTGTACACAACTCCTCCGAAACCGTTCAGTCGATCAATCTGAAACTATACACACGTCTTCTACACATATTGAAGATGTGCACCTTGGTGTTTTTATGCCGAGTAAGTTGGCACTTGACACTTGGGGTCGTATAGGTGAGATAGTTATGCATTTTATCGCGTCTTAATATGACTAATTTTGTGACTCATCCAACTCAAGTTTTGGTGCATAATAATGTCCTAATGCCCGAGTCTCTTGTGAATTGAAAGTTCTCTTTTTACAGGGCAAGAAGCAATACCAAAGGACAAGGCTGGCCACGATTGTCCTACAGACATATGCACGGCAGTGGAAGGTTTGTATTGGAACTGTACAGTGGAGCTTTTATTCTCTACTGACTGAGGTCTTCATATATAATTATATCCCCGGCATATGAAGTATGTTGAGGGGGATATAGTTTTTGTATGATTTGCGTTAAAAGTTTTTGAGTACCCATTAACCCTAAATCTGATTGACGTGAAACGTCATATACCTCTTTATCATCATCCTACATTTTCATTCTATAGCCCACCCAAGCGGCCCCCATGCCCAAGTTTAAGATTAAATTACTTTGAAATTTGCGTTAAAAAGTTTTTTGTAAAATCTGCGCTAAAGTTTTTAAGTACCAAATATCTCGACAACCCTAAGTCTGAATGACTTGAAACTTCATATACCGCTTTATCATCATCCGTTTTATAGCCCAGGCCCAGGGTCAAGGTCAAATTGCTTTGAATTTTGTGTTAAAGTTTTTTGTCACGTCCACTTGCGGGTAGCGCGATATAATCGGCACATTAGCATACGCACAGACGTCGATACATACGCACGGACGTCGATACATACGCACGGACGTCGATACATACGTGCGTCTGGGTTAAAGTTGTTGGTTAATGTTTTTTGTATACTATTAAAGATGCGGCTGGTGCGGCATGCTGGCCATTTAGTTGTTGTTTGTTACATGTCTTCACAACTCTATCATTCTATAAGCCACCCATGTGGCCCCCATGCCAAATGACTTAGAAAATATGTTGGTCGGACAAGACATCGGCTGGCGGTATCCATGAGCCCCTGCTTTCTTGCTCTAGTTATTGTATCCCCCGGAGCATAACTCCCACACCCTTTGGAATATTTTCATGAAACTTCACACATGCAGACAACGACCCAAGGTGTGTTGCACACAATAATGATAACTCTTGCCTTACTCATTTTTAGCTCACCTGAGCAAAGCTCATGTGAGCTATTGTTACCGCAATGTGTCCGTCGTCGTCGTCCGTCGTCCGTCGTCGTCCGTCATCGTCCGTTAACATTTTCAAACGTTTTCTCCTCGGTAACCATTGGGCTTAGTCACCAAACATCATAATCATGGTCCTTAGGTAGGCGGATTACAAAATTGTTAAAATGACGTCATTACGTAATCCAAGATGGCCGCCGTCTGAAAATAGCACAAATTCTTCAAAAATCTTCTTCTCAAGAACCGCCAACCGGATTTCGACAAAACTTGGTAGGAATGATCGATGTACAATGCTCTTTCAATGTTGTTAAAATGGTGACCCCGGGGTCAGAAATGGGCGTGGCCCGTGGGGTCAAATTGGGGTCAAATCTTATTTTTGACCGAATATGGTCATGTCATATATCAAATTGAAGGTATCAACAAGGCGATCACTCTGGTGCATTTTTTGTCAAAATCGGATGGTTATGTCATCCAAGATGGCCGAAAGGTCAAAAGGTCGTTCTTTTATTCGAGATTTCAAAATTCTTCTTCACATGAACCACTTGGCCCATGGTAGCCAAACTTAAAAGTTATGGTCCATGGGTGAAGCCTTTTCTTATTTGTGAAAATGGAGGTCATCGCTAATCCAAGATGGCCGCCGTCTAAAAATAGCATAAATTCTTAAAAAATCTTCTCATGAACCGCTGGCCGGATTTCGACGAAACTTTGTAGGAATGATTGATGTACAATGCTCTTTCAAAGTTGTGAAAATGAAGACCCCGGGGTAAAAAATGGGCGTGGCCCGTGGGGTCAAATTGGGGTCAAATTTTATTTTTGACCGAATATGCTCATGTCATATATAAAATTGAAGGTATCGATGAAGCGATTGCTCTGGTGCAATATTTGTCGGAATCGGATGATTATGTCATCCATGATGGCTGCCAAAAGGTCCATTTATTTGAGATTTTTAGCGTCTTTTTCTCAGGAACCACATGGCCGATGCTGGCCAAACTTCATAGTAAGTTAAGATCCTTGGGTGAAGCATTTTCAGATTTGGTAAAATGAGAGTCATCGCTTAATTCAAGATGACCGCCATCTAAAAATAGCACAATTTTTTAAAACACAAATGAACTCAATGTGACATTCTCCTCTGGTGTTCATGGAGTCAGGTGAGCGAATTAGGGCCATCATGGTCCTCTTGTTTGGTTATCTCTTCTTCTTTTTCGCAAATTGATTTCCTGTCGATCCAAAACTTTTTGGAATATTTTCATGATATTTCACACTTGCTAAAACCATGACCCAAAGGTTTGTCTCATGCAAGGACAACTCACCTTACAATTTTATATTACTTATCTCCCTTTATTTTTTAGTGGCTGCCTGTAGGCGGGGAGGGGGATACACATGCGTTTGTACAAAAGCGTCCATTTCTAGTTATTAAATGTACATGCCCGCTCAGTAGGCTTTATATGAACTAAATAAGTGTATTGGAAATTTTGTTATGCTGATGAATGAATTTTCAAATAATTTGCCACAATTTGTTGCCATGATGAGACGATATGTCAACGTCACACTTAGAGGTGAATGGTAAAAAATGGGCATGACATGTCCCAAACTCAAATAATTATTGCTGACTCTAACAGCTAGCATTAAATAATTAGAGCTAGCATTAAATAATTAGAGCTAGCTCTAAATATGTAATGCTAGCTCTAATTATTTAGAGTTACCAATAATTATTTGTGTTCATGTGGATAGGGTTAGGGTTAGGGTTAGGGTTAGGTGTTCCAGGAACAACAAATCTACATAAACTCAAATAAGTATTACTAGTTCTAAATATATAATGCTAGTTCTAAATATTTAATGCTAGCTCTCAATATATAATGCTAGCAATAATTATTTGAGTTTATGTAGATTTGGCATAATCTCCCAATTCAATCAGTGTATCAATTCATCTACCTACCAATCACTATCCTATATCAGGCGAGGAAGATCCTGGCGGGCCTGCAGCTAGAGAAGCGGATGTTGTGGGCGGCCGGTGTCATCCACAAGTTCTACCTCGGCTGGCGCGTCCGCAAACACATGGAGCCCAAGTTCCGGCGTGTCGCCGGCCCAAAGATTGCCCGCTTCTTTCTCATCGCTTTTGTAAGTTAGTTACACTACTTGTAATGCTCTTGTGATCAGCTGGGGGCCGTTTCACTAAACTTTGTACGACTAAAATGTTTGTAAGTCCAAAATTAGGATCATCTGGAAATTTTAATCGATGGATTTACATGTATAGCCTAAAGAAAACATTGTTAGTTTGAAATTTACAGACTATCATAATTTTGCACTTATGAACATTTTAGTCGTACAAAGTTTAGTGAAACGGCCCTCCGAGTCCTGTCATATCCCTGGAACGATCGTCTAGTGGATTTAAATGCCGCGGGGGGGGGGGGCATTCCCCACATATGCTTTCCAATGCTTCGTACATCTACCGTACGTCAGGGCTGACCCCTACGTTGTAACACAACCTGTACTACTGAGTGTGTCGCGTTAGTGAACACGTTACATTTCGATTATTGAAAGGGTTAATGGGATAATAATCACGTACGAGTGGTTCCTGTTGAAGTTGAGCGAGGCCTGCCTAGTATGCCCCTCTATTCAGATACCGTGTGATCCCACACCCTGTATAATAAAGTCATAATGAGTCTGTGATACGTATTGTAGAAGAAGCGGTTCCTGTTGAAGCTGTGCGAGACCCTGCCGAGTGTGTCCCCGGTGGACAAGAGCTGGCCGCCGTGTGCCTGCGTGTACAGAGAGACATCTCAGCTGCTGCAGGTGCTGCACCACTGCTGGCGGGTACGTACTGCCGTCTATCACTGACATTTACAGTGCAACCTCTCTAAACCGGACACCCTGGGAGGCCCCCAGGGTGTCCGGTTTAGACAGGTTTCACTGTAATTCTCATATGACACGCACCATGCGATCTTCTACCTTCGGACATGTGCATCATTTCATTGAATACATTTACAAGTTGACAAAATTATATTCCGCATGTACTCTGAAAATTTTGTCAACTTTTGACTTTATTTATGAAAAATAATGTAAATTTTATAAACGTGTTTAATGAAATTATGCACATGTCCGAAGGTACAAAATCGCATGGTGCGTCTCATATGGTCAGGGCTTGGGATTTTCTGCTTTATATCATGTGAAAATTATGACCATATACAATGATATTATATTGTCATATGGAACAGTGCTTGAAAGCTACTGCCTTATTGCATATATATGAGATTTCGATGATTTGAAATAGCTTCTGAAAGTTTTCAAAAAGTACAGTGAACTATTTGAAAACTTTCAATCAAATTTGTTGGTGTATCTTTCCATTCAACAATGCCATCGCCCAAGGTCAAATGACTGAAATTTGTATTAATTTTTTTTTTGTGAAAACAGCTTTTATACGACCGTTTTTAAAAAACGCGTACGTATAATGTTTTACCGCGGGGTGGGCTGGCAGCGGACAGAAAAAGTGCATAGATTGTGTACACAACTCCTCTGAAACCGTTCAGTCGATCGATCTCAAACTATACACATGTCTTCTACACATATTGAAGATGTGCACCTTGGTGTTTTTATGGCGAAAAAATACTTTTAAATGTCTCCTACAATACAGATGAGCCTACCTCACCCATGTGTGTATTACCACACTGGCCAGGTGTAGGCTCATCAACACGGCGCATCCAAACCCAGTCTAGCTGGGTTTGCCATTTACCATGTACTTATGTGTATGGATCAGGATAATTAAAGGTTAGGTTTTGGGAAAATGAATCGTATATATACTTGAAAATTATTGATGGGAGAAGTATGTGATAAGGCATAACACAATGTTCAAAGTAACCAAAATACATGCATGCTCATTATTTGGTCTTATAGCATCAACAATTTCCCAGTATACTTCCAACTGTATCTCAGATATAGGACACATACATAAATACAAAGTATGTGAAGCATAGACCTCATCAATGGTGATAGCCTGAGAAAGGAGGTCATGGATTGTGCACTAACGTACAGACGAAAATGTAATCGCACTGAAACTGTTTGTCTCCCGAGGACTAGAACATACATGTACCCCTCTCGGATTGCGATATGATATAGAGTAATGTATTAATACTGCATGATGATAGGACCTATTAATTAAGTTAACATTCGACCCAGACGATGTCCACTATATATGATTCAAGCTATTCTACAGACAACACATATTTTAATACTAAACTACACATGTATATAACATCAATGCATGCCTACAATGCTCATCACTCAGGGAGGGTGGGCGGGGAGAAAGTGTCGGCAACACGTCTTATCATACGCCAAGTTAACAAAGGAATGAGGTCGCTTCCAGACATTTCCCGCGGTTCAGGCGACGCTGCTATTCCATTGGGTAGAAGCCACTGAGGTAATAAGGTGTGATTCCATTGGTCCTCGGTTGAAGAGGCTACTGCCGGGGCTGGTGTGAGATGCGCCTGTGATTGGACAGATATTAAGGCGCCCTCAGGGACCGCTGCTATGATTGGTTGGGAAAGATAATCTCCAACCCCGTGAAGTCCAAACGATAGACCAGTGGGGTAGAGATTATCCCAAATCCCCGGGAGAGATAAGCTCGCGTCGCTAGGTTACCGATGCGTTGCAACCAACTATGACCGACGGAGCAGACGCTTGAAATTGCACATGTTGGACATGTAACTGATCGTGAACCAGGACCTAATCCCGAGTGACTTGCTATGTATCCATGCATGTACATAAATTGCTTGTTGCCGGGTGTTCAATTTAAAACCAGATTACAACCTAATCTGACTCTTTAACAAAAATATCACCTTTTTAACTTTAATAGCCATTTTTTCTTCATTTTTGTATACAATTTTATATAGGGTACAGAGTTTGTGTACACAACTCCTCTGAAATCGTTCATTCGATCGATCTGAAACTATACACACGTCTTCTACACATATTGAAGATGTGCACCTTGGTGTTTTTATGGCGAAAAAATATTTTTTAACAAAAATATCACCTTTTTAACTTGGCCATTATTTTCTACATTTTTTATGCCATTCTATATAGGGTACAGAGATTGTGTACACAACTTCTCTGAAACTGTTCCGTCATTCGATCTGAAACTGTACACACGTCTTCTACACATATTGAAGATGTGCACCTTGGTGCTTTTATGCCGAATTTTCTTTTTTTAACAAAAATATCACCTTGGCCATTTTTTCTACATTTTTTGTATCCAATTCTATATAATTTCTACTTTACACATCTCTACCTAAATTAGTATAGCTGTTTATCACAACAAGAGGAAGAAATAATGCTATAGATTTTCAAATGCTCATTAATGTTCCTTGCCTTGGTGACAGCTTCACATTTCTGCATCTTCGCTGTTTGGCCCATCTTCGACGGGCGTATTTTGTGACTTGTGGCACTCTTGTTTATTGCTTATATCTCTGAAATCCTATGCTTGAAACTTCGCGTTCTTTTATCATCATCCATACTCTCATTCTATTGCCCACCCATGTGGCCACTATATCCAGGATAAAATGACTGAAAATTTGTGTTAAAGTTTTTGTACATTTGTTCCATTATGCTGACCATGCCTTGATGTAAGTTTATTGTGACCTCCGACCCCCTTGTTTCATCTGTTATGTGGTATGGAGAGGGACTATTATAGGAATGAATGGCTTTTTAGTGGAATTTATCGGGGTATAAACTTGGAAAAGTCGCGGGAATACTGGACGAAGGCCGGAAGGCCTCGTCCAGTATTCCCGCGACTTTTCCAAGTTTATATCCCCGATAAATTCCACGAAAAAAGGCCATTCATTCCTTATAATTCCAGCATTTGAAATAAATTCATCAAGAAAATGTGTTTATTTTCCGTTTTCTTAAGAATTATTTTAACTGCGCCTGACGGTTACGGAAAGTAGTTCGGCATGGGATCAGACTGTGCGGATGCACAGGTTGATCTGGATCTTCACTGGTCGCCAATCCGATAAACCCCATTTCTCCATTCACAGCCATATTTGAGACATTTATCATATGTTCAGCTGTTGCCTATCGTTGATTTATAAATAAATCTGAAATAACTAATTTCGTGAAACTTCCAACATAGGTAGATATTGACTCAATTGTGTATTTTGCGCAAGAATGAGAATAATCACATTGCACCGCTCTTTGATGACTATTTTGATTATTACTACCAGGCAATCTGTCAATGGCTACCCACTCTTCATCTTCGAAGTCATTTGAAACACGCCAAGGGATTTTGTACCTAAGATGTGCGAAATCTCATGAAATCCATTTACAAACTTTGACGTTTTCCGTAAATGAGTTGATGTCAGAAATGTTCAGACAAATGCGGAATAGATTTGCTATGAAAATTTCATCCACTTTCGATGTCATTGTAAAAAAAAAAAAAAAAAAAAATCTAAATATTTTCATGAGACATTTCACATCTTCTTTGGATTATTATCACATGGTTTGTCTCAAATGTTCATCTACCACACAATACAATACACAATATTGGCTGCAGTCCTTTATACCAGAGCTCCAGATAACGTGCGTATTGGCATATTTTACACACTTATTTTAGCAGAATGCAGACTGATTATCAAAAGTGGGAGTACAAAATACTCACAGCAATGTGACAATATGCATTCATTTTTAAATTGAATAGTGAACATTCTGTTTGCTTTTTGCAGCTCAAATAAGTGAATTTTTAAATGTGTTTTAATATTATAAAATCAATAAACATTTATAAAAGTAAAATATGCATTGAATTTGAAATTATATTCTTTAGATACAAAACTTATCTGGAGCTCTGCTTTATTGATATTTGTTTACACACATGTTTGTATTACTTATTTCAATATCTATTGTACCAGTCTTGAATCTTGAACTTTTAACATTCAGCCTCAACATTTTGTGTAGATGTCCAGGTAATCAAGAACTATATACATGTACATGTACTAAATATTTCATCCACTGAAAGGAAATGCGATTAATATTTCAACAGAATAAACCATTTAATTTTGTCATTGTTGTAAGTGACTTGACTGTGACTTGATGTTGACTCTTTCAACACTACAGACACCTCTATCATAATGTTTGCAAACGGTGTAGATCCAGATGAGCCGGCTCGTAACGAGCCGTCTCATCAGGATCTGCACCATTTGCAGATATTTCTGATAAATGGAATTGTCTGGAAAATAAAATGGGAGTGTCCATTCCAGTTAATTGGGGGTGAAATGGTTAAGTAAGTGCAGGCTCTATAGACCAGGGGGTCGTTTCACTAAATTGTGTACACTAAAATGTGCAAAATTATGATAGTCTGTAAATTGCACATTAACAATGTTTTCTTGTAAACAATTATCAGATTTACATTTATTGAGCATAGATCGCTACTCACAACAATTCTCGTCTGCTGTTGCTTTTATATCTTGCCTTATTTCTCAATAAAAACATGGTTTGACAGCACTTCAGAATCATTTCCAATGGAAATGATTCTGAAATGCTGTCAAAGCATGTTGTTAATTATTTTAAAGTGCTGTCAAAGCATGTTTTCATCGAGAAATATTGAAAATAAAACATTTCCAGCAGACGACAAAATTTAATTCAGCGTAGTAAGGGTTAAAGATCAGATCAATAACATTTTGTCAGCTGAAAAAGCATACCCAAGTCACAACAGCAATATTAATGCATTTCCTTTCAGAAACCTGTATTTATTGCATACAATGGGCTTTCACAGTGTAATAACACGTTGTAACAAAAATCATATAAATACAATATAGTGTAATAAATATGCAAATGAGACTGCTACAGAAAGCAGGCTAGGAGGTCATTACCGCTGCAAGGTATTGTGATGTTCTTATGCAATAAATATAATCTAACATTTGTGTTAATTTAATATGAGATTTATTAACTTGTTGACTGATTTCATAAGAAACTCGGCTATGCCGAGTTTCTTATGAAATCAGTAAACAAGTTTAATAAATCTCGTATTAAATCACCACTCGTGTAAGATCCTGTATATACATCTGTATTGGAATCCAATCAAACCCCTCATTAGCCACTTCTTTATTTCCGAATGATTCTTGCTTCTCCATGTACTCACCCACAAGTGGGCGTGCATTGTGAATACCTGTAGAGCCTGTATCAGTGCACTGAAATGGTTCCATTGTATATGGATCACCAGCTCAATAAAGGGTTTTGTCGTGCTTGTGAAGTTGTGATCTGCTTAGTCCCAGATTAGAATGTGTGTGGTGCCACGCTCATGTTGCGCCAAAATATTTTTTTTTATATTAACATTTTAATTCAGACACCATTAACAGGCAATTACATTTATTCAACAAAAATTTTGATAAATTTCTTATAATTTCTATGTCCTGTGCCAAAATCACACATTTGTCCTCCCCGCCAAGCCCAGGGTCTTAGGTTCACCATAAGGTCATGCCATTTTTTATGCCCCACCACGATAGTGGAGGGGGCATATAGTGTTACCCTTGTCCGTCCGTCCCGTCCGTCCCGTCCGTCCGTTACGAAACTTTAACGCTCGGGTAAATGTCTCATAATTTCTTCATCCTTTGACCGATCTGCTTCATATTTCATATACATATTGCTCTAATGATCCTCTACCGCCCTGTACCAAATCCACGTTCGTCCTGCCCCCGCCAAGCCCAGGGTCAAGGTCACATACTTGGTGCTTCAAAAACTTTAACGCTCAGGTAAATATCTTATAATTTCTGTTTCCTTCCATGGATCAGCTTCATACTTCATATACACATTGCTCTAATGGTCCTCTACTGTCCTGTGCCAAATCCACGTTCGTCCTGCCCCCGCCAAGCCCAGGGTCAAGGTCACATACTTAGTGCTTCAAAAACTTTAACTCTCGGGTAAATGTTCTCATATTTCTTCATCCTTTGACCGATCTGCTTCATATTTATATCACTATACTACTCATTGCTCTAATGGGTCCTCTACCGCACCCTGTACCAAATCCACGTTCGTCCTGACCCCCGCCAAGCCAGGGTCAAGGTCACATACTTGGTGCTCAAAAACAAAAATTTAACGCTCAGGTAAATATCTTATAATTTCTGTTTCCTTCCATGGATCTGCTTCATACTTCATATACACATTGCTCTAATGGTGCTCTACTGTCCTGAGCCAAATCCACGTTCGCCCTGCCCCCGCCAAGCCCAGGGTCAAGGTCACATACTTAGTGCTTCAAAAACTTTAACGCTCGGGTAAATATCTTATAATTTCTGTTTCCTTCCCTGGATCAGCTTCATACTTCATATACACATTACTATAATGGTCCTCTACTCTCCTGTGCCAAATCCACGTTCGTCCTGCCTCCGCCAAGCCCAGGGTCAAGGTCACATACTTAGTGCTTCAAAAACTTTAACGCTCAGGTAAATATCGTATAATTTCTGTTTTCTTTCACGGATCAGCTTCATACTTCATATACGCATTGCTCTAATGGTTCTTTACTGCCTTGTGCCAAATCTACGTTTGTCCTGCTCCTGCCAAGCCCAGGGTCAAGGTCACGTACTTGTTGCTTCAAAAACTTTAACGCTCGGGTAAATATCTTATAATTTCTGTTTCCTTCCACGGATCAGCTTCATACTTCATATACGCATTGCTCTAATGGTCCTCTACTGTCCTGTGCCAAATCCACATTTGTCCTACCCCCGCCAAGCCCAGGGTCAAGGTCACATACTTAGTGCTTCAAAAACTTTAACGCTCAGGTAAATATCTTATAATTTCTGTTTTCTTTCACGGATCAGCTTCATACTTCATATACGCATTGCTCTAATTGTCCTCTACCGCCCTGTGCCAAATCCATGTTCGTCCTGGCCTCGCCAAGCCCAGGGTCAAGGTCACATACTTGATGCTTCAAAAACTTTAACGCTCAGGTAAATATCTTATAATTTCTGTTCCCTTTCACGGATCAGCTTCATACTTCATATACGCATTGCTCTAATGGTCCCCTACTGTCCTGTGCCAAATCCACGTTCGACCTGCCCCCGCCAAGCCCAGGGTCAAGGTCACATACTGAGTGCTTCAAAAACGTTAATGCTCGGGTAAATATCTTATAATTTCTGTTTTCTTTCACGGATCAGCTTCATACTTCATATACGCATTGCTCTAATGGTCCTCTACTGTTCTGTGCCAAATCCACGTTTGTCCTGCCCCCGCCAAGCCCAGGGTCAAGGTCACATACTTGGTGCTTCAAAAACTTTAACGCTCAGGTTAAAGAAAATTTCACTTGGAATTTGGCCTCATTTATTATCAAAGCGATATGTCGGGCATCCGTGTTCTATGAACACATTTTCTAGTTCTCTGTTATTTGCCCACCCAGATGGCCAAAACCTACCTACATATCCTGTAAAAACGAATAAGGCCGTTGGAAAAAAACAAGGTAATTTATGTTAAAAACTTACTCAACAGCAGTTTGTAAAGGGTTGAGAAGATTTTAACATAAATTTAAATTGCCGCCTGCAAACTTTAGAATAAATAAAAAATTAGTCTTATTATAAAATAAGACTTAGTATAAATTCATGAACAAATTTAAAACTTGAACAAGTTCTAAATCAAGTTTTCATATTACTTTACCAGTAAATAGTGTAAAATAGCATACACATTTTTTTTCTTCACAAAACCACTCTCAAAACCTACCCACACGCGGACACTTAACGGAGAGAGAACTTGGTATGGCCTAATACTCATTCACACAATCAAATTTTGGTCCAGCCCCTCTAACATTAAGCTGAATACAATAGAACTAAAAAGCATGTTGTAAATGGGATTTAGTATATCATATTGAATGTTATAACTATGCATGTTGTATTCACATATTATTCCCCTCATTAAATGCCCTGTATAACCTTCCTATACTGCTGCACTTAAAGGTTCATGCCCACTCAGTAGGCACAAACTCTTATTTATATCAGAGACAAAATAAACATTCACTCACCATTACCCCATGTATTGATTGGCATTATTAAACATTTTATATCATATGTAAATTTCCACACTGATATCAGGGGCGATAACCGTGTGGCTGTAAAATGTTAACGTACATTACTATTTATTCTCTATATTTATTTTTTGATGTGCAATGATCATACTTTATAATCTGTCGAAAATATTATATTTTCAGGTGATACATTTAATTAGTATAAATAATTGAAAAATACCATGCTTCAAATGCATATGAAAATAGCCTGATACCACCACGAGTCATTATCAGTAAAATAAATATTACTAAATGATTATATCTGTATAGCGGGTACTGGTGGAATAGTGACACAATTATACACTTATTTAATTCCTATAAAGAACATTTTGTGCCTACTGCGTGGGCATGTACCTTTAACAATGTTGTGCAGTTCGGAAATTACTGTCAAACTATAATATCTCCCGTGCAAGACAAATTTGGCTGTGACTGGAGAAATGGGGCTTATGGGTTTTGCGACCAGTGTAGATCCAGATCAGGCTGTGCTTCCGCAAAGCCTGATCTGGATCTGCACTGTTCGCCATTCCTTCAATGAAACATCTGTCATGCTTCTAACAAGCAATATTGATCATTATCAGGTTATATGAGTTTGCTGTTTGATCAGGAGCTACACTGGTCATGAATCCCATAAGCTCCATTTCTCCAGACACAGCGACATATCTGTTTGCTATAATAAAAAATGGGTATGGAAGGTGTTAGAGCCAATTCCCACCCTTAAATATAAGCCGAAACAAAACAAAATAAAAACTGCTTCACAGAGAGATGACAGTGGATATTGTCAACCTCAGCTACAGCCTTAGGCCGACATTATTTCCTTGGTTTAACAATATCCACTGTCACTCTCTGGGATGAAATATTTACATAATATAAGTCCGTATTATGCCCTCTATGAGTTTCTCTGGAGGTTATGTAACGTCCGTCCGTACGTCTGTCCGTGTGCATTTACGTCGAAAAGTTTGTAAGAGTTTCTCCAGTTAGAGTCCAGTATGCCACGGGGCATATCCATGTTTTACAAACATAATGTCCAGTTTTGATTAGTATTAACCTTGCTCTTGGAAGATAAATATTATTGCGTCAGAATTACTTTCTGCTACGGCTGCATACTACAGTGTAAATGTTTACTGTATGTTGACCAAGATTCCAGTGGCAATTTTTACTATTTCACAGAAATTATTGTCACATGTAATTGTGTCAATGTCCACAGAGCCAACTACCGTCATTAACCCATTTCATTCTATGGATACGATAATTTTTGTTGAAAAAAATCTCATTATTTGGTTTATTTTTCCATAAATGTATATGTTGTTACCACTCATTTGAACTGTCTCATCGAGACAGTTCAAATGAGTGGTAACAACATATACTTTCGAGATGAAATAAAGAAATTAAGATTTTCCTCCCTAATATGTTTCTTTCTACTATAATCATGATAATTGTATCCCGTCTTTTATGGGTTAATACATTATAATTTGCATTCTCACATTCCTGTACATGCTTGTTTAACCTGGCATAAAGGCATTGACTGACACTTTAACTCTACATTCAGAGTATATCTTAACATATTTAATAAATGCATATATTGAATAAAGCTAATCCTTATGAGGTATTACGAAACCGAAAGTAGGCAGCTGGAAAATCACAATTTCTACAATATAAATCACGTGATCGGGATGATCCCTTGCGCGAAGAGTCAAGTTCGACCGGAAGAAGCTCGTTCAAAAAATAAATTTTATCTGTTGTGCCATCTTTGGTTCAATCTTCAGATAGTCTGTAAATTTCACATTAACAATGTTTTCTTGTAATTTACATTTATTGGATTTGCATTTATTAAGCATATTATGCAGCCTATGCTCAATACATGTAAATCCATCAATTGAAATTTCCAGACGATCCTAAATTTGCACTTACGAACATTTTAATCGTACAAAGTTTAGTGAAACGGCCCCCTGATAACTAACTAGAGTTCTATTTGACAAATTGTAACCAAATTCGGTATACATGTTTATCACAGCAAGACGAAGAAGCCTATTGATTTTCAATGACTTACAGTAGCGCTTTTCTGCAGGTCACTGTACGTATACTATACCAATACGATATGTTTTCTATACGATATGCATATAATGTAAACGTACGGAATGTTTGTACTGTACATACCAACCAATATCAGATAGATATACCATTCAAATCGTACGTTTATACGATTTGTATACATGTGTATAATTCTGGTACGTTTGTATCATACAAACATACCAGATTTGTGTACTGTATAAATGTAGCAGAATACTGTAAATGTATACAATATAATAACGTAAATGTATACAATATATTAACGTAAATGTATACAATATATTAACGTAAATGTATACAATGTATTAACGTAAATGTATACAATGTATTAACGTAAATGTATACAATGTATTAACGTAAATGTATACAATATATTAACGTAAATGTATACAATGTATTAACGTAAATGTATACAATGTATTAACGTAAATGTGTACAATATATTAACGTAAATGTATACAATGTATTAACGTAAATGTGTATTCAATATATTAACGTAAATGTATACAATGTATTAACGTAAATGTGTACAATATATTAACGTAAAATGTATACAATATATTAACGTAAATGTATACAATGTATTAACGTAAATGTATACAATATATTAACGTAAATGTATACAATGTATTAACGTAAATGTATACAATATATTAACGTAAATGTATACAATGTATTAACGTAAATGTATACAATGTATTAACGTAAATGTATACAATGTATTAATGTAAATGTATACAATGTATTAACGGTGTTGCCGTGTACTATTTGGTCCTCTTTGGAGTCGAGAATTTCTTTAAAATGAGAGGTGTTTTCAGTAGAATGAAAAGCCACACTTCGGGTATGGTATATTCATACCATATCCGTACGGATATATCGTATATACGAACGGATATCGTATGTTTGTATAATATTTGTATACATGTAGTACGTTTGTATAATGTAAAAAAACTGTACTATACAATGATACAGTACAAACATACCAATATTATATGATCATACGATATGCTCATTAAATATACCAATACTATACGATTACGATATGTATACGATATTACTACCTATATACAAATAAATAGGTAAGGAGCAGAAATATGTATACGATATTGGTATATACAAATAGTAAAGGAGCAAGAGTATACGATATTGGTATATCAACTAGGTAAGGAGCAGAAATATGTATACGATATTGGTATATACAAATAGGTAAGGAGCAGAAATATGTATACGATATTGGTATATACAAATAGGTAAGGAGCAGAAATATGTATACGATATTGGTATATACAAATAGGTAAGGAGCAGAGTATTGATATTGGATATACAAATAGGTAAGGAGCAGAAATATGTATACGATTTTGGTATATACGGAAAAATATGACATAGGAGGTGCAGAAATATGTATACGATATTGGTATACAAATAGGTAAGGAGCAGAAATATGTATAACGATATTGGTATATACAAATAGACATAAGGTAAATGGTGCAGTATATTGAAATATACGATATTGGTATATACAAATAGGTAAGGAGCAGAAACGCGCTACTGTATCTCCCCTTTGCGGCCATTTTTATTTTTCGCACTCTGTATCGATCCACTCAATAACTCATGTTTTATTTCACCGCTCGTAACCAAATTCGGTATACATGTTTATCACGGCAAGACAAAGAAGCCTATTGATTTTGAAAAATTTCCGATGATATCTACTCGACTCTAAGTCTGATTTGCTGGAAACTTCACATACTTATTGTCACCTTCAACATTTTCATTATATAGCCCACACATGCGGCCCCTGTGTTGAAGGTCAAGATCAAATGACTTAATATTTCTTTTTCCATGGAATTATCTCCCTTTGTATACTGGCACTACCTCGACGGGCGTATATTGTGACCTTCTGCACTCTTGTTCAGAGTTACGTGACCACAATTTGTAATATGCATACTTGTCTTTCATTGCCCAGTGCCGGAAGTACAGGAAGAGGTTCAGTGAGGCGGAACGGTACAGAATGAGGGAAAAGGCGACGGCCAGTGACCTCTTCAAGGGCAAGAAGGTCATATACCCGAACAGGTGAACATTCTACACTGTTTAAATATGAGGCAAGCCGATATCCGGACAAAAAACCCTTGGACATAACCCCCTTCGTGTAAAAATGACAACATGGATATAACCCCTTTCATGATTTTTACAGGGTGGACAATTATTGATAATCAGGAAATGAATGTTTGATTTTAAGAAGCAAATTTATGTTATTTTTATGTGCACTGGTACAGTTTACACTTGAAATCTTCAAGATTTATGTTAATATAAAATCTGTGCTGATAACTCGCACCAAATAGCGGTTCAACACGCTGTAACACGTACCCACTACTTGCTGGAAACCGATCATCGGGAACCACAAAGGTGACACACTGACTATACTACACAATTTCACTGCTGAAAAACCCCGACCAGCCGATGTCCACCTGCTGTCTTAAACCGCAACAATTAACAACATGTCAGCCGGCACCTTGTCACCCCTTTGTCTGTATGTAATTAATATTACCTCTGGGACGAATTCAGGTTGCGACTAAACGTCATGTGACAATTGTAAATATTGAAAGGAAAACCACTACATTTTTATTTTTTTTACATAAAGTTGACAAAATAACATTGGTGCAAATCGGGTATTAACCCTCACTACGAAGAATTAAATGTTGTCGTCTGCTGGAAATGAAACTAAACTTAAATAGTTTTTTTGGCCATTCGAATAGCAAACTGATATTCGAATGTTCAGATGACGAACGTATATTCGAATATTTGAATATTCGTTGCCATTCCTAGTTGAGACCTATTCACTTTCACTATTCCAAACATCAAACACAATGCATTCATGCCTGTTTACTTTTTAACCCTTAGAATGCGGGAACCGAAAATAGTTGTCTGCTGATAATTCATTTTTGTCTTTTCTCTCAGTAAAAACATGGTTTGGCAGCATTTTGGAATCATTTCCATTGGAAATGATTCTAAAGTGCTGCCAAACCAAGTTTTTGATGAGAAAAATGGAAAAATAAAAAATATTCAGCAGACGACACAAAGTAATTCAGCATCGTAAGGGTTAACTGTGAATTTACAATACCTTAATGGCCCTACCGTAGTAGCTCTAAACATTCGGACACCATTTGCTTTGGAAAAAAATTGCTTCCCCAAAACAAAGTGTATCCAAATATTGTTATTGTGATACGCCAGTACAACCATACTAACCCTCAACATTGTGACACTCTTTGTTGTGGGAAACTATACTTGCCATACTTACCAGAGGTCCCGGGTTCGAGCCTCGGTTTGGATATGCATCTTTCTCTCGGTGTGACATTTGGCGCCCAATGTGGGGCCGTGACTGATAAATACTGCCAAAAACATGGAATATACATGTAATTAGATATAGAATTTGGGGACGAATTTCAATTTGGCGGGTAAATATGTCACGGTACATAACTCACTATGTGGAGAAGGTGTGTATTCGTGCCCAGCTAGCCGAGTCGGCTGGATCGATGGTACGGTAAACTAGAGGTCCCGAGTTCCAGCTTCTGGTGAGATATGGATCTTTCTTGCCCGGTGACATGTGTTTCCCAAAATAAAATGTGTCGTATATGTAGGGTTACTACGGTATGTGATGTGGTTACCTCGTCCCTATTGCAGCATTGCCAAGCCGTTTCTCGGCGACTACCTAAACCTGCGTAACAGCCCGAAATGGAAGAAAATCAACTCCCTAACCCATGACGTCAGTCTCGTTTTTGCTGACCTTGTACACAAGGTCAACCGCGCTAACGGCAAGGTCAGTATTGAAAGGAAAGGTCAGTATTGACTGGCAAGGTCAGTATTGAATGACAAGGTCTGAATTGAGTGGCAAGGTCAGTATTGAATGACAAGGTCAGTATTGAAATGGCAAGGTCGGTATTGACGGCAAGGTCTGAATTGAGTGTTACAGTCAGTATTGAATGACAAGGTCAGTATTGAATGACAAGCTCAGTATTGAATGACAATGTCAGTATTGAATGACAAGGTCAGTATTGAATGGCAAGGTCGGTATTGACTGGCAAGGTCGGTATTGAATGACAAGGTCAGTATTGAATGGCAAGGTCGGTATTGACTGGCAAGGTCTGAATTGAGTGGCAAGGTCAGTATTGAATGGCAAGGTCAGTATTGAATGACAACGTCAGTATTGACTGGCAAGGTCAGTATTGAATGACAAGGTCAGTATTGGAATGGCAAGGTTCGGTAATTGCTCTGGCAAGGGTCAGGTATTGTATGGCAAGGTCGGTATTGACTGGCAAGGTCAGTATTGAATGGCAAGGTCGGTATTGAATGACGAGGTCAGTATTGAATGACAAGGTCAGTATTGAATGACAAGTGACAAGGTCAGTATTGAATGACAAGGTCAGTATTGAATGACAAGGTCAGTATTGACTGGCAAGGTCAGTATTGAATGACAAGGTCAGTATTGACTGGCAAGGTCAGTATTGAATGACAAGGTCAGTATTGAATGGCAAGGTCGGTATTGAATGACAAGGTCAGTATTGAATGGCAAGGTCGGTATTGACTGGCAATGTCAGTATTGAATGGCAAGGTCGGTATTGAATGACGAGGTCAGTATTGAATGACAGGTGACAAGGTTAGTATTGAATGACAAGGTCAGTATTGAATGACAAGGTCAGTATTGAATGACAAGGTCAGTATTGAATGACAAATGACAAGGTCAGTGTCAGTATTGAATGACAAGGTCAGTATTGAATGACAAGGTCATTACCGGCAGTGAATAGCAAGGTCACTATTGATGGGCAAGATCAAGCATAAATCCTCGCTTAAGGACAGTTTCATGACACTGGTCTTTCCCGCTTTTATACGTTGCTGTGACTGGAGGAATGAGGCTTATGGGATTTGTGACCAGTGTAGCTCCTGTTCAAATAGAACACTCCTGTAGCCTGATAATAATCTGTATTATATTGCTTGCTAGAATTATGACGGGTGTTTCATTGATGGAATGGCGAACAGTGCAGACCTGCGAACTGTGCAAATGCACAGGCTGATCCGGATCTGCACTGGTCGTAAAACCAATAAGCCCCATTTCTCCAGTCACGGCCATACAGGGTTTGACACTCGCTTTACGCCAGGTATTCCGCAGCCTGGACATCCCAATTTTTACATTATGTTGAATGGGATCTTCTTCATCATTCAGGGTTTCCTCCTACGAAACAGGGGTCCTCGGGATCGGGAGTGTCGACCCCTGCCACGTATGACCTAACTGTTGCTGGGATCTAAAATTATTGCAAACGTTGTAATGTCCTGCAGAGCTCCAGATAATTTTTAAATCTAAAGAGTATTATTCGCCCAAATTTCAAATTTGCGTATTTTACTTTTACAAATGCTTTATTGATTTTCTTCCTTATTAAATAGTGAACAAATGATAACAAAAATAAAACACACTTAAAAATTAACTTATTTGAGATGCAAAAAGCTAACCGTGTTAGCTTTTGCAGCTCACCTAAGTATATTCCAACTTTATTACAGTATTTTCACTACTCAATTTGAAAATCAATGCGTATTTTCACATTGGTGGGAGTATTTTGTACTCCCACTTTTGATAATCAGTTTGTATTCTGCTAAAATATGTGCGTAAAATACATCAATGCGCACCTTATCTGGAGCTCTGGTCCTGTTTATCTCAGGAGGTGAACCATATATGTAACTGTGAGAGGAGAAACGTGGCTTATGACCGCGGCAGACCACACTGTAAGTATCAACCCCTGCCACATGGGTGGTTGGTCGGGCGAACATGATGGCGTAAATTAACGGTAGGGATTCCTCCTTATCACAATTTGCATGGTTTGGCCCTCAGGTATGTTTTTATCTTTGGCTCTTTTGTTACCTGGGAGTTGAATTTGGTTATTGCCCATTATAAAAGTAGTAAGATTATTACTGATCCTACTGCTTTTGGGAGGGGGCCAAGTGCTTCTGGTGTGGCGAGGACCTGGCATCAGATCAGGATCATTCTGATTTCAGGGCTGAATATATAGTTCTTTTATTGTACATATACTAGTACAGATAATATATGGGATTTAGTACTAAACCCATTGACCCGGCCTTAAATGACCTTAGCTGTTGATAGGCCATTAAACCCCAACAAACAAAACAAAAAACAACCCCTGTCACGTATAACCTTATCTGTTGCTCGGGTGTTAAGCTTACACTTGTTTTATTGGCAGATCGTGCTGCAGCTGCTGGTGATGTCCAGCCAGGCCATTCTGCTGATTGACCACCACACAATGACCCTCAAGTACCGAATACCCATCGAGTATGTGGAGAAAATCTCCCTCAGTCCATACCAGGACAAGCTGGCCGTGTTCCACTTAAAAAAGGTAAGCTTAACCCTTTGAACCCGAAAGCCCGCTATGACGGTTTATGCAAATAGTGCAGATCCAGATGAGCCGGCTCGTAACGAGACGTCTCATCAGGATCTGCACTTTTTGAAATTATTTTGTGACGGTTGGATTAGTTGCAAAATTAACATATCAAAATCCATTCCAGTTACTCGGGCGGGAAAGGGTTAACCCTTTTACCCCTAAATAATTGGAATGGACAGTAATATGTTAATTTCAGGACCAATCCAATTGTTACAAAATGACTTTCAGACAAGTCTATTTATAAGAATGTTTTTTTCTGTCTAAAATGTATGAAAATTACTTGCAAAAAGTGCAGATCCTGATGAGACAGCTCGTTACGAAAAGGCTCACTGGATCTACACTGTTCACAAACAAACATTCCAAATGACATCCTTAATGGCACGACAAAGCAATGATGTTTTTAGCTCACCTGATTTATGTTGACGTCATCATATTTGAAACATCATTAACAGCGTCGGTAACTCGTTAAAATTATTGAAATTGTTTGAATGTGCTCCTGTCCGGTAATATGAAGTGTTTACAAAGAACAGGAACCTATTATATGGCATATTTATGTCACGGTACGTAACTCACTATGGGGAGAAAATGTGTATTCGTGCCCGGCTAGCTCAGTCGGTTAAAGCGATGGTACGGTAAACCAGAGGTCCCGGGTTCGAGCCCTGGGCCGGAGCACATTTTTCTCCCCATAGTGAGTTACGTACCGTGACAATTATACCAATTTTCTTGCTGGGATTAAAACTATTTTTCTCTGTGGAAATTTTAAACTCGATAAGAAAATAGTTGATGATGTCGTCTCGCTGAAACGTATTGGATATATCCACATTGGCTGCTCTTTGGAGAGTGAAGTCATGTGATAAACAGAATCTCAAACTCATTTCCCGTTCATATGAGATTTATGAAACTCGTCCACAATTTTATACACCTCGCCAGAGGTTTGCATAAATTTTGCGCGACTCATTTCATAAATCTCTTATCAAAAGGATACTCGTTTCAGGTCCTTTATTTACTTGCCCTAACTAACACATCTGCCATTGATCCCTTATAGACGGACAACGGTGACACGATTGCGAAGAAGGGAGATATTATCATCGGCAATGAGCACGTCATTGAGATCGTCACCAAGGCCTGCCTGGCTGTACAGAATTACACCCATAGGCTGCCAGCCGTCCATATCGGGGCAGAGTAAGTCCATGACAGCTACCGAAATAACCCTAAATATTTGGACAGTATTTATTCTGGAAAACACACATTTATGTTACTGAGACTAGAGAAATGGGGTTATGGTGTTTGCGACCAGTGTGGATCTAATGCTTAATGCTCTATATTGCTTGTTACAAGTCGGGTGGGTGTTTCACTGATAGAATGGTGAACAGTGCAGATCCTGATCAGCCTGTGCGGATCTACACTGGTCGCATAAACAAATGGTGTCCCAATGTTTAGGGTTAATGCAGTTGTATCGTCTAACCATGACAACAATGTATTTGGATGCAATTTGTTTTGGGAATCCCCTATTTATGAAAAAAATAGTGTCTGAATATTTACGGTGATTACTGTATATTCGCTTAGCAATGTTGGAAACTGACATACAGATCATGATGAGATCAGATCAAATCATGACTCATCTGGAACTACACGGTTTGCAAGCACCACTATAGACGTCTGTAGTGTTGAAAGGGTTAACAGCCAAATGTTTGTTGGTATATGTGGAACAGACAGTAGGACCAAATCTGACTGCTGTACATCAGTAAGCACTGAATTTTCCTTCTTCGCAATACAGCGTGGGTAACAGGTGGGAGCATGCGATGGGTAATTTAACGATTCATCCTTACCAGAATCCCGACTGGAGACCTGGTTTGGCCCTCACATACGTCTTTGGCATTTTTATATTTGACAGTTGAATCTGGTTATACCCCTTATATTATTTGTAATCCTATTACTTTTAGAGGAATTACTTTGATATGGGTATGGACCTGGCACCAAGTCAGGTTATTCTAATTTCAGGGCTGAATATATTTTCTTTCGATGTAAATATTCCGTTCTGATTTTGGAATTTTTTCCCCATTGCAGCAGGTTAAATACGGGATTAAACCTGTTGGCCTGGCCTTAAATGACCTTAGCTGTTGATAGGCTGTTAAACACCAATAAATCAAATCAATCCGTAATACAGTACTCAGACAGGAACTACCGGGTCACCCCTGGTTGATAACCTTACTGCTAAATGGACGTTAAATCCCATTCAGTAAATGTGGCTGTGACTGGATAAATGGGGCTTATAAGTTTTGCGACCAGTGTAGATCCAGATCAGCTTGTGCATTTTGACGTTCAATCAATGAAACACCCCTCATGCTTCTAACGAGCCATAGATCTTTATCAAGCCTCCGGTTGCACCGGTCACAAATCCCATAAGCCCCATTTCTCCAGTCACGGCCACTAATCCATACATTTCTCTACTTGTTACAGGTGTAAGGGCCAGTTTGGCAGTACGGCCATCCAGGTGTCATTCCAAAAAGGAGCCCAGGGGCTGAAGCCCGGGGATGTCAAGGTCACTCGCAAGAAGCACATGATGTTAGTGACGGAAACCTGAATGTTGACTTGTAATTACTACTGTAAGGGTGCCTTAACCCTTTCAACACCACAGGCCTGTATAGTGAGTGGTATTGGCAAAACATGTAGATCCACTTTTTGCAAGTAATTTTCATATTTTTGTGAACAAAAATCATTTTGTGACTATTGGATTGATTTGATCACATTCATATGGTTTATTTATGTCAGTCACTATCGTTTTATTAGTAGGTTTTTTTTTTTTATTATTTCCATTGACTTTACTTGGGGCCTCAAGAAGAGTCCAACTACCTTACTGATGGTTGTAAATCACAGATATCGCAGATATGGGTTTTATGGTGCCAACTAATCAAGATCATTGTCAACAATAGGGGGGCCGTTTCACTAAACTTTGTACGACTAAAATGTTCGTAAGTGAAAATTTAGGATCGTCTGGAAATTTCAATTGATGGATTTACATTTATTGAGCATAGGCTGCATATGCAGCCTATGCTCAATAAATGTAAATCCGATAATTGTTTACAAGAAAACATTGTTAATGTGAAATTCATAATTTTGCACTTACGAACATTTTAGTCTACAAAGTTTTAATAGTGAAACGCCCCCCAAGATGCCTCGCCTCTGTACCTTAACCCTTTCACCCCTAAACGACTGGAATGGATTTTGATATGTTAATTTTCCGACCAATCCGATCGTCACAAATTGATTTTCAGACAAGTCCATTTATGAAATGGGCGTGTGTTTTTTTCTCTCTAAAAAAATATTAAAATTACTTGCAAAGTGAAGATCCTTATGAGACTGCTTGTCACGAGCTGCCTCATCTGAATCTACACTGTTTGTAAACATCCCTATAGAGGGCGGTAGTGTTGGAATGGTTCACTGTGCTTCAATCAGATATATTGCAGTGATATATATTATGTGTTATAACGTAAGCTGCTGCAGACCAACAAATCAAAATGATTGTCATAAATAGGTTTGGAATCAGAAGTTTCATCTCTGTATTAATAGTGCCTTGTCCATGCTTAAGTCTGATGTATCACAGATATGATGTCAAGGTCGCCAACAAGAAGCGCATGATGTTGGTGACAGAGCCGTAACGCCTAGCTCCTGTAATAATGGTGCTTACACCCAATACATGCTGATGCTGAGGCTACATAATTTTCGCACGAAAAATGTACTTATTTCTCTTAATTATTCATGGACGTATATGTTGTTACCACTCATTGGAACCGTCTCGTCGAGACATACACATACAACATACACTTTGGAGAAGAAGTAAGGAAAATAGCGAAAATGATTTAAATTTGTTCATAACCAATATCCTTGTATTCAGCATGAAGTTAGTAAAAATCAGATACAGTCTCCATTCGTTTCCTCAATGTTCAGGGGACTGGAGCGCAGTGGCCTGGTGGTTAGAGCGTCAGACTGCTGATCTAAAGGTCGTGGGTTCGAGCCTCACCGGAGGCGCTGCGTTGTGTCCTTGAGCAAGACACTTTATCCATACCGCTTCAGTCCACCCAGCTGTAAATGGGTACCGGCTAATTACCGGGAACCTCGATTGTATTTGAATTGTATGTACATGTATATATGAAATAAATACCTGCTCGAAATTACCCGTGAGGGTGTGCAGCAGTATAAAGAGATAGATAGATAGACTGAGGAAAATACTTTGAGTGAATAATTCCAGCACAAAAATATTTACACAATTCCCTAACATTTGATTGGTCCGTAGCAAGTCTCTGTCCAGAATTTATATCCCAGTAAACTCCATGCTGAACTACTTTCCGTAACCGTCAGGCGCAGTTAAAATAATTCTTAAGAAAACGGAAAATAAACACATTTTCTTGATGAATTTATTTCAAATGCTGGAATTATAAGGAATGAATGGCCTTTTTGTGGAATTTATCGGGGATATAAACTTGGAAAAGTCGCGGGAATACTGGACGAGGCCTTCCGGCCTTCGTCCAGTATTCCCGCGACTTTTCCAAGTTTATACCCCGATAAATTCCACAAAAAGGCCATCCATTCCTATAATAAATATTTGAGTTAGCAAGAGTTCTTATATAGGAAAACATGTACTTGGGATCAAGAATTTGACTGAGTTATCAGTAGTTTGACTTAAAGGTACATGCCCACTCAGTAGGCACACACTGTTCTTTATATGAATTAAATAAGTGTATAATTGGGTCACTATTCCACTAGTTCTAAAACTTACGAGTGCCTGCTATACAGATATAATCATTTAGTAATATTTATTTTAATTTTACTGATAGTGACTCGCTATGAGCATGAATGAAAATATGATTTTTTTCAGGTGACGCATTTAATTAGTATGAATTAATAAAAAATATCATGCCTCATTTGCATATGAAAATAGTCAGATTGATACCAACATGAGTCGCTATCAGTAAAATAAATATTACTAAATGATTATATCTGTATAGCGGGCACTCGTAATTTTAGAACTTGTAAAATAGCGACACAATTATACACTTAATTAATTTCTATAAAGAACATTTTCTGCCTACTGAGTGGGCATGTACCTTTAACAAAACGTGTAGATCCAGATGAGCCGGCTCGTGACGAGCCGGCTCATCAGGATCTGCACTTTTTGCAAATAATTTTTGTATGTTTGAGAACAAAAACACCCCCTTTCATAAATGGACTGGTCTAAAAATCATTTTGTGACCATTGGATTGGTTGCTGAATTAACACATAAAAATCCATTCCAGTTACTTAGGGGTGAAAGTGTTAATGATTAATAATTATCTGTGCTATAGTACATGTATTTTTCCCGTGTGTATCTGAATTATACATGTATTTAGAAAAAGTAGTTCCATATGTAAATATTGCATATTCATACATTTATTTTTGTTATACATGCTTTTGTGTATGATATACAAGGTCAAGCAATTATTGTGTAAATATGTGGCTGTGACTGGAGAAATGAGACTTGTGTCATTTACAACGCGCAGTATGATTATGATCAGGGCCTGCACTGACTGCAATTGAGTCTGCGAAGCTTGTATCCTTCTTGTAACAAACAGCATTGTATTTTCCTCATAAACTCGCTCTTGGCGGTAAGATATTTTGTATGCATGTTTAATAATTATTAATATGTATGACCTGTTAAATTGTATGGAAACACATTTTTAGTCAAACAAATCATGTTTATAAATAGTTTCAGAACCGTTGGTGGCCATATTGGAGAATGGCGGCCACAGCAAAGTATACTTTGAGGGAGTAATCATTTATTTTTCCCGAAATGCATTATGTCGTATAGAACTAACAACTGCATATATTTGATGATTAAAAGTATTCAGAATTATTATACTGAATTATACAAAATGGCTGTGATAATGTAATAAATTCAGTATAATAAAAATTAATAAATTTATCCTGAAATTGAAAATTTTCCCTTAAAGTATACTTTGCTACAAAAGTATATTTTGCAATGTTTGTGAAATCGGCTACAGGTTCGGGGGTAGTTGCAGATTAATATTCCGAAGACCAATCCTCTGTTGCCTTTTTACACACACACCTTCTGAGTGGCAGTACTAACAGGAGTGTGCCTGCACATAAGGGTTAGAATGGTCACAAATTCCTGAAACCAAATTTCTCCAGTCGCAACCATAGGAGACACGCCATGTGATTTTGTACCTAGAACATGTGCGATATCTCATAGAAAATATTTACAAAATTTATGATATTTTCCATAACTGACGTCCAAAGATGAAAATTTTGTCATCTTTCGATGTCATTTACAGAAAATATCACATATTCTGTAAATATATTTAAGGAAAATTGAACATGTTCTTAAGTACAAAATCTCATGGTGTATTACCTGAGTATGATAACATTCCAAGTTCTTCATATTTTATATCTAAACAGAATTATTTTGAGGTATATTTTGTGTATTTCCCATATCAAAACCATTGACAATGCTTGACAAATTTGTTCAAGAAAATATTATATATGCATATTCATAGTATGTCGTGCTTATTTTGTAATAATCTACATTTGTATATGTATACAGAACATGCAGTTATGAATATATAATTTTCTAGAGTATGTTAACATTCCATATTCTTCAGGTATTGTACAGTGGACCCTCTCTAAACCGGACACCCTGGGGGTCCCCAGGGTGTCCGGTTTAGAGAGGCTCCACTGTAATTATGCATGCCGTGAACAGTTCTAGTCATTTACAATCAAGAACATACACGACAATGATATAAACTACAGTGAAACCCATCTAAATTAAACATAATAGGGTTGCCAGGGTGTCCGGTTTATAGAGGTTTCACTGTATCTATAAATAGAATGATTGTATGTATTGGCATTTGTCATAACAACTATAAACGTGGCCTTACATGCTGCTAGTGCCAGTCAAAGAAAGAAGGTTTAAAGGTACATGCCCACACAGTAGGCACACCATGTTCTTTATAGGAATTGAATATGTATATAATTGTGTCACTATTCCACGAGTTCTAAAAATTACGAGTGCTGCTATACCGATATAATCATTTAGTAATATTTATTTTACTGATAGTGACGCGCTGTGGTATCAGGCTATTTTCATATGCGAATGAGGCAAGTTATTACTAAATGCGTCACCTGAAAAATAAATACAGAGAATAAATCGTAATGTCCATTAACATGTTAAGGAAACACGGTTATCTACCCTGATATCAGTGTGGAAATTTACGTCTGATATAAAATGTATAATATTGCCAATCAATACGTGGGTAATGGTGAATGAATGTTTATTTTGCCAGAAAATGTCTCAGATAATGTCTCGGATAATGTCTCTGATATAAAGAACTGTTTGTGCCTACCGAGTGGGCATGTACCTTTAACCCTTGCAATGCTCATTTTAATTTTGTTGTCAGCTGTTCTTCTATTGTCCATTTTTATCATCAAAAACATGCTTTAACAGCACTGTAGAATCATTTCCCTGCTGTCAAACTTTGTTTTTATTGAGAAAGAATACAAATTTATAGTATCGGACAAAACATTTTGGTTCCTACCTTCTAAGTGTTAATACCAAGTGCCGACAGATATATAGAATGTACCCATAGTTATTAGCAAATATATGTATCAGGTTCGACCGTGTTCAGCCGTGAGTAAATGTTTGCCTTGGGTAAACGTTTGCCGTGGCACGAGGGAACTATTTGAACCTGAAGGCTGTAGGCCGTGGATTCAAACAGTTCCCGAGCAAACGTTTATCCACGGCTGGACATGGTCTAACATTATTGTCACAGCAGACACATTATTTTTATTAACATTCCAAGAAGATTAAATTTTTATGAGAAAAGAGAGAAAAAATCTTTATTGCATCTTGAAAGTATATGTTGTTACCAATCGTTTGAACCGTCTCGACGAGACGGTTCAAATGAATGGTAACAACATATACTTTCATGAAGAAATAAACAAAATAATGAAGTTTTTTTTACATGAAGTCTTAGACTGAGATGGGTTAATATGTACCCCCCAAAATATTTTTATAGTCGCTATCGTGTGTGTCTGTCAAAGATTTGCAGCAAAGCTTTTAGCTGACTATTACTAGTATCTGTTTCCACAAGTGTGATTGAAACTTCATATTCATGACATCATCCATATTTTCATTGCATAGCAACCCATGTGACCTCTGTGCTCAAGGTCACATGACTTGGAAATTTGCGTTCATATTTTTTAGCTGTACATCCTCCATCCGTGTTAATGATTTAATGTATACAAAATGTATGATATATTAGTTTTGTGTGTAGTTAACTTGCAATGCATTTTGTTTGACGAGTCGAATGTTGAAAGCTCAGCAAAGTGAACATAATGACTTCCGCAGAGCTCCAGATAAGTTTTGTATCTAAAGAGTATTATACCCCCAGATTTCAAATTCAATGCATATTTTACTTTTACAAATGTATTATTGATTTTCTTCATTATTAAATTGGGAATAAATGATAAAAAATATAACAAGTTTAAAAATTCACTTATTTGACCTGCAAAAAGCAAACATTGTTTGCTTTTTGCGGCTCAACTAAGTAAATTTTCAACTTTATTGCAGTATTTTCACTACTCATTTTGAAAATCAATGCGTATCTTCACATTGGTGGGAGTATTTTGTACTCGCACATTTTTAATAATAAATGCGTATTCTGCTAAAATAAATGCGTAAAATACGCCAATACGCGTCTTATCTGGAGCTCTGCTTCTGTACATACGTCTGAAGAAATTTACGGTAGGCTAGCTGGACTCAACATGAAGGAAGGGATCTCCTTGTTTTACGTATGTGTATGTTACACAGCCAGATGATATACAAGATATTCCATCATACATTTTGAATACCGGAGACCTGGGTCCCGTTTCACTAAACATCGTACGACTAAACTGTTTGTAAGTGCAAATTTAGGATAGTCTGGAAATTTCAATTGATGGATTTACATTTATTGAGCATAGGCTGCATATGCAGCCTATGCTCAATAAATGTAAATCCAATAAATGTTTACAAGAAAACATTGTTAATGTGAAATTTACAGACTATCATAAGTTTGCACTTACGTCGTTGGCATTCCTGTATGTGACAGTTGGATCTGGTTATACCCCTTATTTGAGTATTACATGTACATTTACATTTTGGGGCCAAGTGACATTGTTGTGGTATGGACCTGGCACCTTGTCGAGTTATTCTGATTTCAGGGCTGAATATATATTTATCTTGATGAAAATATTTTGTTCTGATTTTGGGATTTTCCCCCAATGCAGCAGGTTGAATACGGGATCGAACCCGTTGACCCGGCCTTAAATGACCTTAGATGTTGATAGGCTGTTAAACCCTAACAAACAAACAAACATTTTATATCAGACGTAAATAAAACACCAATAAACAAACAAATACAATTGTGTGTTGGCCTCCATGTAAGCAGTAAGTGAGTGCAGCGGAGGGTGACGGATACGAATGTAATATTCCCCGGTATTCAAAGATGTACGATGTAATATCTTCATTCCTATTTATTTCATTTGTATGTTTGATATGTATGTTTATTTACCGTATTTATTCTAATAGTAGCTGCTTCTCTAGTAGCACCCTCGAACAGTAGCCCCCCCCCTCCCCCCCTCCCATATTTGCATACTAAATATGTTATTTTCACATACAAAAGCCATTTAAAACATTGTTTTAAATGGCTTTTGTATGTGAAAATAACATATTTTTATCCTATTTTCCACGTTTTGATCCCCACGAGTTGCATAGCCCCGGGGGCGTTTATTAGAATAAATACGGTAGTCCGATTTTTGCGATTATTTCAATGAATTTTGCTGCGCACATTAAGGACGTGTCGGGCTGTTGTTGTTTGACGTTAAACATGACATCAGGTAAACTTTTTGAAATCCAAATTATGCCGCTGTTTTTGTGAACTGCTAGATACATTTTGACAGTAAAAATATAAACTTCACTGCTCTCTTCACTGCATTATTTGTAATGAGTTGATTACGGCTGTTCTTCACTGTGAAACCCATGGACAAAGATGCTAACGATGTAATAAATAGAGGATCTAACATGAGTGATGATATAATATGATATTTATTAACCCTTTCCCTGTTTTATACGATATTTCGACTCATCCAAATCGAAAACATCTGAATAAAAGAATCAAATGCTGGGTCAAATGATGGTTAAATTATCTGATACAGTAGAAAACATTGTGGGAAAAGGAGAAATTGCTTGTTACAAGCAATTTCTCCTTTTCCCACAATGTTTTCAAAAGACATCTTCTGCAGAGGCGTGAAAAGTCGTTTCTATCAGCGAAAGGGGTTAAGCGAGTTTACTGATTGCATAAGAAATGAGGCTATGCCGAGTTTCTTATGAAATCAGTCAACGAGTTTAATAAATCTCATATTAAATCAACACAAATGTTAGATTATATTTATTGCATAAGCACAGCACAATATGCTGAAGCTGTCATGACCAGCTTGTTTTCTGTAGCGCCCCTCATTTGCATATTTATTACACTAGTGTATTATGACTTTTATTACACCGTGTTATTACACTGTGAAAGTCTATTTCATGCAATAAATATCAATAATGACAGTTGCTTGGTCAGTAATAATTCACTAATATAGAATTTTGTGCTGTACTAGAAAAACCTGCAACATTTTGCGTTTTTTGTTTAGGAAACTTTATTCAATGTAACATGTTTATGATGTTTGTGTTTTGTTGTGCGACGTATTTGTGTGTCTAACGTGTACATGCTGATAATTACAACACAAAAATATTTACACAATTCCCTAACATTTGATTGGCCCGTAGCAAGTCTCTGTCAAAATTTATATCCCAGTAAACTCCCACGCAAAACGGAAAATAAACACATTTTCTTGATGAATTTATTTCAAATGCTGGAATTATAAGGAATGAATGGCCTTTTTGTGGAATTTATCGGGGATATAAGCCCTCGTCCAGTATTCCCGCGATTTTTCCAAGTTTATGCCCCGATAAATTCCACAAAAAGGCCATTCATTCCTATATTAAATATGAATATATTTTGTGTTGTGATCTCAAGACAGCTTTATTGTTGTATACTAATCCCATAAGGCTGTCGTGTCATTTGTGACAGCTGGATTAATCCATATTATAACATTGAAGTGAAAATGTATACTAACGTAACCAGTAGCCTATTTCACCAACTTTGCAAAGTATGCTTTTCTAGCAAAGTATACTTTGAGGGAGAAATTTTGAATTTAAGGAAAATTTATTAATGTTTATTATGGCTGTGATAATGTAATAAATTCAGTATAATAATTCTGCATACTTTTAATCATCTAATATGTGCAGTGGTTAGTTCTATATGATATATCGATGGTCTAGTAACATAAGGTCGTAAGTGCTATGCTAAAGCATAGCACTTACGACCTTATGTTACTAGACCATCGATATAGCATTTCGGGAAAAATAAATGATTACTCCCTCAAAGTATACTTTGTTAGATAAGTACAGTAGCACTTTTCTGCAGGTCAACTGTACGTACTATACCAATACTATACGTATACTATACCAATACGATATGTTTTCTATTCAATATGCATATAATATAAACGTACGGTATGTTTGTACCTTACATACCAACCAATATCGTATAGATATACCATTCAAATCGTACGTTTATACGATTTGTATACAGGTGTATAATTTTGGTACGTTTGTATCGTACAAACATACCAGATTATGGTATATTCATACCATATCCGTACGGATATACCGTATATACGAACGGATATCGTATGTTTGTATAATATTCGTATAGTACGTTTGTACTATGCGATGATACGGTACAAACATACCAATATTATATGATCATACGATATGCTCATTAAATATACCAATACTATACGATTACGATATGTACCGTATACGAAATTAGTATATACAAATAGGTAAGGAGCTACTGTATATTTTGCAATGTTGGTGAAATAGGCTACAGAATTTGAATGAAGTTATTTGTGTGCTTAGATGAATGCTGAAGAAATGTAGCTGTGACTGGAGAAATGGGGCTTATTGGATAAAGTGACCCGTGTAGCTCCTGATCAAATAGCACGCTCCTGTAGCCTGATAACGATCTGTTGTTTGTTAGAAGTGTGACATGTTCATTGATGGAATGGCCCCGTGCAGGCACCGGGGCGGGATGAACTGATCCTGAGAATAGTGCTGCAGTAGCCATTGCTTGTTGTAAAAGGCGACTAAACTGGCTTAACGATTGGGTTCATACTTTCCGGAACCCACTATACCGGATTTGGCCCTCATGTACATTTTTGGCTTTCTTGTATGTGAGAGTTGAGTCGGGCTATGCCCCATATATAAAAGTAAGATTAGCGCTAATCCTATTACTTTTAGGGGATGGGATAAATGATGCTGGTGTGGCGAGGGCCTGGCACCAGATCAGGTTGTTCTAATTTCAGGACTGAATATATATTTTGATTGTAAATATTGAGTTCTGAAGTTGGGATTTACCCCCCTTGGACAGGTGGATATGGGACTCGACCCCGTTGACCCGTCTGCGTGTAGACTCCCTGAGGCTTGTACCTCTATGTCAGAAAAGCGGACGTTAAACCCTATTCACTCACTCACTCACTCATTGATGGAATGGCTAACAGTGCAGATCCTGATCAGACTGTGCGGATGCACAGGCTGATCTGGATCTACACTGGTAGCCCCGTACAGGCACCGGGGCGGGATCAACTGATCCTGAGAATAGTGCTGCAGTAGCCATTGCTTGTCGTAAAAGGCGACTAAACTGGCTTAACGATTGGGTTCATACTTTCCGGAACCCACTATACCGGATTTGGCCCTCATGTACATTTTTGGCTTTCTTGTATGTGAGAGTTAAGTCGGGCTATGCCCCATATATAAAAGTAAGATTAGCGCTAATCCTATTACTTTTAGGGGATGGGATAAATGATGCTGGTGTGGCGAGGGCCTGGCACCAGATCAGGTTGTTCTAATTTCAGGACTGAATATATATTTTGATTGTAAATATTGAGTTCTGAAGTTGGGATTTACCCCCCTCGGACAGGTGGATACGGGACTCGACCCCGTTGACCCGTCTGCGTGTAGACTCCCTGAGGCTTGTACCTCTATGTCAGAAAAGCGGACGTTAAACCCTATTCACTCACTCACTCACTCACTCACTGGTCGCACAACCCATAAGCCCATAATAGCACGCTCCTGTAGCCTGACGACGATATATTGCTTGTTAGAAGTGTGACATGTTTCATTGATGGAATGGCGAACAGTGCAGGTTAGACTGTACGGATGCACAGGCTGACCTGAATCTACACTGGTCACAATGCCTATAAGCCCTATTTCTCCAGTCACAGCCACATATGAGACACACCATGTGATTTTGTACCTTCGGACATCTACGTAATTTCATTAAATGCGTTTTAATACAAAATTTACAATATTTTTCACAAATAACAGTCAAAAGTTGACAAAATTTGTAGAGTAACGGTACATGCGGAATATAATTCCACATATAATTCTTTGTGTACTCTGAAAAAGATTTCAACTTTTGACGCCATTTGCGTGTTTCATATTATCATATATGTACAGTACATGTAAGATTGGGCCATTGAATGAGATACAAATATAATATTCAGATGTATCTGTTTTTAGTGAATAATGAAAGACGTACACACACTGTATGCACTGTAAGATGATTACAGATGAATGTAGCGCCCATTTGATGCAATAAATAGCTGTATTATAAATCGCTGATGTATTTATTGTTGTGCTAGTGCTGTAGTATGTAAGGAGGTAAATGTCGTATTTATTGAATCCAAGCTACTTTGTTGTGTAAAATCTCTGGTGCCCGTGTCACTAAACTTTTGACGACTAAAATGTTTGTAAGTGCAAATTTAGGTTTGTCTGGAAATTTAAATTGATGAATTTACATTTATTGAGCATAGGCTGCATATGCAGCCTATGCTCAATAAATTAAAATCCAATAATTGTTTACAAGAAAACATTGTTAAAGGTACATGCCCACTCAGCAGGCATAACATGTTCTTTACAGGAATTAAATAAGTGTATAATTGTAAATAGTGTAAACGTCTGTTAACATTTTAAGGAAACACAGTTATCGCCCCTGATATCAGTGTGGACATTTACGTCTGATATAAAATGTATAATAATCCCAATCAATATGCAGGGTAATGGGGAATGATTGTTTATTTTACCAGAAAATGTCTCTGATGATGTCTCTGATATAAAGAACAGTTTGTGCCTACCGAGTGGGCATGTACCTTTAATGTGAAATTGATAGACTATCTCAATTTTGCACATTTTAGTTGTACAAAGGTATCCCTGGTATTTGTAATATATGTAATGTATGTTACGGTGGCTTACAAATGTATTTGTGTTCGTCTGCAGTTTTATTAATCTTGTGCATATATTAATAGCTATATTCTCTACATCTTGTATTTAAATGTATGGAATTGCATGTGTGGGTGTGACTGGAGAAATGGGGTCTATGGTCTTTGTAACCTGTGTATACCAAGATCAGCCTGTGCAGTGTGATCAGGCTGTCCTTATCAGACTGCTGGGGTGTGCTAGCAGATCAGGGGTCAGACTGACCAGAATGCTATAATTCCAACACAAAAATATTTACACAATTCCCTAACATTTGATTGGCCCGTAGCAAGACTCTGTCCAAAATTTATATCCCAGTAAACTCACATGCCGAACTACTTTCCGTAACTGTGAGCCGCAGTTAAAATAATTCTTTAGAAAACGGAAAATAAACACATTTTCTTGATGAATTTATTTAAAATGCTGGAATTATAAGGAATGAATGGCCTTTTTGTGGAATTTATCGGGGATATAAACTTGGAAAAGTCGCGGGAATACTGGACGAGGCCTTCCGGCCTTCGTCCAGTATTCCCGTGACTTTTCCAAGTTTATACCTCGATAAATTCCACAAAAAGGCCATTCATTCCTATAGTAAGCCCCATTTCCCCAGGCACAGCCACATATGAGACGATCATAGTGATTTTGTACCTTAGAACATTTCGCGGGGTTAGTGCCAGAAGAAATTGAGATTTCCTCATTTAAATATTGCTGACATTTAGTTCTACAATTTTCAGAGCTATATCTTCAAAAATGTTGAAGATATTGATTAAAACCAACTATTGTATAATACACAAAACTGTTAGTGCCAGTCCCAGCTATACAGAGCTAACTAGTGGGTGGCAGGTGGGAGCATGTGATGGGTAATTTAACGATCGGGGTTCATCCTTACCGGAATCCCGACTGGAGACCTGGTTTGGCCCTCACATACGTCTTTGGCATTTTTTATGTGACAGTTGAATCTGGTTAATATACACCTTATGTGAGTATTACGATATTCGTAATCCTATTTTAGGGGAAGGGGCCAAGTGACTTGGTGTGGTATGGACCTGGCACCAGGTCGGGTTATTCTAATTTCAGGGCTGACTATATTTTATCTCGATATAAATATTCCGTTCCGATTTTGGGATTTTCCCCCCAATGCAGCAGGTTAAAATGTGATCGAACCCGTTTTTCCGGCCTTACATGACCTTAGCTGTTGATAGGCTGTTAAAAAACTAATATACAAACAAACAAACAGAGCTAACTGGTTATGGAATTTCTATTTCACCTTTAATGTGTCATTATTTTTGTGCCAGAACAGGTTATCAGAATGTAGACTTTCTGGTTCTCTAAAGCAGGGATCTGATTACACTGATGTAAATTCTAAAACCAGTTACCTTTATAAAGCTTGTTTTTGCATTCTATTTCACGGCACGTTCCTTTCAGTTTCTTGGAACCAGAACGAGTTATTGAAAGTCAATCTATTCTGGAATTTCCATTTAGAAATTTATTGGACAATTTTGTTATGCCAGAACCAGCTATAAGTTTGCTTATCTTATCATTCGCAAAACCAATAAAACATGGTTGGTGTACGCATATTACTTATTACTTTAGTTTTAAATGAAAACAACCGACAATCTATTTCCTGATGTCTTAAAACTTTAACCTCATTTTTCTCGAAAGTTGAAAATATGGAGATAACCTGTTCTGGCACTAACCCCACAATTTGCGCTATCTCATGAAAAATATTTATAAAATTTATGACATGCGGAATAGAATTCCACATTTGCATAGAATATTTACTCTTACAGAAAATATCACAGTTTCCGTCTATATTTCTCCTGTATTGCAAAGTATACTTTGAGGGAGTAATCATTTATTTTTACCCAAATGCATTTATGTCGTATAGAACTAACGACTGCATATATGTGATGATTAAAAGATTGCAGAATTATTATACTGAATTTATTACATTATCACAGCCAATATGGCTGTGATCAGTAATGTAATAAATTCAGTATAATAAAAATTAATAAATTTATCCTTAAATTGAAAATTTCTCCCTCAAAGTATACTTTGCTAGATAAGTATACTTTGCAATGTTGGTGAAATAGGCTACTGGTACTTAATCACATGACTCGTCTCGTATAGAGCTTATCTCAGTATTATCCTTTCATGCTCTGGAATTATCTAGCTTATTTCATATTTCTCAGAATTATACAGTTTCTGAGCATATTCTCAATCTCCTGCTCAAAATTAGGAAGTTTGATTGGTCGAGGCTGAGCTGTGCTCAGTCTCGACCAATCAAACTGCCTGATTTTGACTGCAAACTTAGATAGTGTACTCAGAAAGATTAATAATAATGTACAGTAAAATACAGCGAAATAGTCTTTGTACTTCAAAAAGCTGGTCTCTGTATACTCTTTCATGCTCTGGTGGGTGGTGGTCAGGTGAACCGAGATGGCGTAAATTAACGGTAGGGGTTCCTCCTTATAGGAATCACGATTTGCCTGGTTTGACCCTCAGGTACGTTTTTATCTTTGGCTCTTTAATTACCTGGGAGTTGAATTGCGTTATTGCCCATTATAACAGTAGTTTGATTATTACTGATCCTACTGCTTTTGGGAGGGGGTCAAGTGATTCTGGTGTGGCGAGGACCTGGCATCAGATCAGGATTATTCTGATTTCAGTGCTGAATATATAGTTTTGTTATTGTAAATATTCAGTTCTGATTTTGGGATTTTCCCCCCATTTGTACATGTACTTGAAAATGTACATGTACTTGTACAGGTACTATATTGGATTTAGTACTAAACCCATTGACCCGGCCTTAAATGACCTTAGCTGTTGATAGGCCGTTAAACCTCAACAAACAAACAAACAAACACAGTTTCTGTCAATATTGCTCATGGTACAAAATCACATGGCTCGTCTCGAATGGAGCTTATCTCAGTATTATCCTTTCATGCTCTGTAATTATCTAGCTTATTTCATATTTCTCAGAATTATAACTTTTCTGAGCATATTCTCAAATCTCCTGCTCAAAATGATGAAATTTGATTGGTCGAGGCTGAGCTGTGCTCAGTCTCGACCAATCAAACTGCCTGATTTTTGCTACAAACTTAGATAGTGTACTTAATAATAATGTACAGTAAAATACAGCAAAATATTATTTGTACTTCAAAAAGCTGGTCTCTGTATATCCTTTCATGCTCTGGAATTATCGTGCTTATTTCATGTTCATTAGAACTCTGAGGTTTCTGTGTAGAGCATGTTCTCAATCTCGTGCTCAAAATTGCGAATTTTGGTTGGTCTTTTGTATTTCATGTCAAAAATTGGCACACCTGTCAGAATGGAGTACTGGTCAAGTCCGTCAACATTTATAGAACATGCAGCTGTTTTTCATTTTCATTATAAAGACGCGAATATGCAAGACTAGAGAAAATCCCAAGAGTTGACCATTGTGTGTGGACATATTGGTTTCCTGCATATGTGACTGGAGAAATCGGGTTTACGGTCTTTGTGTGATTAGTGTCAACTTGGCTCGTCTTGCACAGTTGAGAGAGTGCGAAGAGTACCGGTAAGTTTAAACGGTGGGGTTCATCCTTACCTGAATCCCGGTATCCTTGGTTTGGTCCTCAGGTACATTATTGACTTCCTAGGGCCCGTTTCACTAAACTTGGTACGACTAAAATGTTTGTAAGTGCAAAATTATGATAGTCTGTAAATTTCACATTAACAATGTTTTCTTGTAAACAATCGCCCCGTGCAGGCACCGGGGCGGGATCAACTGATCCTGAGAATAGTGCTGCAGTAGCCATTGCTTGTCGTAAAAGGCGACTAAACTGGCTTAACGATTGGGTTCATACTTTCCGGAACCCACTATACCAGATTTGACCCTCATGTACATTTTTGGCTTTCTTGTATGTGAGAGTTGAGTCAGGCTATGCCCCATATATAAAAGTAAGATTAGCGCTAATCCTATTACTTTTAGGGGATGGGATAAATGATGCTGGTGTGGCGAGGCCTGGCACCAGATCAGGTTGTTCTAATTTCAGGACTGAATATATATTTTGATTGTAAATATTGAGTTCTGAAGTTGGGATTTACCCCCCTCGGACAGGTGGATACGGGACACGACCCCGTTGATCCGTCTGCGTGTAGACTCCTTGAGGCTTGTACCTCTATGTCAGAAAAGCGGACGTTAAACCCTATTCACTCACTCACTCACTTGTAAACAATCAATGGATTTACATTTATTGAGCATAGGCTGCATATGCAGCCTATGCTCAATAAATGTAAATCCATCAATTGTAATTTCCAGACAATCCTAAATGTGCACTTACAAACATTTTAGTCGTGGGAAGTTTAGTGAAACGGGCCCCTGGTTACTTGAGAGTATTGGACCTAAGCAGTGTCCCATTTTGGCACACAATTATACACATCTGTCCGCATTGCACCAGCATATATCACATATAAAACAGTTAAAAACTTGGTCTTTTTGGACTTACATGTAAGGGTATGGAAGGTCTTCGAGCCAATTCCCACCCTTAAATATAAGCTAAATGAAATGAAATAACTTGAGAGTATACCCATTATAAAATTATTAGTATTAATCATATTACTTTTAGTTTAAGGAGTGGGGCTAAGTGACTGGTGTGGTGAGGACCTGGCATCGGGTCAAGTTATTCTATTTTCAGGGGTAAATTATTGGAATTGACCCTGTTAAACAGGCCTAAAACGACCTTATCTGTTAAATGAAATGAAATACGCGGTCTGATTACACTCTGCACTGTTTTTCATTTAGTTAGATAATTTGTTACTAGCAAACAGTAGTGATGTTATCTGGATACAGGAGTGCTTGCTATAGCTGTTTGGGAGCTACACTGGCAACATTTGCAACAAGCCGTGTTTCTCCAATCACAGCCAAGTTGAACTGGCACTACAAATGTATGTTCCTAATTACTGCTGAAGTATACATGCTAACTCTATAATACCTCGGCAATTTCATCTGCTGATATTGTGTAAACTATCATTTATGCACACTTTTTCTTGTTGGTTAATTATAAGTAATCTAGTCATTTTGGCCGTTTCATAGAGATATTAGAATGATATTGTGCATCTTACTGTCTGTTCCACGTTTTGCTGCCGACAATCTTTTGGGTATTAAACACATTAAATCTAAAAATATTTAAAAGAAAGTACTTTTTTATCAATAACAAAGAAAGTCACCTTCCCAAAAAAAAAAAATTATTTGATGAATTTCCATCACATATTGATTTTATTGCGAAAAAAATAAAAATAGATTTCTTTTTAAATATTTTTTTTATTTGTGGACCGATTTTCAAAATTTAACTTTTGATTTCTTAGTTACATCATTGTCAAGCTACCTCGCCAGGTTTCGGAGTCAATTTCCAAATGTGTTTGTTTTTTTATCCTTCAGGATCAAAAAACGAAATGTTTTGGAAATTGACTCCCATAGGAAAATCGTTTTTTCGCAATAAAATCAATATTTGATAGAATTTCATGAAGTATTTTTTTTGTGGGAGGGTTACTTTTTTGTTAGTGATAAAAAAGTACTTACTTTTAAATATTTTTTAGATTTAATGTGTTTAATTGTCAAATGTTCGTCGGCAGCAAAATTTCAGGGCTGAATATATATTTTCTCGATGTAAATATTCCGTTCTGATTTTGGGATTTTCCCCCCAATGCAGCAGGTTAAAACGATCAAACCCGTTTGCCTGGCCTTACATGACCTTAGCTGTTGATAGGCCATTAAACACTAATAAACAAACAAACAAATAAATTCAAATTATACTCCTAAGCACATTTAAAGAAAATAATTTTGATTTTCCCGTATCAAAATGGTGTATCCTCAGCATGAAATGGGAGCCGTTTCACTAAACTTTGTGTGACTAAAATGTTTGTAAGTGCAAAATTATGATATTAAATTTCATATTAACAATGTTTTCTTGTAAACAATTATTGGATTTACATTTATTGAGCATAGGCTGCATATGCAGCCTATGCTCAATAAATGTAAATCCATCACTTGAACTTTCCAGACAATCCTAAATTTGCACTTAAGAACATTTTAGTCGTACGAAGTTTAGTGAAACGGGCCCCTGGTGTCTGATTTAGAGAGGTGCCACTGTATACTGTGCCAGTCAAGGAGCAGAATAGTGTAGCCTCGGTTTCCACAGTTGCACATGTGTTGTGTAGATAGAGAATATCAGGCTGGGGTCTTCTGATATCAGTAGCCTATTTCACCAACACTGCAAAGTATACTTTTCTAGCAAAGTATACTTTGAGGGAGAAATTTTCAATTTAAGGATTATTTTATTAATTTTTATTACCGGTATACTGAATTTATTACATTATCACAGCCAAAAAAAATAATTCTGCATACTTTTAATCATCAAATATATGCAGTCGTTAGTTCTGTATGAAATAATGCATTTCCGGAAAAATAAATGATTACTCCCTCAAAGTATACTTTACTAGATAAGTATACTTTGCAATGTTGGTGAAATCGGCTACTGGTTTATCAGGCAAGGCTAGGAAGCGCATAGGAATTCCGAGGCTTGTTTATGAACTGAGCCTGATCTTGATATCAAGAGACATTGGCATGTTACTCTATTTATCAAGTAACACTTTTGACTACATAATGAGCAATTATGACACTGTGTATATTTGTTGAAAGAACGCGGACTTGCTTCCGAGACATCATTCCACTGACGTAATTCGGTAGTCATGTGATGCTGTTCGACCAATAAAACGTCGTTTTCAATTTGTTGTAACCCGGATATTCGTATCATGTCAGTTCCTGATTAGCAATATGTTATCAGTCCGTACATATTCGGTCAATACAGGGTCGGTTACCTGATAAATGTATATTCGGACAGTAGTGAGAAACTACTTGCACATTTGTATGTTAGTTCTATTTATTTTTTGCTTTTGCACCTTTAGAAAACCAGTCAAGCAGTCATTAAGTTAAGTTTCAACCATTTATTATTTTACATATGCTTCATGTAGTTAGAAACTACATTATATTGTGTGTGTATGTGTGTATTTTGTTTGCTATTTAATTCTGCTAGATATAATCTACATGTAGTTAAGTTTTAGTTGTTTTTTTTTTCATTTTTGCCCGTGAAAATAATTGTAATACTGAAAATATATATGTTGTTATTTTTATATATAATGCATGTTTGTTGTACACGTAGTATCTCTTCCTTTCAGTTGTGTCTAAATCTGATTGATTTTTTTTCAAGAAAAGTATACTTTGCAATGTTGGTGGCATAGGCTACAGGTACATGTATAGAACAAGGCAAACATACAAAAACGTGCCACTTCACCCTATTCTGGAGATAACACTCAAACTGTAAAACGCCTGATTAGTTTACTTGTGTACATGTACCGACCCATTGTTGTATGTTTGGTGTGTAGCCTATTTCATCAACATTGCAAAGTATACTTTAGTAGCAAAGTATACTTTGAGGGAGAAATTTTCAATTTTATGATAAATTTATTAATTTTTAGCCAGGTTTTTTGAAAAAAAATCCAGGCTATTGGATCGGCGAAAGCCGGGCGGGCGGGCGGCGGGCGGGCGGCGGCGGCGGCGGCGGCGGGCGGCGTCCACAATCAATGTTAAGTTTTCGTGTTTGAGTCCATTTCTTTGTTACTGTACCACCTAGGACCACCAAACTTTCACAGCTTCATAATCAAGGGGTGCCCACCACATATCACTATCCAACATGTTACTTTTTTTTTAACTTGACCCATTTTTTCCGCGTAGTCGACTTAGCCATTTTCAATGTTAAGTTTTCGCGTTTACAATGTTAAGTTTTCGTGTTTAAGTCCATTTCTTTGGTACTGTACCACCTAGGACCACCAAACTTTCACAGCTTCATAATCAAGGGTACCCACCACATAACACTATCCAACCATGTTACTTTTTTTTTTAACTTCACCCATTTTTTCCGCGCAGTCGACTTGGCCATTTTCAATGTTAAGTTTTCGCGTTTACAATGTTAAGTTTTCGTGTTTAAGTCCATTTCTTTGGTACTGTACCACTAGGACCACCAAACTTTCACAGCTTCATAACCAAGGGGTGCCTACCACATACAACTATCCAACAATGTGACCATTTTTTACCTTCACCTATTATTTATACGTAATTGACTTAGCCATTTTCAACGTTAACTTTTTAATCGTACGTGTGGTTAAAGTTTTTTGGTTAACTTTTTTGTTGTACTATATCTCTGCAACTGCTTCTACCATTACCTTGAAACTTCACATGGGTGTTTATCATCATCCATATTTTCATTCTAACCCCCAACCGTGCGGCCCCTGTGCCCAATGTCAAGGTCAAATTACTTTGAATTTTTTTTGTTAAAGTTTGTTCGTGTACTATATCTCTGCAACTGCTTCACCCAATATCTTGATACTTCACATGGGTGTTTATCATCATTGTCGCACCTGCTTGCGGAAAGCGCGATCCTGTGCCCAATGTCAAGGTCAAATTACTTTGAATTTTTTTGTTAAAGTTTTTTCGTGTACTATATCTCTGCAACTGCTTCACCCAATACCTTGATACTTCACATGGGTGTTTATCATCATTGTCGCACCTGCTTGCGGAAAGCGCGATCCTGTGCCCAATGTGAAGGTCGAATTACTTTGAATTTTTTTGTTAAAGTTTTTTCGTGTACTATATCTCTGCAACTGCTTCACCCAATACCTTGATACTTCACATGGGTTTTATCATCATTGTTGCACCTGCTTGCGGAAAGCGCGATCCTGTGCCCAATGTCAAGGTCAAATTACTTTGACTTTTTTTGTTAAAGTTTTTTCGTGTACTATATCTCTGCAACTGCTTCACCCAATACCTTGATACTTCACATGGGTGTTTATCATCATTGTCGCACTGCTTGCTTGCGAAAGCGCGATCTGTGCCCAATGTCAAGGTCAAATTACTTTGAATTTTTTTTTAAAGTTTTTTTGTGTACTATATCTCTGCAACTGCTTCACCCAATACCTTGATACTTCACATGGGTGTTTATCATCATTGTCGCACCTGCTTGCGGAAAGCGCGATCCTGTGCCCAATGTGAAGGTCAAATTACTTTGAATTTTTTGTTAAAGTTTTTTCGTGTACTATATCTCTGCAACTGCTTCACCCAATACCTTGATACTTCACATGGGTGTTTATCATCATTGTTGCACCTGCTTGCGGAAAGCGCGATCCTGTGCCCAATGTCAAGGTCAAATTACTTTGACTTTTTTGTTGAAAGTTTTTTCGTGTACTATATCTCTGCAACTGCTTCACCCAATACCTTGATACTTCACATGGGTGTTTATCATCATTGTCGCACCTGCTTGCAGAAAGCGCGATCCTGTGCCTTATGTCAAGTTCAAATTACTTTGAATTTTTTGTTAAAGTTTTTTCGTGTACTATATCTCTGCAACTGCTTCACCACCTTGATACTTCACATGGGTGTTTATCATCATTGTCACACCTGCTTGCGGAAAGCGCGATATCGTCGGCATTTTGGCATACGTCCGTCCGTTCGTCCGTGTGTCCGGTTAAAGTTTTTTGGTTAAAGTTTTTCCATCTACTATATCTATTTGTTTAGTTGTCATGCCTCGCCCCAAGGCGCGACATGCAGGCCACGGCCATCTAGTCTACAAAAGTGGGTATAATTATGTTATCCAAGTGTCTATGCTTGGAAAAAACCTGGCCTTCGTGGCTTTGCCTCGTTTCTTGTTATTATACTGAATTTATTACATTATTACAGCCAATTTGGCTGTGATAATGTAATAAATTCAGTATAATAATTCTGCATACTTTTAATCATGAAATATATGCATTTGTTAGTTCTATATGAAATAATGCATTTCAGGAAAAATAAATGATTACTCCCTCAAAGTATACTTTGCTAGTAAAGTATACTTTGCAATGTTGATGAAATAGGCTACTGTCGACTCTTACGGTAATTATTATTTACCAGGTTTTGTATAATAAACAGACAAAATAACTACCTTAAACGTGGGTTTCTTTTGTAGTTTATTTCATTAAGCCCAGATAGACTTTATGCCCCCCCCCCCCGTAGTTTTGAAATTCTGTTATAACTTCTATATCCCTTGAAGGATTACTTAAATATTTCAACACAGTATATGCCACACATCCATGCTGCCCTTAATATGACCTTGACATTTTGACCTTGACAACTTTGAACGTTTTCCCACATTAAGAAATTTGCCAGAGTTTCTGAATTCTGCCATAACTTCTATATTCCTTGAATGATTACTTAAACATTTCAAGACAGCATACTTGTGGACAAATACCACACATCCATGCTGCCTTTAATATGACCTTGGCCTTTTGACCTTAGCAACTTTGAACTTTTTCCCACATTAAGAAGTTCGCCGGATTTATCAATTCTGTAATAACTTCTATATCCCTTGATGAATTACTTTAATATTATGATACATCAAACCTGTGGACAAATGCCACACATCCCTGCTGCCCCTAATATGACCTTCACCATTTGACCTTCACAACTGTGCTTGAATACTTACCACTTTCGGTTAATTAACTTTGCCACAGTTCTCCAATCTGCTACCGGGAGCATTTATGTGCGGACAGGCCACATTTTATTGTTCAAATATTGTTAGAGGTCATGGGGATGGGTCGTGTAATCTGGGGATAATCAATCACATTGATTTTCAATATCGGAGATTGTGAGTTCAATACTCAGCATAAGCGTGAAAAATACTTTCATAGTATTTCCAATCCCACTGGTCTGTCAGATGACACTTACTACTGTGATCCTGTCTCTATATACTCTTAGCTGTTGCTGGGATGTTAAACCCATTCACTTCTGGGTTATTGCCCGTTATAAAAGTAGTAAGGTTATTACTGATCCTACTGTTTTTTTGGAGGGGACCAGGGGGGCGTTTCACTAAACTTCTTACGACTAAAATGTCCGTAAGTTCAAATTTAAGATCGTCTGTAAATGTCAATTTATGGATTTACATTTATTGAGCATAGGCTGCATATGCAGCCTATGCTCAATACATGTAAATCCAATAATTGTTTACTAGAAAACAGTGTTAGTGTGGAATTTACAGACTATCATAAGTTTGCACTTATGAACATTTTAGTTGTACGAAGTTTAGAAACTATCATAAGTTTGCACTTATGAACATTTTAGTTGTACGAAGTTTAGTGAAACGGGCCCCAGGTGATTCTAGTGTGGCGAGGACCTGGCATCAGATCTGGATTATTCTTATTTCATGGCTGAATATATATATTGTTAATATTCAGTTCTGATTTTGGGATTTACTCCCCCATTTGTACATGTACTTGAACCCAGCCTTGAATGACCTTAGCTGTTGATAGGCCGTTAAACTCCAACAAACAAACAAAACCCATTCACTTTCACTTTGGCCTTGTGATAGTTGAGAGCTCTTGAAAACCTGTTATGCCCCATTAACAAGTAATAATAGTAGTGCTGACCATATTACTTTTGGGATCGGAGCTAAGTGACTGGTGTGGAATGGACTTGGCAACAGTTCAAGATATTCTAATTTCAGGGCTGAATATATATTTTTCTGTAAATATTGAGTTATAATTTTGGGAATTTCCCTCATTATGGACATATTAAATACGGGATAGTCCAACCCGTTGGCCCGGCTTTAAATGACCTTAGCTGTTGATAGGCCGCTAAACACCAATAATCAATCAATTCACTTTTACCTAGGGAAGCGGATGAAGGTCACGCCTCGAAATCAATACATTTGGACATGATGAAATATCACATAGAAATGAACTAACCTTCAGTATAGAGTTAACTGTATTGTAATTTTGAAATTTGCGGCGTATATCAGAAAATGATAGGTCGGAAAATCTGTTTAATGGCGACGCGCTAGCGGAGCCATTAAACATGTTTTCCGACCTATCATTTTCTGACATTCGCCGCAAATTTCAAAATTACAATGCGGTTAACCTATTTCTAATGCACTCCTTTACTACTGGCGTAGGAATACATATTGAAATAATTTGCGACCGTTCATCAACAATGATATACCTGTAATGTATGACCATCAGCCAATCAGATTGCGTGATATTTATACAGTGAATTAGAATAGGTATTAGTTCCTCGTAGTATTGGTTAGCTCCAACATGCTACACCTGTCCCTTATAGTACCGGCTTCAGCACGATTCATTGTACATGTAAACGGTGAACATTAATAGCAACACAGCATATGTACAGCTTTTATGGGAAATATCAACGGTCCACAGACATCAATGTCTGGAAAAAAAATAGTAAGGAAATAATACTTGTACAATTCTTCAGTTGGTCAGCGCATTTGGTTACGCGGTTGGTTCTGTCTCTCGCAGTGCGGCCTCTGGATAAATGTCACTGTTATGCAGGCATACGAATAACCACTCCTAGACATGTTTATCGACTTTGCAATCACGAACAGACACATTAATTACTGATAAACTGCAGAGAAACTCGTCAAAAAGTACTTGATGTTATTTCGTGTCCGTATATATAGAGGCTGTATATCCTAACGGGGTGTATCTGCCACCCAGCGTAATATAATAACATGGGAAGACATAATTATTATTAATAAATGTTTACCTTTGTGTGGCCATATATACTGATTGTTCCGTTGGCGATGATCGACACGGGGTCAGATATACGGTGAAGTAATTTCCATCTCATTAGCAGGGTGGGGGTTGGACACACAGACGGTCTACAAACGTTTATGATAATCCGCTATTGTCCCTTGCTTAATGCCGTAGTCATAGCTTGTCACTCAACTGCTCATCGCTCTTGTGTTTCGTGAAGAGATCGTCTGTTCATTTTGCATAACTTGATGACTACAGTGCCAGCGAGTCGATGACTTGTAGATACTATAGTCACTGCTGCCTTTGTTCGACTGTTTGTAACTTGGCGAAACACAAGTCCCATTTTCCCATTTGGCCAAGTTACAAACAGTCGCACAAAGACAACAGTGACTATAGTATCTACAAGTCATCGACTCACTGGCACTGACATGAGCAGAGTGCAGACCGTGTCGAACTTCCCTAAACGGACACCGATACATGTTAGATTTGCTCAATTCTGACCGGGTTCATTGCCATTTATCTCCGATTATTATGTCGGTTTGTGATCGCAAATCACCCACGCGTGTCTTGAGGTCGTCATTTGTGTGTTTTACATTGGAACCACTCTAAGCCGGGCACACTGGGAACCTCCCAGGGTTACGTTGTTCAACATTCAGTGACCGTGGTATCTTTCATGTCTTATTCAACAAATATATCCCAAGTCTGACCGTGTTGAATGATAAACAGCTACGCTATTCGCCAAAATCCCAAGACCGGTTTCGACTGGGGACCAATTATAAATTAACCGACTAAATGTTCTTTTAAAGTGCAGAACCGCGAGCGACAACCATGGTGGGGTGCTTCCTATGTCAAAGATAGAAAATTACGCGCTGTCTGGCCTTTGTTGAAGATGGCGACTAAATGACGGCCTGATCACAACAAGCTGTCACGTAAAACAATGTGGTGTTGCGTTAGTATTTGTTGGCGTATCCTCTAATATATACAGAGGAACCTCTATAAACCGAACACCAACATGTGCTGGGGCATGTGGGATTTGCAACCAGTGTATCTCCTGCTCAGATCGCACACTCATGTAGCAGGTAACTATATAATATATATTGCTTGTTTGAAGCATCACCAACCACACTCCCCGATACGGGAGTGTCTTGCAGAGTTCTCCTTGGGGAAAATGTTAAAATCAAGCAACGTTACTTTATATGGTGGGGATGGTGCAGTGGGTCCACCGGGTACGCCGCGGCCTGGATTCGCGCATGGGGAAAAGCTATATATGTTTATGTGACTGTAGTAATGGGGCTTGTGGGTTTTGCCACCAGTGTAGATCCAGATCAACCTGTGCATCCGCACAGTCTGATCAGGATCTGCACTGTTCGCCATTCCATCAATGAAACACCTGTACTGGCCGTTTCACTAAACTTCTTACGACTAAAATGTTCGTAAATGTAAAATTATGATAGTCTGTAAATTTCACATTAACAACGTTTTCTTGTAAACAATTATTGGATTTACATTTATTGAGCATAGGCTGCATATGCAGCCTATGCTCAATAAATGTAAATCCATCAATTGAAATTTACAGACTATTTTAAATCTGCACTTACGAATATTTTAGTCGTACGAAGTTTAGTGAAACGGGCCCCTGTCATGCATCTAACAAGCAATAAAGAGCATTAGCAGGCAATAGGAGCGTGCTATTTCATCAGGACGTACGCTGGTCACAAATCCCATACTTCCCATTTCTCCAGTCACAGTCACGTTCCTGGCATGGCATTTTCAGTACATATAGCAGTGACATTTACAATTTCATCTGGAAAGTTAATATGAAATTTTACTTCGTTTTGATGGTGCAGCACATCAGTAATACTTCATTTTAATATAGCACAAGTCAAGCAAAAGACGTCGCATTGTGTGGTCACGTGACGTATACTTGTACATCGCGCGCAGCTTCCGTAACGTTGTCTTAACGCTACGTTGCTATGACATCGCGACGTACGTCATCCCGCTAGCGACACTCTTCACAGTCACCTCCACGAACCCTCGCGTTTTATTCCGAAAATCATTGTCTTCAAACACTCAGAAACTTGTGGACGGGACAAGTTATTTTATGTCCACCGCATGCCGCCATGCACATGAGGGAATTTTCCATCGAAACGCCCGCCATGCGGCGAGTGAAGGACCAGGACGAGCAGTCGGGCGTGCCGATGTGCATCTACTGGGACACGGCCCAAGTGGCCGACTGGATGGTTGATATCGGCTACCCGCAGTACCGCGAGTGTATCGAGCGCAACTTCGTCAGCGGAATGCAGCTCATCGAGCTCAACGCCTCCATCCTGCCCAACATGGGCATCAACGATTTCGAGCACATAAAGGACATCGCGGCCAAGGTCCGTCAGTTGATCGGCCTGAAGAGCATCATCCGGGATGTGAACGTGTCTATGAAGGACCCGATGATCGCGTATATGGTCACCAAGCGGCGGACGGGTAGACAGACGGCCAATACGTCGTTCCAGCAGTTTGTAATCAGGCATCGCAGATGGTTTCCATAGGCGGACATTCCGAGTAAAAGAGCGCTTGGGTAAATGGTTGAAAATTGTCTTTTATGCCCGTGCATAGGACGGTCAGACGCTTATGTACAATAATGAATGTTTAACTTTTGGAATGCGGGAAACAAACATTATTTTATATTCCTTCTTTCTCAATAAAACATGGTTTGACAGCACTTTAGAATCATTTTCATTGGAAATGATTCTAAAGTGCTATCAAACCATGTTGTTGATGAGAAAAATGGAAAATAACAAATAAAAAGCAGACGACAATATTTAATGCACTAATAACGTACTGTGGTAAGAAATTTCTACTTCTCTATACCGACGTTTATGAATGTGCTTGTTCATTATTCAGGCAATAAATCAGTTTTCGTATACCACTGTCGGTTCTCATTTCGTACCCTAGTTGCGAACAGTAACTCTTGAAATCTACTCCCGTACTGTCCGTAGCAGAACGGGAGCTCTTGAAATCTACTCCCGTACGGTCCGTAGCAGAACGGCAGTTTTGAAATCTACTCGCGTACCGTCCGTAGCAGAACAATAACTCTTGAAATCTACTCCCATACCGTCCGTAGCAGACCGGTAGCTCTTGAAATCTACTCCCGTACGGTCCGTAGCATAACAGACGCTACAGGAATAGATTGCAAGAGCTACTGTTCACAACTCTTCGTACCCAACTGCAAAACTAATTTTAGCACTTTGTTTAAAAGTACATGTAGACATACATTGATAATACCATTCACCAGCTACATGTAAATAGGTTATGGTTGTAGAAAATTAAATGTCTTACCCGGACCCCTGCCACATCAAGAATTCCATCTGATAAGCTGACACCCAGCCTCTATTTCAATAGTAAGAGCACCCGACGTCTTTTAAAACCCATTATAGCTTCACGCTTCTGAGTGGCGAGTTACGACGGGAATAAGGGGCGTGTTGCGTGTTGGACGAGCGCAGCTTCTACACAATCGCCTGCGTTACTCTTGCCCAGATGCCGACGTTACTCAACATCTATTAGCAATCTGAGCTCGCAATCAAGCAGTTTGCTTGACTGAGCATGAGCTGTAACACAGCTCAGGCTCAGTCAATCAAACTGTTTCATTTCAAGAATAATATTCAAGTACATATGCCTACTCAGTAGGCACAAACTGTTCTTTATAGGAATTAAATAAGTGTATAATTGTATCACTATTCCACCAGTGTTAAACATTACGAGTGCCTGCTATACAGATATAATCATTTAGTAATGTTTATTTTACTGATAGTGACTCGCGGTAGTATCAGGCTATTTTTATATGCAAATGAAGCATGGTATTTTTCAATTATTTATACTAATTAAATGCGTCAGCTGAACAAATAATATTTTCGACAGATTATAAAGTATGATCATTGCACATCAGCAAATAAACACAGATAATAAATAGTAATGTACGTTAACATTTTAAGGCAACACGGTTATCGCCTCTGATATCAGGATGCGCAGTCTGATCTGGGTCTACACTGGTCACAAAAATAGTAAGCCCCGTTTCTTCAGAGACAGGCAAATATTATCAGGTATGATTAAGAACCAGTTTATCATCTTGGATAGCATCTAATAGCTCATCGTAACCGAACGCAAATTGTATACACTGACAGACCGTTAATGGCTGAAAATGAAAATATATTTATTATGAAGACATAAAATACTTGTGGCAAGACGGTATAATTTTAATATAAAATAATTTGATATAAAATATTACCGTGCGTCCGCGCTATACAAACTTGCCTCGTTAAAATGTCGCGGAAATCTGCGAAAAACCCACTAGTGTTCGGTATTCGCCCACTGCTGATACCAATGGTACACATACGACGGAACCTCTCTAAACTGGACACCATGGGTCTAATTTACGTACGTATTGCTATAGCGTAGTACAGTGGAACCTCTCTAAACCGGACACCCTGGGGGTCCCCAGGGTGTCCGGTTTAGAGAGGTTCCACTGTAAATTATATATTGAATAGTTCAATGCATGCGGGTGTGCTTTGCGAACATGAACAGGCATTATCATCAGGGATAGATGACAATGAAACCCGTAAAATTAAGAATACAGAGACTGCTTGTTTGTCCGATTTAGAGAGGTTTTACTGTAATAGTGTTAGTGTCAACTGACGTGGTAATTTTCAACATTGATGAGAGAAGACACATTTATTTTATGTTCGGCTCCGTTCGTGCACCTGACGTACATATGTACCTGGCACACATGTAGCTCCGTCAATTAAGATGTGATTGATTAATTCCGGCGGCCGGCGGAGGGATATATATATATATATCGGCGTCGCCTAGTGACGGAAACACGGATTGTATGTGGCACTCCTGTTAATTGATATGTTCATCTCCATATTTATTATACTTGGCGAATACTCATGAAATGTTCATGTACATACAGACAAACCATGCGAGTTTGCACCTAATCGGATGTGCGATATCTCATAAAAAATATTTACAAAATTTACGATATTTTCCGTAAATGACGTCATCAGTTGACGAAATGTTCAAAGCGAATGCGGAATGTAATCTAAATTCGCTGTGAAATGTTCGTCAACTTTCGATGCATTTTTAAAAAATATCACATTTTCAGTAAATATTTTCAAGTTTATGAAAAATCCCATATATTCATACGTACAAAATCACATGACTCGTTTCATTTTAGGATATGATTAAAGGTACATGCCCACTCAGTAGGCACAAAATGAACATTTTGTGCCTACTGAGTGGGTATGTACCTTTAAGTATCTGCAGGGATCATGATACTTAATACCACAACTTGTAAGTATAAGTTAATGATGGCATGATGTGTAGTTTATTTATGCCAATGAATGATGCTACTAGTATATACTAATTACAGTGTTTTGATACTTATCCAATCTCCATGAAGACTGCCTTTCAGTTTCTCACTCGAATCGTCCATACTGTTTTGTATACACAATTACGAAAACGGGAATAAATTTTCTGCAAAGTCAGAACCTATATACAGACTGTATTACGAGTTTGGCTTTTGTCGCGTCCTGAAATATTTTAGACGATTAATTCCAATGCTCGATAAAAGTTACTGTGGATCCTCTCTAAACCGGACATCATGGGGACTCCATTGTGCTTAATTTAGATGGGTTACAATGCACTTTATTTCATTGCCATATCTGTTCATGACTCAAAATGACAAAAATTGATCATCGAGTGCTTTAATTATAGTGGAAGCTCTCTAAACCGGACACCGTGGGTGTCAGGTTTAGAGAGCTTCCACTGTAGTTTATCATATAATTCCAGCACATGTACATGTACAGGCATGTACAGGCATTCTGTGCGTTTCGAGATTCATCGGTATAACTCTATATATATGAATAAGGCTTCTAACTTTAGTCGGACACGACCTCGTATCATAACAAAATAACATGTTTAAAATTGTAATTTTCTATGCATTATATGTATTTCTGCAGGATAACGATAATTCTCAAATGATCATATGAAGTTGCCACTACACTATTGACGTTAGAGCCTTAAACACATTATTTGATTTGTTATGATACGAGGTTGTGTCCAGGACCTAGGAAAAGCAGACGTAATTCGATATTATTTTGAATATTTTCATAATTATGTTCTAACTATGCTATTTTAGCAAGATAACAATAATTCTCAAATGAACATGTGCACTTTCTGCTAAAATATTCACATTAGCGTTAATAAAATCGCGGAATTTGTTATGATACGAGGTCGTGTCCGACCAACGTTAGAAACCTTGTTCATTTATATAGTTATCCGATGAAAGCCGAAACACGCCGAATGCCTGTGCCAAGGAGGAATCGAGAAAACACGGCTTTTAAACCATAATCTGCTCATTGACATGATCGCTTTTTAAATAAGGTAAATAGTTTAGCCATGTATCTGAAACAACCCAGCACGTACGAATCCCGCTAATCGCTCAGATGGTAATTTATTTTGGAGGCGGAGTTTGGACCAATGCACATCCGGCGAATCACACGCTCGACCAATCACAATAAATACGCCTCCGTCAGTGGGCGCGCGAATTGGCGAGACTAATTTACGATCTCAATTCGCTTCGTCCCGCGAAAGGTAAGCTTAGACGGAGAAAACACACGTCTCGGTGTTTTAAAACAGTGTAGACCGCTGTCAGAATGAACGTTGATCATACTGAAACGGTTCATTATAGGAATGAATGGCCTTTATCGGGGTATAAACTTGGAAAAGTCACGAGAATACTGGACGAAGCGATAACAAATTACAATTTTTGAAAAAAAAATAAAAAAAAATATATATATATTTTTTTTTTCGAAATTGTAATTTTTTAATGCCTCGTCCAGTATTCCCGCGACTTTTCCAAGTTTATATCCCCGATAAATTCAACAAAAATGCCATTCATTCCTTATAATTCCAGCATTTGAAATAAATTCATCAAGAAAATGTGTTTATTTTCCGTTTTCTTAATAATTATTTTAACTGCGCCTCACGGTTACGGAAAGTAGTTCGGCGTGGGAGTTTAGTGGGATATACATTTTGGACAGAGACTTGCTACGTACCAATCAAATGTTAGGGAATTGTGTAAATATTTTTCTGCTGGAATTATGAACACATTAACATTCAATCTCTTCTAAAGCTGCGGTAGGACGGTACTGGAATGCTGCAGAGTTACTGTCCGCAACTACGTCTTCTACATATTTTATATTTTATTCCACGAACCGGAATATTCTCAATTACTAGTACATGCAATATATTTATCAGGTAACGAGCTTTGTATTGCGGCTGTATACGTACTGACTAATAACACACTGTTGTATCAGACATTGACCTGATATGAATATCCGGGTTACAACGAATTTAAAACTAACGTTTCATTGGTCGAACGGCGTTGCATGACATTGCCGAATCACCTCAATGTAATGGCGTAATTCAATCAATGCCGTGTTCCTTTCAACGAAAACTATGTTATATTTGATCATCGCCTAGCATAAAACGTTACCTGATAAATATAATATCATGCTAATGTATTTTGTTATCACGTTTATCAGGCTCGGCTCCTACGTGTTCATAGCCTTGCCTCTAATAAACTTGATATCAAGAGACACTAGCCTGGTATTCTCTATATCTCTGTTACCTCTATATTAGGCCATAGCAAGTTCTTCCTCTGTTAACCCTTTCACCCCTATGTAACTGGAATGGATTTTGATGTTAATTTCCGATCAATCCAATCGTCACACAATTATTTTCAGACTAGTCCATTAATGAAAAGGGGGAGTTTTTTTTTGTTCTCAGAAATATGAAAATGACTTTCAAAAAGTGCAGATCCTGATGAGACGGCTCGTTACGAGCCGGCTCATCTGGATCTGCACTGTTTGCATAAACCGCTATAGCGGGCTTTCGGGTTCAAAGAGTTCGCGTGTCGGTAGGTTTTGAGAGTGGTTCTATGAAAAAACAAACAAACTGTGTATGTTATTTTACACTATTTACTGGTGAAGTAATAAGAACATTGATTTGGGACTTGTCTAAGTTTTAAATCCGTTCATGAATTTACACTTAATACGTTTAATAAGAGTGTTTTCTTATTATTTAGCGGCAATTTAAATTTATGTTAAAAACTTCATCAACCCTTTGCACACTGAAATGGGTTGAGGAAGTTTTTAACCTAAATTTACTTTTCGTTTTTTTTCAAAGCCTTGTCTGTTTTTACCGGATACTTAAGTAGGGTTTGTCTATCCAGGTGGACGCTTAACAGAGAAAAACAATGGCATGGCCTTTTTACTATGTGTTTGTTGGAAACCTTAGGCGGCAATAAGCGTCTCTCAGCGTTTAATCTTGTCCATTTACAAGGTCCTCATTTAACACATCTAGTGTTTGATTTCCAACATCTTCTGACGGATCCTAATTACGGCATATCGTTGTCAATTAAATAATGACTGGACTTTATCTTTCACAGAAGCTGGGCATGACCAATACCAGGTCACGTGATTCTAACACTTTCCCTGAGTGTTTTCAGGCTTTATGATCGAAATCAAAGAGATTGATTGGTCGAAGCTGAACTGCGCGCTGTATCAGACAATCATGTAGATATTCGAGAAGATGACCAGGGCCCGGTTGCTCAAAACATCAGTTAGCTTAATGGACTGTTAAATCCTTAACTGAATGGTTAAAATCTCTGTTTAACAGAGATTTTAACCATTCAGTTAAGGATTTAACCCTTTCCCTGATAGAGACGACTTTTGACGTCTCTGCAGAAGATGTCTTTTGAAAACATTGTGGGAAAAGGAGAAATTGCTTGTAACAAGCAATTTCTCCTTTTCCCACAATGTTTTCTAATCTATCAGATAATTTAACCATCATTTGACCCAGCATTTGATTCTTTTATTCAGATGTTTTCGATTTGGATGAGTCGAAATATCGCAAAACAGGGAAAGGGTTAACAGTCCGTTAAGCTAACTGAAGCTTTGAGCAACCGGGCACAGACAGTCGTATAATCACGGGCTCAAGCTGAACGGATTTGTTACTTTTTACTGTGCTTATGCATTTCTATTGTATATACAGACCTATTCCGGTATAACATGTGCGTTTACAACTAAGTAAGAAGCCAAACTCACTTGAAATAGTACGATTTTCATGAGTGATGTCAACTTTACAACGCCAAGTTCTGTGTTGTTTTCAAATTTTGTCAAAGTGTTTGGAAAATTGGCTGGAAAGATCAGTGGCCCGTTTCACTAAAGTGCAGATTTAAAATAGTCTGTAAATTTCAATTGATGGATTTACATTTATTGAGCATAGGCTGCATATGCAGCCTATGCTCAATCAATGTAAATCCAATAATTGTTTACAAGAAAACGTTGTTAATGTGAAATTTACAGACTATCATAATTTTACACTTACGAACATTTTAGTCGTAAGAAGTTTAGTGAAACGGGCCCCAGGAAACGGCCAGCAGTCGAGTATACAACACACTTTTGCGGGTTCCGTGCGGTTTATATCATCAAAACCGGTGAAGTAATAAGAAAGTTATGATGAATACAATACCTGAATTGAGACCAAAACACAATTTTTTTTTTTCTGCACGCGAACACAAAACGCGCACCTGCACACATCTTGATTCCGCTCCGTGATACTACTATATCAAGGTGTATGATCACGTGGTACTACATGTAACAACAACAACAAGTAATGAAACTTCCAGAATCCATCTGATTGAAAGTACGTATACTTTTATATTGTCCTTATTGCGTAACGGAGTTTGATGAAATATGACGCATCAAACGCGTCTTGTTAAGCTGCATTTGGGGGTCTCTGTATTTTCGCCCAAACTTCTTTCGTTTTTGCGACGAATTGATGTCCGTGTCTACCGACTACCGACACGGAAATCGATTCCTCGCAAAAACGACATAAGTCTGTGCCAAACTCCATAGACCACCAAATGCAGCTCTTGAAGACGCGTTTGCTGCGCCATATTTCATCAAAATCCGTTTATTGCATATTAAGGAAAATATAAAATAATACTTACTTTGGAGTGGGCGACGTTGTTGTTGTTGTAACCATCATGCACCTTGTATATTGTAAAAGGGGTCTACTGAACGAAATCTACATTTTCTCCATTGATATGTCGATGCGGAACTTGAGTCCTCTGAGAATATATTAAGTATTTGCCATACACTGTTCATAATATAATCGATATGAGAACGCCAATCACTAGGTCTTGAGTATGTTAAACCAAGATGTTTATGCGCATGCGTAGTTATATTTTCCATTTATACAGTGGAACCTCTCTAAACCGAACACCGTGAAAACATATGTGATCATATAGTTTATGGGTTTCTTGGTCATTTATCTTAATGTTTATGTTAATATATGTTCATGATCGCATAGCACACAACTATGGCTCAGAATTCTCAAATGCCTGATTTATAGTGAAACCTCTCTCACTTGTACAAATCCTTTCGTTGGCACAGATGAATGCGTAAGGGCGGTCATTAATGTGGGAAGAAACCAGAGAACCCGGAGGAAACACACTTGTCTGATCTGGCGACTACCATGCCATCTCACATACTGCCCCGGCTAAGGTTCAAACCCGGGTCCGCACTGGTGAGAATCGCGCTCATTACCGATCTCGGTAACCGGACAATTGAAAGAGGGGAATGTTGTGGAGATCGACAAGAGGAGCATGGATTCCCTAACGAACAGCATAGTCTGGTTAATCGGGAGATAGACTGGTCACAAATACTTCCAGCCTCGTTTCACCAGGAAGTCGCATATCCAGTGAAACCTCTCTAAACCGGTGTCCGCTTTAGAGAAGTGTCACTGTAAATCAGGCATATGACCATTCTAAGACTGTACTATGCGATCATGAACACTGAACAGACAATATGATCTGAGATAAATGACCAAGAAACCCATCAAAATAAGGTCACATATGTTTTATTGAAGTCCTGTTTAGAGAGGTTTCATTGTTCAATAATAAAGTCGAACCTCTCAAAAGCGGACACCCTGGGAGTTCCCGAGGGTGTTCGGCATAGAGTAGATCAACTGTAATTCATCTACGATACAGGTGGCCGTTTCACTAAACTTCGTACGACTAAAATGTTCGTAAGTGTAAAATTATGATAGTCTGTAAAATTCACATTACCACTGTATTCTTGTAAACACTTATTGGATTTACATTTATTGAGCATAGGCTGCATATGCAGCCTATGCTCAATAAATGTAAATACATCAACTGAAAATTCCAGACGAACCTAAATGTGCACTTACGAACATTTTAGTCGTATGAAGTTTAGTGAAACGGCCCCCTGCCTCTCAAGAACACATTTCTATGATTTACAAGCATTCAGAAAGAGCCAGCCATTACAATTAGACTGACAACACAAGTTCAGTGCAAAATATAGAAATCAATCACGTGGTTACAACAATACCAACAATGACTGAAAGAGTTGAAAACACGCCCACTCCAAAGTAAGTACATGTATTATTTTCATTAATATGCAATGGATTTTGATGAAATATGGCGCAACAAACGCGTCTTCGTGAGCTGCATTGGGTGGTCCCGGGAGTTCGGCACATACTTATGTCGTTTTATTGTGAAGAATAGATTTCCGTGTTAGTATTACAGTAAACATGGAAATCGATTCGTCGCAAAAACGACAAAGGTTTGGGTCAAAGTACAGAGACAAAGAAATCGCGTCGCGTTTGATGCGCCATATTTCATCACACTCCGTTAGAGAGGTTGTGTTGTATTAAATTGCCTACACACAAATAGAGCGTCCGGTGTAGGGAGGTTGTGTTGTATTCAATTGCCTACACACAAATAGAGCGTCCGGTTTAAAGAGGTTGTGTTGTATTCAATTGTCTACACACAAATATAGCGTCCGGTGTAGGGAGGTTGTGTTGTATTCAATTGACTACACACAATTAGAGCGTCCGGTGTAGGGAGGTTGTGTTGTATTCAATTGACTACACACAATTAGAGCGTCCGGTGTAGGGAGGTTGTGTTGTATTCAATTGTCTACACACAATTAGAGCGTCCGGTGTAGGGAGGTTGTGTTGTATTCGATTGCCTACACACAAATAGAGCGTCCGGTGTAGATAGTATTGTATTCAATTTTCTACAAAGACACACTTACTTTTAAAAACACAGAATTCCACTAAAAAGATATTGGCGCTGTTGTAAGGCGCGAATCGAGGGAAGCGCGGTTCCATCAACCGGGGTAGTTAACTACGCGGAACCCGCCGACTCCGCCGTCTGGTGCGCCCAATGAGGCGTGAAATGTTCCTGCTACATTTACATGTGTAACCCGCTAATGATAGGTATACTTCCGCGCCGAGAAATAGTCCTTACGTTACTATGAACGTCCATGATGTCCATCGTTTAACTTTGAAACTGGACATTTTGTTACCGATTTTATAGTTAATATATATGACGTTCAGCTTTCAATTTTCTCGTATATCTCAGGCATGTTTGGAATAAGTTCTAACCTTAACAGGAGACTACTTTTCGCCAGCAATTGCGCCAAATTTCTAGTGAGTCAGGCGCATTTTTTGTAGCTTGTTTAACAAAACATGAGACGAAGATAAATTGACGAATTTTCGGCATGCGGTACCGCGTTACATAAACGCTATTCTAACATGTGTAAAATGTGTTGCCCGTTGATTAGCTGATAATTATCTCACATATTTGTAAGGAAATCTACCATTAGTTTATTACCAGCGAATGTGGAGAATGATGCATTATTTTACTTTTAACAAGACGTGTTTTATCACCATCCCACTGAGCGATGTATTAAAACGTCAAACTTTCCAGTTATATATTCGTCATTGGGCGGTATTGTCTTCATCCACATCTGTTATGGTAAAAGTAAAGTGTATTTCGTCTTAACCCTTACACTGCGGAATTAAATTGTGTCGTCTGCTGATAATTTTTTATTTTCCATTTTTATCAACAATACATAGTTTGGCAGCACTTTAGAATCATTTTCAATGGAAATGATTCTAAATGTGCTGTCAAACTATGTATTTACGGAGAATGAAAATACGACGGGTACTAAAAACATTTGTATTTGTTTGTTGCAGGTAAGGAGTGGGCAGTGTAAGGAGCCCCGCAGGGGACATGGATTCTTTTTTATTAATTTGTTGCCACAAAATAACAATTCGTTCCCTCAATTTAACAATTTGTTCCCTCGATATAACAATTCGTCCCGACGAATTAACAATTCGTCAATTCGTTCCCTCGATATAACAATTCGTTTCCACGAAATAACAATTCGTTCCCACGGGAACGAATTGTTAATTCGTGGGAACGAAATGTTATATCGAGGGAATGAATTGTTAAATTGAGGGAACGAATTGCTAATTCGTTGGAACGAATTGTTAAATTGAGGGAACGAATTGTTATTTCATATGCACTCATACCCAGCCCTTAAAGCGGCATATCAGGATTTTTTTTAAAGAAATACTATAAAAAAGATTAAGACGTGTTTTCATTATGGCCCTGTGTAAAGTGGTTTAATTGAAGATGTATAGAAATACTAGTGGCGCTCGGTTGTTTCTATGTTCATCCATATAGGTGCATATATATATTGGAGTCCCTATCTTGTTCAACAAGATAAAACTCAGGCGGACGTTTTACTAAAATTCGCACGACTACAATGTTCGTAATTACAAAATTCTGATAGTCTGTAAATTTCACATTAACAATGTGTTCTTGTAAATAATCATTGGATTAACATTTATTGAGCATACGCTGCAAATGCAGCCTATGCTCAATAAATGTGAATCCATCAATTGAAATTTCCAGACGATACTAAATTTGCACTTACGAACATTTTAGTCGTACGAAGTTTAGTGAAACGTGCCCCTGATACTTATGTACCGATATCGGTGAATATTTAAACAACCCATCAGTCCTAGTAATATTTTAATATTATATTTTCCCCCCAAAATCCTGATATGCCCCTTGAACACGGTCTGACATACCCGAAAACTATTTCAACCATTTCTGCAAGTTATATATTTACACGATAGATGGTGTGTTCTAGAGAAAAAACAAAACGTTGTTTCTCAATAGATGCTGCCTTCAAAACAGGTGGAAGAAATGCATAAAAAAGGAAAACAACTTGAAACTGAAGATAAATGAAGACAATATTCATTGTCTTTGTTATTTTCCACGTGACTGGAAAAGTCGTTAAACTGTAGCCACACCTCCGCGGCTGCTGTTCCATGCATCAAGCCTACAGCAACATTTGTAAATAATTACATTGTAAAAGATAATTGTGAGTGGGATTGGAGACATGGGGTCTTATGGGTTATTCGACCAGTGTAGTCCCAGATCAACATGCGCGTCCGCAGAATTTGATCAGTGACTACATTGTTCTCTATGTTGTTGTCATTCCTCCAGCAGACAGTATATATAAGTATTAAGTTAATAACTGTGGGTGTGGCTGGAGAAATGGGGCGTATGGGCTATGCGACCAGTGTAGCCCCTGATCAGCCTGCGCCTCCGCGCAGGCTGATGGGTCTACACTGTTCGCAAATCGGTTAATGAACCACCCACATAGCAGGTAGTATTGATAAAGCTATACGGGGGCATCCTAACTAGTTGATTAAGACCTATACTGGTCACATTACGGCTCGTTACGAGCCGACTCATCTGAATCTATTGTGTTTGAAATACAGTACAACCCCTTTACAACAGTCACCCACGGGAAGAAATAAAACTGGCTGTTGTCTTAGAGAGATGGCTGTTGTATGGAGGTTACATGTAGAGCCACTTGTCCATTTAGGAGACAAACTATCGGCTGTTACAGAGAGGGTGTTGTTGTAGAGAGGTCACTGTTCGCGGAGATTCAACTATATTGATTATGAACTTTGGAGATGTAGGGGGTAAGTAAGATCAAGCAGTTGGCATGAACACGTTCATAGACCGTCCGTGTGTCTGAAAAGACGTACGGACGGTGACTGATATATTATCAGCGTGGATCGGGTTGCCGGATCAATCAACAGAGAATTTGGAACATGTTTCCTGTGGTACGGAAGCAATTACCAAATAATTAATGGAAAACGGCAGAACGCACCGCGTGACCAAGAGGCGGGATGTCAGAAATGCGGGTTCGTAGCTAGTTATCTCCCGTTGAATTTATTTATAAGATATCCGGTTCATAATGTACTTTAGGGCCTTATAGCTTGCAAAAAAGGTCGAATGTGCCATGATGTGTTATTAAAAGTAACCATTATAGTGATTTACACTAGTGTTCATCCAGACCATCCTACATATCTGCGCAATCTGATCCGGGACTGTATTATTTGCCAGATTCATATGTGCACATTTATTCAAGTTATTTCAATCAGTGTGTGCAGTCTGATCTGGGTCAACTATGTTCGCCAAAAAATCAATTTCTGCTATTCACTAAGAAATAAACGCTGAAATACTGCATAGGACCGGATCTCTATTAATAGATTTGCAAAGGGAAATAACTAGCTAAGATCTCTCAAGATTGCCACACGCTATGCGACCCAATATTAGTACACCACCGCCTGCGGTAATCGTGCCAACACTTGTCGATGTCTTTATTTACAAAATATTGTGCTTGAAAGAAAGCAGCTTCATTGGCTGAAGCCTGAACTGTGCTACAGCTCAGACACAGCCAATCAAACTGCGTGATTGCGAGTTGGTATTGCCAATACTACTGTCTGTTTCACGAAAGCTGCCAAAATTTTGCGGCCATATAAACAATTCAAAAACAATATTTTTTTCGATTATATTAAATTAAAGGAAAATTTAAGAATGAGCCTTCTTTTTATTTCGTGAAATTTGGTCAAATATGGATTTTATTGCGAAAACAAAATTTCCCCATGTTAAATCCCCATAGACATCTTCACGGAGTGAAGATGTCTATGGGGATTTAACATGGGGAATTGTTTTTGAATTTGAATGGCATTTTTGTTGAATTTATCAGGGATATAAACTTGTAAAAGTCGCGGGAATACTGGACGAGGCCTTAAACATTACAATTTTCGAAAAAAAATTATATTTTTTGTTTTTTTTCCAAGTTTATACCCCGATAAATTCCACAAAAAGGCCGTTCATTCCAATAATGTGCATATGAAGCGTTATTTGTTTACTTTCTACTTCGTGGAGAGTGACCCAAGAAGTTTGCTAATACATATTTTATGAGTATATTGTTTTTGTGTCATATTATGGAATTTTCTCTAAATACCAATATAGAGAAGTATGAACGTCAGCGCATTCCATAGTATTGCTACATTGTATTCCGCAACCTTATACTGTTGTGTAGCGATATAGTGCAACCTATTTCCTATAAAGCGGACAACCTGCAGCTATATATGCCAATAAATGCATATAAACGTTGACAGCTTGGCAAGATTAACGCGGGCAGTGGTGCACCTGGTGTCCGTTTCACTAAACTTCCAACGACTAAAATGTTCGTAAGTGCAAATTTAGGATCGTCTGGAATGTTCAATTGATGGATTTACATTTATTGAGCATAGGCTGCATATGCAGCCTATGCTCAATAAATGTAAATCCAATAATTGTTTACAAGAAAACATTGTTAATGTGACATTTATGCACTATCATAAGTATGCACTGATGAACATTTTAGTCGTACGAAGTTAATGAAACGGGCCCCTGGTTCATTATGCTGTGGCTAAACACACAGTGACAATGACAACAGATATCACTTTGCACATCTTGTTATACGTGTAGGAAAGCGATCATAAACAGTCATTGGCGACCACACATGAGACACGTCATGTGATTTTGTACCTTAGAACATGTGCGATTTTTCATGAAATATATTCACGAAATGTTCATAGCAAATGCATTTGCTATAGCAAATGCATTTGCTATGAAAATGTCGTCAACTTTCGACGCAATTAACGGAAAATATCGAAGATTTTGTAAACCTTTTTCATGAAATATCGCACGTTCTTATGTACAAAATCACATGACGTGTCTCATATGGCGACCACAGTCAAGGTGCATGAACACGTGGTTACAACAACAACAACGTCGCCCACTCCAAAGTAAGTATTATTTTATAGTTTCCTTAATATGCAACGGATTTTGATGATATATGGCGCAACAAACGCGTCTACATGAGCTGCAGTTGGTGGTCTATGGAGTTTGGCACAGACTTATGTCGTTTTTGCGAAGAATCGATTTCCGTGTCGGAGACACGGAAATCGATTCTTCGCATAAACGACAGAAGTTTGGGCGAAAATACAGAGACCACCAAATGCAGCTTAACAAGACGCGTTTGATGCGCCAAATTTCATCAAAATCCGTTACGTATACTAAGGACACTATAAAAGAATACGTACTTGGAATCGGTACGTGTTGTTGTTGTTGTAACCACGTGATCATACACCTTTACAGTGTCCATGTTAAATCCATGTGTCACCATTGCTTATCCAGCACATGTACACGCACTCGCCGTGGAATGACTTGAAAATAAATCAGAGCGGAAGCGAAACGTTATAGTGCGTGTATGGGGATATAAATGCAACAGTATGCCGTGTATATAGGCTACATGTATGTTTATTTCAGTTTCATGACAATAGTTGGATGCACCAAGAAGACAGTATGCTTACAAATACATTCAGGATTTGTTTAGTTATGCAAGGGTATTTCTGTACATAAATAATGTATACATGTACAAACACATTACATTATATTAGTTTATCGATCAACGACATATGGTGTAGAAATTATCAGCACAAACTAAGAAATACTGGATTTATGTCGATCATGGTAAATATAGTAAAATCGTGTAAAATAAACACAATTAGTAACCATTAAACACAATTAGTAACCATTAAACACAATTAGTAACCATTAAAGCATTGGTACGGAGTACGGAACCACGCAGGGGACGCAGAATTCTTTTTTTTATTCATTCGTTCAACAAAATAACAATTCATTCCCTCAATTTCACGAATTGACAATTCATTCGCACGAATTAACGATTCGTTCCTTCAATTTAACAATTCGTTCCCACGAAATAACAATTCGTTCCCACGGGAACGAATTGTTATATCGTGGGAACGAATGGTTATATCGTGGGAACGAATTGTTAATTCGAGATAACGAATTGTTAACTTGATGGAACGAATTGTTATATCGTGGGAACGAATTGTTAATTCGAGATAACGAATTGTTAACTTGAGGGAACGAATTGTAATTTTGTGGGAACGAACTGTCATTTCGTGGGAACGGATTAATAAACAAAACTCCATGTCCCCTGCGGGGCTCCGTAGATTAGAGCAATAAAAACAACATAAAATGAATATTTTGTATACAGTCGACAAAAACAATAGAACGACACTGTGTGTACATGTACGTATACTGGGTAATTGTCCACGGTATAATTAATGTGTGCTAAATTACAATTACCGTAATTACATATAATATGTACATATGCAATTACACTATACACACAACTCAATAGAATGACCAATGTATACAGTTTCAAAATACATTTATAGCATTCTGGGGACACATACTATTTCAAATACAGTTAATAATGTAAGTTAAGTAAGTCCCATCGCTTAAGTAAATCCCATATTAATAACATTAATACATAACACGTCTATCCTATTTGAACGTCTTAGAGGCTGCGGTTCTACAAAGAAAAGTGCACTCATGTCACGGCCATAGCTACGTTGAGGCGAACCGAGGCAGTTGCCTCGGTAGAAATTTTGCCGATTTTTTGTTTACGATGCGGGTCGCGCTACGCGCTCCCACTGGATACACGTTTCATAAGATTTGCCTCGGTAGATTTTTACATCTGGCTACGGCCCTGCATGTATGCCAAATTTGGACGGCTATGCTGTGCCGAGCATGTATACATATAGCTCGGCATGTACCTCGGCACAGCATAGCCGTTCAAATTTGGCGGGAAACTGTCAGTGCAGATATGGCAATCCTCGCATGAAATGGCAAGTACATGTGACACAATTTCGTCGATTCTTCTGGATTAACGATTTGACAGTCTTCTCCAATTGCAATGCACATAATCTGTTTCTAGATATTCACCACAGTGATACATACACGGACGCAGCATTATCCTAGGCTAAGATACGTGACGTCACGGCTTTGAATGTTGTGATTTCTATTTAAGCATTAAGAAATTCATACTTATGTTATATACATACACCTTCCAGACGAAACATATTAATTTCTGTTCACAATTAGGATAATAATAGTCAATTATATTTGCATTACAATTTTCAACGACATCCCGCCCGGTTTCACCTCTATACTAACGTTCCAAAATAACTGGTAACTGTTTCAGTCATTCATCTTGTAAATAGCAACAAGTACGGCACAGTGGTCGTTTATATTGAGTAGTGTGCACTCGTATAATTACCAACGACATTCGTTCATCATCATTATTGTGACATGTCCAGTTAGAGAAAGGTCTGACGGAATTAATTATTATTTCGAGTCCATGCATCAAATTATAATCCTATTTCTGTCCATTTTTGGTAAGATACGGGACAATTGTCCAACACTGCTGACAATATTGGACGTTTTCATACAGTGGCTAAAGGACGTCACATGCACATGCAATCTAGATCGAATTTGCCATCTATGTTTTTCAACAACTGGAGAAAGTCTAATGATTTGATAAAGTGTAACCGCCTAGTATATTGTAGAGCATCGCATTACTGGTTATTCCAGCCTCATGACTTTAGCCGTTCAGCAATTATTTAAAAAAAACTGTATACGTTTTCTAAAATAACCCCCGAACTGCTAATTATGACGACATAAACCAATGTTATTAACCATTTTTATGCGGAATACCGATTCACACGTATCAACATTTACAAAAACATATTTACCTTATTCCTCAATGGATGTATATATTGTTACCATTCATTTGAACCGTCTCGACAAGACGGTTCAATTGAGTGTTAACAGCATTATGCTTCTGGTGCAAAATAAAGAACATGGAGAGAAATAATGTTGTTGTTTTTTTGTCGTGAGATAAAACTATTGTGTATTCAGCATGAAATTGGTTAACCCTTACCATGCTGAATAAAATTGTGTCGTCTGCGGATTGGATTTTATTTTCTATTTTATATCAACAAAAAATAGTTTGGCAGCACTTTAGAAATAGGAAATGATTCTAAAGTGTTACCAAACTATGTTTTTATTGACAAAAAAAGACAAAATATGAAACAGCAGACGAAATATTTTGTTTCCCGCACTCTAAGAGTTAAGTAAACACCGTGATATCTGTAATTCATCGCATCGATATTGCTCGTGTAGTTGCCGAGGCGTTCCGGAAACTGTATTTCGAAATGTGCTTAAATAGCAGATACGCGTGACGTACATTACCCAGCACGCATCAGTAGCTGGTCGTATGATGCGCGGGACAATTTGCTAATTGCGCGTGACACATGAGACAACGTGCATTTTCAACACGAGGAAAGCTTTGACCCTGGTCTGTATACAACAGTTTGTAATTACATGGTTCTTATTATATACGCTGTCGAAACTGTTGCAGTAAGCTAGTAATACACACACACTATCGTGTCGTTTACGGATTTCGTCCGTTCTAAAATGGCGTCGCTACCTGAAATGCTTGTGTTTGTATAACCCCTGCGCCATCAGTTGTAGGGCGAGAGGAAGCGGGGTATTGTCCTTCTTCAGTTTGGCCCTTCTGTTCTGGAACCAGACCCGGATATTTCCCTCGGCCAGGTTCAATTTCTCCGCCAGTTCCTGCCGCCGCTCGTCAGATACATACGGGCTCTTCTGGAATTCTATATTTAGCTCGTGCAGTTGCGTGTGATGGAACGCGATCCTTGAGCGGCGATAGTGAGTTGACGTTGTGGGTTTACGTCTTCGTGCCCGGGGTCCTACATGAGATAAACATACATGATGTCAAAATACACATGATGTCAAAATACACATGTATTGATAAATCCCCTAACATATACATGTACTATATGGCTGTGACTGGAGAAATGGGACTTATGACCAGTAGCCTAGTTCACCAAAATTGCAAAGCTTACTTATCTAGCAAAGTGTACTTTGAGGGAGTAATCAGTTATTTTTTCCGAAATGCATTATTTTATTTTGAACTAACGAATCCATATATTTGATGATTAAAAGCATGCAGAATTATTATACTGAATTTATTACATTATCACCGCCAAAATGGCTGTGATAATGTAATAAATTCAGTACCATAAAAATTAATAAATGTATCCTTAAATTGAACATTTCTCCCTCAAAGTATACTTAGCAAGAGAAGCATACATTACAATTTTCGTGAAATAGGCCTTGATCAAATAGCACTCTGCTATAGCCTGATAACGATTTACATGTATATTGCTGTTTGCAAGCAGGACGGTGTATCTTGGATGGAATGGTGACTAGTGTACACTGGTCGCAAAAGTCATAAGCTCCATTTCTTCTCCAGTCACAGCCACATACCTTTAATTTGTGGTTGTGACTGGAGAAATAGGGTTTATGGTATTTGTGACAGGCGCAACTCGCGAGCAAATAATACTCCTGTATACTGATATCGATCTAGTTAACTTTTTTCAAGCATGAAAATTGTTTCATTGATGTAATGGCGAACGGTGTAGGCTGGTCCGGAGCTACACTGGTCGCATAACTCATAAGCCCCATTTCTCCAGTCACAGCCACAAATTACATTTACTGCATTCAAATAAGCAACTGTAAACATTTGTTTATGAATGAAACAATTGGTGTGTCACGTGACATTTACTCGAGCGTTACAATGCGTCTGATCGATGTGGCATAGCGTGGGTGACGTGACGTTGTAATGAACGCTTGAGTAACGTCACGCGAGTCACGTTTACTACGTCGTTTGCTTAATAATGATAACCATTGTCGTCTGTTGTCTGTATAGTATGTGGCTGTGACTGGAGAAATGGGGTTTATGCGATATGTGGCCAGTCTAACTCCTGATCAAATAGCACACTCCTACAGCCGTATAGCGATCTATATTGCTTGCTAGAGAAGAATAGCGGGTGTTTCATTGATGAAATGGCGAACAGTGCAGATCCTAATCAGACTGTGCGTATGCACAGGTTGATCTGGACCCATTTGTCCAGACACAACAACAAATTACAAGTATGTGGTTGTGACTAGTCAAATGGGGCTTATGATTTTTGCGACCAGTGTAGATCCAGATCAGCCTGTGCATCCGCACAGTCTGATCAGGATCTACACTAGTCACCATTCCATCAAAGACACAACCACATTTGAAATGTCAATGATATACATGTAGTTGAATACGGTGTACGGATTGGAAACCCATTTTCTCACGTCGCAACCACATCTATAGGAATTGAGCCATACCTGCGGACGGTCTATCGGAGTAGCGAGTACAGTAGACCCATGCGGGTTGCTGTCCCGTGACCTTGGTGATCTTGGGCGGGGTCATCTTTCTCTGCACCCTCAGGTCGAGGGGCGTGTCCGTGTCGGAGCCCGAGGCGTCTGTCGAGTATTCATCGTTGTCATGGAAACGCCGAAGCAGACGTAGATGTGTTGGCGACTGCTGTATGCGATGGCATGTATTGGCATACGGGCACCGATGTCGAGATATCGCGTCCATGGTTTGGTGTACATATGATGACGGTATGACGTCATATTTGTCAATGACGTCAGTTCCGATGTGTACTGATGCATAGTTGGCACAACTGCAATGGATTTCAGTAGCGGCTTCGGAGTTGTAGAAACCATTGTTACTACTAGCGACATCGTCTCCATGACGACCACTGGAACTACCCGACCAGTCTCCGGCGGTGGAGTAGTCTCCGACACTGGACGAGTCGGAATCAGAACTGTAATCCGAGCTATAGACACCATTTCTACCAAAATTATCTTTCATAATTTCATCCACGCGGAAGTCGGTATACGTTCTCGGGTTTCTGAATCGACATACGTCTCTTCGCTCGGCACTACAGCACAACTGGTCAAAATTGTTCACCATTTGTGTCAGCTTGGCCACCGAATCATCATCTAAAGTCATATCCGAGTTATGACAGAGGCAACACATTTAATCGTATGGCTATATAAACAGGACTGTTTTACATAATATTTAATAATGATAACCACTCATTAAGCGATACATATATATACTACCTGGTGGTTGACGAAGCGTAATGACGTGCGTAATAATCCACTCCCAAACGAAACCATAGACATATATGCAGCATGTTGCATCCGTAATAACATGTTTACACGTGTACAGCCAATCAACAGTGACAGCGGAGTGGTTGGGCGGTGGACAAGGGTCCAACCCTAGATGAAGAAACCAAACATCGTGATATTATATTACCCTTTCACCCCTAAATATCTGAGATTGATCGTTCTGTGTTCATATCTAGATTATTCAATTAATTATAAAATGGGCATTGTTTAAAAATGTTAAAATTATGGCAAACACTGCAGGTCCTGATGAGATGGCTCGTTACGAGCCATCTCATCTGGACCTACATTGTTTGCAAATATTGTTTGTATGGTCTGTATAGGGTTGGCAGAGTTGATTCATCTATCATGATCACATGCATTTGGTATACGTGGACCAGCTCAACATATAACACTGCACTCCTCACTGAGTTTAACCCACGACGGCTTAACCCTTTCAACACCACATGCCTGTATAGTGGTATTGGCACTCCGTGTAGATCCAGATGAGCCGGCTCATCAGGATCTGCACTTTTTGAAAGTAATTTTCATATTTTCATGAACACAAACACCCACTTTTCATACATGGACTAGTCTGAAAATCATATTATGACAGTTGAATTGGCTGCAAAGTTAACATATCAACATCCATTCCAGTTACTTGGAGGTGAAAGAGTTAATATCAACCAGATTCCCAATATAGTACAAAGCACGGGTATATGTACCACTAAATGTTTCTGAAATAGTGTCATATATCGCCAGTAAAATAAATAAATATATATACTGTACCTGACCATGATTTGTATAGTATAAATACAGTCACACCCCTCTAAGCCGGACACAAATAAAAGTTAGTTCTACTTAATTGTAATCGGGTTCATTGCCATTTATCTCCGCTGAGTATGTCTGTTCGTGATCGTAAAGCACACACGCGTGTATTGGAGTAGTTGTATGTCTGTTTTACAGTGGAACCTCTCTAAACCGGACACCCTGGGAACCTCCCAGGGTGTCCGGTTTAGAGAGGTTCCACTGTATGTATATAACAGTCATTGTTTCGCTTAGTCACGTTGAAACGAATAAGTTGTCATGTGGTTAATTAAATGATTACGTTAAAAGAACATCATACGCAACGAGGGATTGTTTTGGAGAAAAAACGTTTGCGTAATACGAACCGATGTCGTGAAATGTGGTTAATTCAATTTCTAAGTGGTCGAGGCGTGCATGTATATGTAATTGTACTGCAATTCAAATCCGTTTTCCATTAAAGGTACATGCCCACTCATCAGTAGGGACACAATGTTCTTTATAGGAATTAAATAAGTGTATAATTGTGTCACTATTCCACCAGTTCTAAAAATGACAAACGCCCGCTATACGGATATAATAAACTATCTTCGGGGCTCCGTAACAATCCATCAGTGTATTGGAAAGATTTAAAGAAAATATACTGTAAAATATATGTCATACATAATATCGAGCGGTGCCCAATTCTCGATACGTACGACCAATATTCATATATGTGCATCCGGGCAATTGTACAACCGCTTGATAAACCATTTAACCTTTACAATTCTCAATTACATTTTTTCGTCTGTTGTTTAATTCTTATTAATTTTAATCAACACAAACATGGTTTGGCAGCACCTTAGAATCATTTCCATTGGAAATGATTCTTAGGTGTTGCCAAACCATGTTTTTATTGACAATAAATACCAAGTATGAAACAACAGCAGACGACCATTTTATTTTTCCACATTATAAGGTTTAAAGGCACTGAATATCAGATAAACATAACCAGTGATGAAACGTAATTGAAAAAAATAGTTTAATTTGCATCGTATTTTTCAACACAATTGTATCTATTAGTCGCGTGTAACGAATGTTTATAATACTGAAAATGACTAGTGTTTGCGTATTACTTGAATATAACATATGTTTTGGCAGTGTGATCAACTAAAATGGTGCGGTTGATGTACTAGCGGACTTTAAAAATGCCCCACCCTGTTACATTTGCACAGATCTGGCCACAGATATTTGGCATACGAGATAATATACATCATTTAACACGCATACATCATGTTATTGGCGGTTTGATACTGACGAGCGTATATGCACACGCGGTAATATGGTGCGTGTCTCGAGTAACTTAATAGGTATTGTTAAAAGAGTCGCAATATGCGATTAATTGAGACGAAATGCTGTGGTTTATTTGGTACATAGGCATTTTGTTGTATGAACGACAAACGCCTCTTTAAATCGTACCCAATTTTACTCTGATAGTAAAAATGTACAAGGTACCACACTCGCTCGCCATGTTTCAACCAACGGAAGTGGAGTATTTATATTGGGCCGGCTCGCTAATTCAGCAATAGTAACGCGCACGAAGGCCGGGACCCTGATGGTCCCGGCCTTCATGCGCGTTACAATTACTGAATCATAGAGCTGTTACATTTGCACTGTGCATGACTAGTTTACAATTGAACACATTTTATGCATACATAAGAATTTCCTAAATTCTCAGGGTTGAATATGACAAGATGAAGTAACTGCCAGCCCAGGGGGCCGTTTCACTAAAGTTCATACGACTAAATTGTTCGTAAGTACAAATTTAGGATCGTCTGCCAATGTAAATTGGTGGATTTACACATATTGAGCATAGGCTGCATATGCTCAATAAATGTAAATCCAATAATTGTTTACAAGAATACAAGAAAACAGTGTTAATGTAAAATATACAGAATATCATAATTTTGCACTTACGAACATTTTAGCCGTACGAAGTTTAGTTAAACGACCCCCAGGAAGTTGTGGAATGGTGAATCTTTAGTAACGTGTATGGCGCGTTTCGGTTGATCAGCTGGACACGTTGAGTCGCCTGGCAGCCACGGTCTGCGCAACACTAGAAACAAAATTGCTACCCCACTCCATACCTCTCGCGAGGGTAGCAATTTAACCCCATCTCTTTAATGTAACGCATGGAGTGATTTTTTTGCAATCGGTTATCCGGCGTGTTTGATCTGGTAGCGATATACAACTGTCAAAGCTGTATCAATAAATGATTAATAAAGAACATACACATGCAGAAATTGGTTAGTTTACCGTGTTAAGGTGTTTATCTGACATTTACATGTATATCTCGTAAATTGAAAGCTTTTTTTCATTATGTTGAATGTTGAAAAACAAGTAGAGAAAAGATGACTTCCATGGAGAAATGATTTCCGTGTTCTATTATTTTTGGCAATTTACTAGTTCTACATCGAAGATTATTTTTTTAAAGGTATACGATATACAGTTTACTACAGTTTGACATAACATCAACAGGTTTAGGTATGCACTTCGGTTGCTCACATGTTTTGAATGGGTCAAATGGTAGCCGTAGATAACATATCGGAGGCGAATTATTGTAGTTAGCGCAACACCAACTCCGAAATATCTCGAAATTATGTGTCTGTAATTTACATATACTCCTGGCATTGTAACACTGTGACGTACATGTAGATATTGTGTTAGCTTAACGTGCTAAGTATCCATTGACCAACTTTTCTGTCCGATTTTGCCCGTGAATTTCGGGTTCAGGAGTACGAAACTCGCTGAGTCACTGTTGACCGGATAAACCATGAATATACTAAGTGTACTGGGGGGGGGGGGGGGGATAGGCATGCTTAGCAATATTGGCAAAGTCGGCTACATAGTGCATTGCCCTACGCCGAGTTCATGTTGATAATCACCAACTGTGGCTTCCATGTTGTGGATGAATACTCTCGCATAACGTTTGATAATTCATACTTATATACATGCAACAACATATTCCTGCATAAAATCAGTGTGTTCAGCAGCATTGTATGTCCGAATATTTGAACAATGTAAGCAGTGAAACTTGTGCTCAGGCCAGACGGTGCATATGATATGTTTAGTGTTAATACAATAACAGTGTATGATAATAAATTAACACCGGGTTGTAACAAAAATAACACACTTGTGTGTAGTAACCAAATGGCAGTGTGGAACTGGGTGGACAGTGCGTTTGTGGTGTCCGCCCAGTCCAACCTGACAAAAAGGACACAAGTGTCTGGGTGGGTATGTGCAGATTTTACTACTTTGTTTAGTGTAGGCTCTTCTTGCCAACTGAAGTTATTACAACTGTCTAGAACTGTGCTGTTAACCACAAGAATAATGCATCAGTCATCACTTATCATTGATCACTGGAACAGATACATCTTATATATTTAGCAATCGCCATGCTGTCCATACTTGTACGTCACGGCATAGTTTTGCATACGTGTTGTATTTTATCTCTTATGCCACCACGTTATGGCCAGAGATGTATTTAATCCAATAAAGGTATGTTCTGTTCTGTTCTGTTCTGTTCTGTTCTGCTCTGTTCTGTTCTGCTAGAATGAACATGCGGGAAGTCATATTTACGTGCCCTTGGTTATAAGTCTCTAATAGACGTAATGAATATGTACTCGCATATGTTCAGTGAGTCGTTTTTAAAGTCTGCCAGTATGTCATTAACTGTGCAAGAACCGAACAAACACATATTGGATATCGGAGACATCGTCTGACACAGTCACTTTAAGGCAATACAAGACAGACACAGGCCCGTACGCAGTAATTAATGTAGGGGGAGCATTATCGACGGCTCGAAGGGCACATCCACGGACAGACTTCGGCAGATTAACCCTTTCACCCATAAGTAACTGGAATTGAATTTGATATGCTAATTTTGCAACCAATCCGATCATCACAAAATGATCGGCAAAAAGTGCAGATCCTGATGAGACGGCTCGTGACGATTCGGCTCATCTGGATCTACACGTTTTGCCAATACCACTATACAGGCCAATGGTGTTGAAATGGTTAAGGGGGGTGGAGTGCGTACCCTCTGCGTACGGGCCTGCAGAAAATACGGCAGCGTGGTTGGCAGCGGTGCCGCGTCTGTCATTAACCGGGAACCTTTGCCACGTCAGTATCCATTCTGGGTGTTCCGCGACAAGGCACTAATGGCGATACGGTGCCGCCTGTCATCGCGCCATAAATAACTCTCGTTTCCGGATCCGGTAGATGTGCAATACACACTGCTGCACATCTGGTACTCTCATTTTGGTATACTGAGCTGTTGACAAACAATCATACAAAATTGGTTGTCAAACTCATTTAAAAAGGTGCATACGAATAGCATTATTCTTCGTCGGCTCATGTGTATAATTATTCTGAACTGTATCATGAGAAAATGGCACCAAACACTACAAAATTCGTTCAACCAAAGAAACACATCTCGATTGGTAGACATATTGTCGATGTATAGAACACGGTCTACTGCGGCGCATTTTATAATAGTAATACTTGTATGACTTGCCCAAGCGATTTTTACACTGACAGTGAATATAGACATATACAAACATACACACCGTGGAAACACTGGTTTGTATTGGCCACCTACCTGCTAGTTTATGGTACAGGCTATTTGTTTCTGCCAGAGATGTAGGTAGTTAAATTCATTACTGGCGAAGCGTTAAAAACTAAGCGATTTTCCGGCGGGGGATAACTCTGAAGACATGCCAGTGATACTGCGCTGACAACTCGACTTCACAGTGTAGAGACGGCGCGGATAGTTACATACGGAATACCAGGCCAGTGTCTTTTGATATCAAGAATATCAGGCAAGGCTATAGAAAATGCGTAGACATTTCGAGGCTCGCCGAGGAATTTATACTGTTTCCGAGCCGAGCCTCATGATATTTTCCTGAGTCATTTTCTGGCAAAATAAACATGCATTCACCATTATCTAACGTATTGATTGACATTATTATATATTTTATATGATACGTAAATTTCCACAGTAACATACAGCAATGGCAATGTATGTACTGATTGCAAAGCAAACATTCCTTGGAGTGCTGATATACCAGAGTTGCAGTGCACTCCCTTTAGAGGCGTTCCACTGTGCTTACTGTAGGGTTAACCCTTTCAACCCTAAGTAACTGAATGGGCTGCGATATGTTAATTTTGCAACCAATCCAATCATCGCAAAATGATTTTCAGGTTATTCCATCTATAAAAAGGGGTATTTGTTGTTCTCAAAACTATGAAAATTACTTTCAAACAGTGCAGATCCTGATGAGACGGCTCGTTACGAGCCGGCTCATCTGGATATGCACTGTTTGCATATACCGATATAGCGGGCTTTCGGGTTCAAAGGGTTAACTGTATTGCAATTTTGACATTTGCGGTATATATAAGAAAATTATAGGTCGGAAAATCTGTTTAATGGAGACGCGATTCCGGAGCCATTAATGTTTTCCGACCTATCATTTTCTGATTTACGCCGCAAATTTCAAAATTACAATACGGTTAAACTATTTCCATTGACTGTTTTGCAATTTTTTTCGAGCCTAGTTGGAAAATCGTAACGGAGGGCAAAATGGTTGCGCAGGTCATACCGGACGGATCACACAACTAATGTTCTACGAAGAAAATAGTTTTAATAAAATTAAAAGATATTAGCAAATTTTGCATGAATGTGTATACATTTATGTTGCTGATTTAATTAGTTTTCAATAATAAAAGCAATACATGCATCATTAGAATTAGATTTTCCACATTTACTACTGTGCGCTTATAATGTCCTTCCGGGGCGATCTCTTAGCAACAACATGCCAATGGCCGCTGCCTGTCATACTTCCTTCTGTTGATACATATTGTGATAAATTGTCTATTCATTCGTGCTGTACTACCATTTGAGATGCAATGTTACACAGGATACATATTTTCTGTTTTGTGTGAACGATATATTACTGCCAAAACATATCAAACGTGATCAACGATGAGATTTCACCAGACACTTCGGACCTTGCGACTTTCGGACCAGGTCACCAGGACGTTTCGGACCAGGACGTTTCATATGCAAGCCAGCTGTGTCTTTGACAATAATACCAGACTACCACGTGGGACAGTTTATGTGAGTTTTCCCACATTTTTGGTCATTTGGTGGACCTCACAATCTGAATTTTGGCGTAGGAATATATTCATCGTACGTGGGTGAAGTCTCCAAGGGTGTATATTGAAATAATCTGCGACCGTTCATCAACAATGATGTACATGTAATGTATGACCATCAGCCAATCAGATTGCGTTATATATATAGAGTGCATTATAAATAGTATTTCTCGCTCATAAATATCGGCAGTCTCGATTCGTATGAAATCAGTGTACCAATAAAATGGAAAATAATAAAGGTCACAACATATGTGGTAAACTGTTAACTAATACACAGCACATGCAGGGGCTCCGGAAGCATCATAGGATTGGTCCGGCGAATCTCGTGGGTGCACCCATTACCCACCCAAAGTGTATGTTGTTACCACTCAGTTGAACCGTCTCGCCGAGACGGTTCAAGTGAGTGGTAACAATATACACCTTTTGTGAGAAATGATAAAAAATGCATAAACAAATATTTACATTCCATTTTTTTTATATATAATATATATATGAATTCCAAATATGTCAACATTATTGATCTGCCGGACCTATTCCGACGCCCCTGTAATCCCCGTTCAGAAAGTATAGTCCGATCAAAAGTTCTACACGTTTCCATATCTATATTGTAGTGTATGCACATTTATGCAAATGTTTGTTTCAACACAAATCTTAACAATAAGTATAAAACTAATTTTTAGTTTTTGTATATTATTACATTTAACCATAAAATATCCAGTTCATGTAATAACATAATGAGAATAGTTCATAGATTACGTCATAGTGGGACTCGCATAGTTTAGCTAATCACAGTTTCAAACCTTCGTACATATAACCTATTAACTATTTGTTATATTTGCATAAATTTATTGAACTTGATAAGTGATTGACCTTTACGGATGAGTGTATTTTATTTATTTTTGACTTCCAAACATATTTTCTCGAGTTGTGCTGTAAGTAATAGTTTACATTACAGTTCTTACATTTATTTAACATTTATTTACGTCTCATCAATTGTACAAAACAAAACCAGCATACAATATATATACATAAAAGTGTTGCACAATTGCCATTCTATGAAGAATTACGAGAGACGATATATGCATATACATGTATGTACAAATAAAAACACACACACTGCATTCCAATACAGTATGAATATGTTTTCAGTCAATGCTGAATATAGCAGCGGGTATCTTCCATGCACGTGCCGTTGTCTCTGCGCTTAGACTGATTAAAATAATAGATGACAACGAGAAGTGGTATGAGGCATACCTTAAACAGCACCAACTTACACGAGTTGCTCGGTTATAAACATTTACCTGACACGATTATTGTACATAATAAAACTAAAATAAATAATACAAATATATGTACATAAATAATAAAAATACATGTACATGTACGAGTCTATTGAATGTTTTAATACATTCATTTAGAACTAGCGAGAGAAATTAGTCTATTCATAATTGTATGGTTTGGTCCGCATGTTTGTTTGAATGTAGACCCACCCCTAAACGCGTTTTCAAATTGTGGCACTGTTTGAAGAGAAACTACATTTATTTGCTACCAAATGATCTGATTTGGCCACAGATATTTGGCATACGAGATAATATACATCATTTAACAAACATACATCTTGTTATTGGCGGTTTGATACTGACGCACGTATGTACAAGTTATAATATGGTGCGTGTCTCGAGTAATTTAATAGGTATGTGGTTTATTTGGCCCATAGGCATTTTGTTGTATGAACGACAAACGCCTCTTTAAATCACACCCAATTTTACTCTGATAATAAAAATCTACAAGGTACCACACTCGCTAGCCATGTTTCAACCAACGGAAGTGGAGCAGGGTCCCGGCCTTCGTGCGCGTTACAATTACTGAATTAGCGAGCCGGCCCAAGATAAATACTCTACTTCCGTTGGTTGAAACATGGCGAGCGAGTGTGGTACCTTGTAGATTTTTACTATACACATTATTTCGCGCTATACAGGTATAATCATTTAGTAATATGTATTTTACTGTTCGTGACTCGCGGTGGTATCAGGCTATTTTCATATGCAAATTTTAATCATTTAATATACTACATTGTAATTAAATGCGTCACCTGAATAAATAATAGTTCCGACAGATCATAAAGTATGATCATTGCACATCAAAAACAAATACAGAGAATAAATAGCAATGTCCGTTAACATTTTAAGGAAACACGGTTATCGCCACTGATATAAGTGTGGAAATTTACGTCTGATATAAAATGAACAATAATGCCAGTCAATACGTGGGGTAATGGTGAATGAATGTTTATTTTGCCAGAAAATGTCTCAGATGATGTATCTGATATAATGAACATGATGTGCCTACTGAGTGGGCATGTAACTTTCTTTTCGTCCACTCGATGAAATAAAAATCGATCTTACACTGAAGAAAACAAATATCCTCTATTTAATATGCATTCTCTATGTAATATGTAGCGTGATTATCCATATTGGATAGCGATCTACTGGAGCATGAAAACGATTTAAAGAACACCACATGGTTAAAAGTTGAATGACTACATCAGACATTCAAATGTGCGTTTTTAATGAAGTGGATAATGGCGTGAATGGTATCGTCATCAGTAAATACGAGGAACTGCATGTGATTTTGTACCGTAGAACATGTGCGATATTTCATGAACATTATTTACAAAATTTACGATAGTTTCCGTAAATCATGTCTAAAGATGACGAAATTTTCATAGCAAATGCGGAATTGAATTCCGCATTTGCTGTGAATATTTCGTCATCTTTAGACGTCATATACGAACAATATCAGTGTTTCTATAAGTATATATCATGGAAAACCGCAAATGTTCTTATAGATACAAAGTCGCATGGCGTGTTTCATACGAGGTTAAACATGAAATCATTAGACAGCATTCCATAGAATTGATGGCAAACAGATATAACATTACATTACGTATGTCAGAAACGCGCCAAACACCGAACTGAAAACTGCGAAGTTATATTCTTTCGGTTTTATCTTTTGTGATGTCATCAGTCGTCAAGTCATTAGTCGTCGAGATACGTGTGGTGACGCAACCATACAATACATTCCATATTACATGTATTTTGGTACAGATTAATGCGCCGTCGACCAATGTTCATGGTACAGTGAAACCTCGCTAAACCGGACACCCTGTGCGGTCCCCAGGGTGTCCGATTTAGCGAGGTTTCACTGTAAATCAGGCATTTTATCATTCTGAGCCATAGTTGTATGCTATGCGATCACGAACATCTGTGATAAATGACCAAGAAACTAATAAAAAACTAGAAAAAGTCGATGGCGCGCCATCGCAATATACCCACTTTCCCCAAATGTTAAGTCCGAAAGGGGGAGGTAATCCATGATGGAGGGTCGGATCAAAAATCCGATTCACTTTGCGCATCAGCACATCAAAACGAAGCTACGAACCAAATATCAGACGCGTAGGTATTAAGGTGAAAAAGTTGTTCGACCTACGAGGAAAAATAGTGAAATTCTAAGTCCGAAAGGGGGAGATAATCCATGATGGAAGGTCCGATCAAAAATCGGAATTCACTTTGCACATCATAACGAAGCTACATATGAAATATCAGAAATGTAGGTATGAAGGTGAGAAAGTTTTTCGACTTACAATGAAAAATAGAGAAATTCTGAGTCCGAAAGGGGGAGATAATCCATGATGGAGGGTCGGATCAAAAATCCGAATTCACTTTGCGCATCTGCACAATGATAACGAAGCTACATAGCAAATATGAGGCGCGTAGGTATGAAGGTGAAAAAGTTTTTCGAGTTACAAGGAAAAAATCGGAAATTGTGAGTCCGAAAGGGGGAGATAATCCATGATGGAGGGTCGGATGAAAAATCCAAATTCACTTTGCGCATCTGCACATGATAACGAAGCTACATACCAAATATCAGGCGCGTAGGTATGAAGGTGAAAAAGTGTTTTTTCGAGTTACGAGGAAAAAATGGGAAATTCTGAGTCCGAAAGGGGGAGATAATCCATGATGGAGGGTCGGATCAAAAATCCAAATTCACTTTGCGCATCTGCACATGATAACGAAGCTACATACCAAATATCAGGCGCGTAGGTATGAAGGTGAAAAAGTTTTTCGAGTTACGAGGAAAAAATGGGAAATTCTGAGTCCGAAAGGGGGAGATAATCCATGATGGAGGGTCGGATCAAAAATCCAAATTCACTTTGCGCATCTGCACATGATAACGAAGCTACATACCAAATATCACGGCGCGTAGGTATGAAGGTGAAAAAGTTTTTCGAGTTACGAGGAAAAAAATGGGAAATTCTGAGTCCGAAAGGGGAGATAATCCATGATGGAGGGTCGGATCAAAAATCCAATTCACTTTGCGCATCTGCACATGATAACGAAGCTACATACCAAATATCAGGCGCGTAGGTATGAAGGTGAAAAAGTTTTTCGAGTTACAAGAAACGTGACGGACGTACGGACGGACGTACGGACGTACGGACGGACGGACACCCGTGACGAAAACAATATACCCGTTTTTTTTTACAAAAAATGTGGGTATAATAAGATCACAGTGTTTTCTAGTGTCCAGTTTAGAGAGGTTACACTGTATTAAACGTAGTGTTTTTTTTTCATCCCGGGACCATGTGTTGGGGATTGTGGGATTGTTTGTCTTTAATTATTTTTTTTTAAGTGTTCTGTGACGCATCTGTTTCATTCATTGTATATGCTACATCTTTCTTAGGTAGCAGTGACCGGGGCCCGTTTCACTAAACTTCGTACGACTAAAATGTTCGTAAGTGCAAATTTAAGATCGTCTGTAAATTTCAATTGGTGGATTTACATTTATTGAGCATAGGCTGCACATGCAGCCTATGCTCAATAAATGTAAATCCAATAAGTGTTTACAAGAAAACATTGTTAATGTGAAATTTACAGACTATCATAATTTTGCACTTACGAACATTTTAGTCGTACTAAGTTTAGTGAAACGGTCCCCAGTTAGCCGCCAGTTTCGTATAATGGCACTGCTGAAACTTATAAAAGTGGAGCGCCGTGGCGTAATGGTTAGTGTGTCGGACTACTGATCCAAGGATCGTGGGTTCGAGCCTGACTAGCGGCGTGCGTTGTGTCTTTGAGCAAGACACTTTATCCACACTGCTCCAGTTCACCCAGCTGTAAATGGGTACCGATAATTCGTAGTTGCTCTGTAAATACGTATTACCGGCTTCTCTCAAAATTCTCTACCTCCGTTCTTTCTCCCATTCTTGGGAGACGGCATGCAAGGTCCTAGAGCCAGTGCCGCCGTTAAATATAAGCTAAAAAAAAAAAGAAAAAAAAAAGAAACTTATAAATATTACACTTTCTGATGATTAAAAGTCACTTTGATTGTTTAATTATCATTTTCTACTTGATTTTATATTTTAATCATATTTTACATCGTATTAATTGATGAATGCTCAGTACAGGGCCATCTGTTTCCATTAATTAGAAATGGGAAAATACGAATTGAGGGTACGTTGTGACAAAAAATATTCAAAACAACAGATTTTTTGGGGAGTTTCCAACAATACTTTATTTCAGAGAAAACGTATGGATGGGAATTGGTTTGCACCATGATAGTGCATTTGCCTCTGCATGATGATTGAGAAAATATGCAACTTTCAATCTCTAGTTCTGCATCTATTTATTTTTTGATGTGCAATGATCAAACTTTATAATCTGTAGAAAATATTATTTTTTTAGGTGACGCATTTAATTAGTATAAATAATGAAAACATATCATGCCTCATTTGCATATGAACATATCCTGATATCCCCGAGAGTCACTATCAGTAAAATACATATTACTAAATGATTATATATGTATAGCGGGCACTCGTAATTTTTAGCACTGTTGGAATAATGACACAATTGTACACTTATTTAATTCCTATAAAGAACAGTCTGTGCCTACTGGATGGGCATGTACCTTTACATATCGTTATTTTCTCGGTAGTTCATTGGGGATTACTTTTTTTGCATTTGTTTTACTTTTATGGATTGCACGTACAGTTCCTTTCCTTTTGGGACCGAACATCATTGGTCGTGGCGTGGATGTTTCTGAAGCGTTGAAGACTTCTCGAACATCTCTGTTGCAAATGTGTATCATGATGTATTGCGTTATATTATTTTTTACATGGGCTCCTTTGTTGTATTTTGTGCACGCAAGTCGGCATTTAGGGTAGAGTTTTGCAAATATGGATATTTAGTTATACAGGGGAACCTCTCTATACCGGAAACCCTGGGTCTCACAGGGTGTCCGGTTTAGAGATGCTGCATTTCAGGCATGTGAGCACCTCAAGTCCATGTGTATGTGCTTTGCGATCACGGACAGACATAATCAAGTTTAATGACAATGAATCACATCAAAATTCAGCTCACAGTAGTAGTGTTGTTGTCCAGTTTAGAGAGGTTATACGTTTTTAAAAAAATCTGGCTGATATTTTTTTATCCGCCCGCTTGCTCTTTTGGAGGCTATTTTGAATTTTGAAAATGGTATAAATTAATAATGTCACGTACGTCTATGTAATTAACTACGCATTTGTGGCTGTGACTGGAGAAATGGGGCTTAATGGTTTTGCGACCAGTGTAGATCCATAACAGCCTGTGCATCCGCACAGTTTGATCAGAATCAGCACTGTTCGCCATTCTACACTGAAACGCCCGTCTTGCTGCTAATAAGTAATACCTGCAGTTATCAGTTAACAGTTAACGAATTGTTAAATTGAGGGAACGAATTGTCATTTCGTGGGAACGAATTGTTAATTCGAGGGAACGAATTGCTATATCGTGTGAACAAATTGTTAATTCGCGGGAACAAATTGTTAAATTGATGGAACGAATTGTTAATTCGAGTGATATATCGTGGGAACGAATTGCTAATTAGAGGGAACACATTGTTATATCGTGGGAACGAATTCACATTTGTTAGTACTGGATAGTGGATATGTATTCAAGTGGACAGTTTCGTCCCCTTACGTATAGAGAATAGTAGGTTAGTGCAGTGAATGGGAAAAAATATCCGGCAAGGCTCAATAATTTCTTTATTTCTCATCAGAAGTATATGTTGTGACCACGCATTTGAACCGTCTCGGCGAGACAATAAGGAAAATAGATAGAGAATAGTAGGTTTGTGCCGTGAGTGGGAAAACATATCTGGCAAGGCTCAGGAAACGGGATGGGCGAGGCTCTGTCGAGCACATCCCGTTTCCGTGCCGCGCCAGATATTTTTTCCCATTCACGGCACTAACCTACTATTCTATTTATCCCGTCAACACCTACAAATTGCTGTAAAATGCAAAAATAGTATTGACTGGATATCAAAAATGTTTCACGGCACCGTATTTCACGGCACATACGCACTGTGTTGACGGTATAAATTCATATCTTTGGTTGTTTGATTAGGTTAAATTCTATCACCACCAACAACCGTATCACGTGAGTAATTAGGAAACGAAATCGCCATAAACTGGTCGTATCTGACCATATACCAGCGAACGAGTACGTCCTATTACTCTCGTGGGATTTGGCTGACATCGCTGGTGTTACGAAAACTGCCGAAGCGTACCGAAGCGTGATCGGAAATGTTAATGACGCGTTTTATAGCTATCGGAATCGCATTAGTGTTCTTCATCGACTATTTGGACATGCAATGATAACAATTACTATTAATGAGTGTTTGGCTGGAAAAATAGACTTTACTGTACCAATAATAATAATAATAATAATAATAATAATAATAGACTTTATTTTAAGAGGGTTACACATTTAGTTTCAAACTAATCTTCCATGAGGCCCTCATATATACATGTACATATATACAACAGTGGATCACGTTACACATTAATCTAAGTAGGCATTGGCAATAAATTAATTAGCAGACTCTCATCCGATTTTTGTAATAAAAATGGGATACTTGGTAAAATTTTATTTTTCATTGACATTTGTTTAAAATTAATGTATGAAACAATGATTTATATATTTTTTTAAACTAAACAACCAAGATGAATGTAATTTACATGTATTTACAGGTGGGTGGGGATGAGAGTATGCAAATTAACCCTCTCTGATCAAATATACATCTTGTAGTTTGAGTCTGTGCACATACCAAACGACATGGAATACGGATTGATCACTGAGCGAGGACTAATGGATCACACGTGATATATGCACAAACCCAGCCATGGATCATGTTGGAATATATCAAGACACACACACATATGTCCACTGTGTCATAATGAAAGTGAAATCATTCAGCAAGCTGAATGTATGCAAATGGCATATGCCCTGAGATTTAAATGTTATTTAATTGCAAAGACCAGAGGGGAAAGAATGTGATCAGGGATTGAACCACAAACTATATGTATTTACATTTTAACAAAATAAAATAAAGACAAACATGTATTTTCACATTATGTATATGCCAGATATTAGACATCAATTCTTATCCCTATATACACGGAATTGCCTGGGTGATTCATTTAGCTTTTATCCATTGAATACATTCAGAATGCAACTTATTTCTGCTGATGGGTGGCCCCCAGGTTCGCACATTTTTACGTCATTCCATATATTTTCCTTGTATCAATCTCGGTAAAGACGGTGGGTGGCAGGTGGGAGCATGCGATGGGTAATTTAACGACCGGGGTTCATCCTTAACGGAATTCCGACTGGAAACCAGGGCCCGTTTCACTAAACATCACGCGACTAATATGTTCGTAAGCGCAACTTTAAAATTGTCTGGAACGTTGAATTGATGGATTTACACTTTTTGAGCATAGCCTGCATGTGCAGCCATTATATGCAGCCTATGCTCAAGAAATGTAAATCCAATAATTGTTTTCAAGAGTTGCTAATGTAATTTTGCACATACGAACATTTTCGTCACACGAAGTTTAGTGAAACGGGCCCCTCGTTTGACCCTCACGTACGTCTTGTCATTTTTGTATGTGACAGTTGAATCTGGTTATGGCACTTATGTGAGTATTAGTATTACTATTAGAGGAAGGGGCCAAATGACTTTGGTGTGGTATGGATCTGGCACCACGGCAGGTCAGTTCATTCTAATTTCAGGGCTGATATTTTTTCTGTAAATATTTCGCTCTGATTTTGGAATTTTCCCACCACTGCAGCAGGTTAAATACGGGTTTGAACCCGTTGGCCCGGCCTTAAATTACCTTATCAGTTGATAGACCGTTAAGCACCAATAAATCAATCAAATCGGTAAAGAAATGTAGAATTTTAGATTTATTGTATGGAAGTTTATAACAATAGACATTGTTGGATGCGTGCAGATATTTGAATATAATATGTTGATTTGTCCAAATGTGAAACACGAAACACGATAGCAGTACGGAGCCTGAGACAATACTTCACTATTGCAAAAGGAAAATCAAAGTACTGACAGTACTGAAATATGTTATCCCCACAAAAAATGATTATTTGAAGAACTAGAGACTGAAAGTTGCATACTTTCTCAATCATCATCCAGAGGCAAATGTACTGTGATAGTTCAAACGTTTTCTCTTGGATAAATTACTGTTTTAAACTCCCAGAAAAATGTGAGAACTTAAGATAATAGCTGCTGTATTCATACGCACGAAATGTCCTGATTAGTATTTTCCTGAATCTAACTGTTAAACTGAACCCAAAACTGTGAGAACTATAGAGAATAGTATATGTAGAGTTTTAGATACAAAGCAAGACAGACCAAAACGTCATATGATAATTTGGCACAGGGCACTATTGTATTGATCGTACTCGCCATTTAGGCATAGCACGACAATATGGCTGCCCCCATAGGAATGTACGTGACATGCTATCTCAAGGGACATGACATATAATACGTGGGGTGTTCCAAAAACAATGTCATTATATGTTGTATAACCAAACTGAAAGTATTTGCGATCATTTTATCTTACGAGTCCCTTCAAAATACTCCCCCCTTGGACAAAACACACAGGCTCTCGATCCAGTTCTGAAAACATTTGGCATTTACACTGATAAATGGCTGACCCAAGGAAAGACCTAGAGTTGTATCTCTTTCCAGATAAGTGATAGTTCAGTCTTGGAAAGAGGAACTAGTCACAGGGAGCCAGGTCTGGAGAGTACGGTTGGTGTGGAAGAACTGTGACCCTTTCTTTCTGCAAAAACTCTGTCACAATACGTGCCTTGTGAGCATTGTCGTGGAGAAGGCGTACGTATTTTAGACCTGTTGTAGGACGATGGCGATTGTAGTAATTCTTCAAGTTTTTCAGTACGACATTTTTTATAGAACATTCCTGTGACTGTTGTACCCTTTGGGACCGTGGTTTGTATGTATGGCTGGACCATTGTTTGTGAACAAATATTGCATACAACACCTTCTTAACTGTTCTAGTTCTTTTAGCAATGCTTGGGCGTCTTGCGTTTTTCGTGGACCAAATTCTGTTTGAGACCTACCGTTTTGGTTCAAAATAATGAACCCAGGTCTCATCATCAGATCTACATTTGCAAAAGCATTTTTACTGTATGATGGATATATTTTAAGATTTTTTTTGCCATTGTTAACCGGACGTTCTTTTTCTCTATTGTTAACAAATGGGGTATCCATCTAGCATTTATCTTCCTAACTTTGATATGTTTCTTAAAAATTCCATGAACACATGCTAAAGACAAGTTCGTCATTCGCGCTATCTGCCTTACAGTCAATCTAGCGTCGTTTTTGAGAATAACCCGACTTTTCTCTACATTACCTTTAGTGGTAGATGTCCTAGGACGACCCGGACGAGCAGCATCTTTCAACTGCTGCTGTCCCGACTGAAATTTAGCAACCCACCTAAAATTGTTCTGAGGGACAGTTGACCTTCCCCATAAATCTCACACACCACTTTGTGGATGTCGTTTGCCTTCAGACCAAGCAGAGCCCTTCCTTTTATATAGGCTCTAATCTCTAACGCATGTTCAGCTCTATTGCCAGTAATCTTCTATATAGGGTAACGAGTACGCTATAAAGACATGTACATTGCACCGAGGTCAGTGAACGTATGAGTCCGATTTTCACCTGTGACACGAGTCAATGACTAAACTACCGGTACAATGTATTTTCACACATGGATTGCACGATATGAGCGAAATATTGCATCAATGTCATTCAGCCTGTGCATCCGCACAGTCTGATCATGATCTGCTCTGTTCGCCATTCCATCAATGAAACACCGACATGCTTCTAACAATTGATATAGATCGTTATCAGGCACCAGGAGTGTTCTATTTAACCTGGCACTGGCCACACAGATCATAAGCCCCATTTCTCCAGGCACAGCCACATATATGTCCAGTATTTAATATGTAGTGAGACAATGTTTAATAATGAGTAAATTCCCACCCTTAAATATAAGCCGAAACGAAACTAAACAATAATGATAGTTATATGTCTGACATCCGGGTCTCCCAGACAACTTTACAAAGTTTAATGCATGTAACATGAAATGTTCTTTTTTTTGGGTTAAATTAAGCATTTGTGTAAGAAGTGTTTAACTGACGGAGTTGTATTTCACTGACAATATCAGACACGCTGTAATTTTGTACCTACATGTAAGAACATTTTTCGTGAACGTATTTACAGAAACTGCGATATGTTCTGTAACTGACGTCACGATGACAAAATTGTCATAGTGAGTATATATAGATATAATTCCAGCACAAAAATATTTACACAATTCCCTAACATTTGATTGGCCCGTAGCAAGTCTCTGTCCAAAATGTATATCCCAGTAAACTCCCACGCCGAACTACTTTCAGTAACATTCTTAAGAAAACGGAAAATAAACACATTTTCTTGATGAATTTATTTCAAATGCTGGAATTATAAGGAATTAATGGCCTTTTTGTGGAATTTATCGGGGATATAAACTTGGAAAAGTCGCGGAAATACTGGACGAGGCCTTAACAAATTACAATTTTCTAAAAAAAAATAATTTTTTTTTTTTTTTTTTTCGAAAATTGTAATTTTTTATCGCTTCATCCAGTATTCCCGCAACTTATACCTCGATAAATTCCACAAAAATGCCATTCATTCCTATAATACATGTATTCCGCATTGCCATTTTCACATTCGTCAACTTCCACGTCATTTACGGAAAATATCGCATATTTTGTAAATATTTGTAATGATTTCGTATTGCCACGCTAGCTCGATGACCCTCAGAGATAGTAAGGCATCCGTCGACAGAACATTGGAAATCGGAGCTAAATATATGTGATATGAGTAAGTTTCTCGGGTTGTTTGATCGCAATTTTCTACTTTTATAATTCAAACCGGACACCCTGGGAGGTCCCCAGTGGAACCTCTCCAACCGGACACCCTGGGTCCCCAGGGTGTCCGGTTTGGAGATGTTCCACTGTAAATCAGACATGTGAGCACTTCATGACAGATTCTAGTGTTTTAAATCATGAACAAGTCAGTGTTACATAACAGCGAAAAACATCTAAAGTAAACATCTATATTTTCCAGAGAGTCCGGTTTAAAGGGGTTCCACTGTATTATTGCAACACATGAGTATTACATTCAGCCGCAATTACAGACGTATGTCATTTCCGTTACATACCTCAGGCGACGTAGAATTTTTATTTATTCGCTCTCACGAAATAACAAATCGTTCCCTCCATTAAACAATACGTTCCCACGAATTAACAATTCGTTCCCTCAATTTAATAATTCGTTCCCACGAAATAACAATTCGTTTCCTCGAATTAGCAATTCATTCCCACGATATAACAATTCTTTAATTCGAGGGAACGAATTGTTAAATTGTGGGAACTAATTGTTAATTCGAGGGACGAATTGTTAAATTTAGGGAACAAATTGTTATTTCGTAGGAAAGAATTAATAACAAAAATATCCATGTTCCCTGCGGGGCTCCATACATACCGGGGTACAATGTACATACACTTTGCTCATAACTGGGTCATTAAAATTTATGACTTGACTCCAGCTGTGGCCATGAAACTGTCGTCTGCAAACTCCATCGTGTGGTGAGCACGTGCGCGCGTGCTACGTTCTGCTCATTTCACGTTCTGCAAATTTAATAGCTTATTTCCAGCAAATAAAACAGAAACTGTAATTGCTTCAGAAACTAGCGATCAACATTGCCAGTTTACCGTGAAACAAGATTTCTTCGTAAAATAAACATTTGTTTTCTGTCTGTCGGAGGCCCAGGCGAAAACGAACACTCTGGTATTTTACCTAGTTTAAAGGTACATGCCCACTCAGTAGGCACACAATGTTCTTTATATCCGAGACATCATCTGAGACATTTTAAAGGAAAATGAACATTCATTCACCATTACCGTACGTATTGATTGGCAGTATTATATATTTTAGATGTATATCCGACGTAAATTTTCACACTGATATCAAGGGAGATAATCTTGTTTCCTTAAAATGTTAACGGACATTACTATTAATTATCTGTATTTATGTTTTGATGTGCAATGATCATCCTTTATAATCTGTCGAAAATATTAAAAAAATGTGCAGGTAACGTATTTAATTAATATAAATAATTAAAAAATATCATGCATATGAAAATAACCTGATACCACCGCGAGTCACTATCAGTAAAATAAATGTTACTAAATGATTATATCTGTATAGCGGGCACTCGTAATGTTTAGAACTGGTGGAATAGTGACACAGTTATACACTTATTTAATTCCTATAAAGAACATTGTGTGCCTCAGTACTGAGTGGGAATGCACCTTTAAACTTCGGCTAGTTTTATGTCATTTGTGAATAATGTTTAAATTAACCAAACGCTTTGAAGTGCAAGTTCACATCCGGGCAGTTTGATCATGGTCAACGCAGTTGACCATGATCAAACTGCCCGGATGTGAAGCTTGTTGATATTTCAACTGGTCGCCATCTTTATGTAGCACAATTACGCATGCGCGAGGAGCTGTGATGAATGCTTAAACATCCTTATCTACTCGTGTTTGACGTAGTTATAATAAGATAGATTTGTAAAGCAAAAACCGTAAATGAGAAGCTTTCAAAAACTGTAACATCCGTTAGAGGGGGTAATGGAAACAAGTTGCTGGAAATTGCACTTGAAATTCTTAAGACGCCATTGGATATTCAAGTAGATATTTTGAAAAAAAATGTGGCATTTTCAGAGACAGGGGAAGTTCTTGAATTAATCTACGTAATTGTAATGTTTGCAGATAAATAATCGTTCAGAACATGTAAATTCACAGTGCAACTATAAAACTCATCTCATACCACACATATAGTTTGCCAAGCTCACTAGCGAGTTCACTAACACGTTTTTTCTTTACATTTGCCCTTCTCGCACCGCCAAGGACAATGTATTATGTCGAGAAGCAAATTGTGCTTTGTCAGTTCTTGTTCTTGAATTGAATTGAAATTTCGACGAGTCTTGTTAAAACAACACTAACACTTCATGCACATGTTTACCTATTATAACATAGATGTATATACTCGTGTGAAAATGACTATGTCTTAAAGGTACATGCCCACTCAGTAGGCACTAACTGTTCTTTATAGGAATTAAATAAGTATATATTTGTATCACTATTCCACCAGGTCTAAAGATTACGAGTGGCCGCTATACAAATATAAGCATTTAGTAATATTTATTGTTATCAGGCTACTTTCATATGCAAATGAGGCATGGTATTTTTTACTTATTTATACTAATTAAATGCGTCACCTGAAAAAATGATACTTTCGACAGATTATAAAGTATGATAATTGCACATCAAAAATAAATACAGAGTATAAATAGTAATGTCCGTTAACATTTTAAGGAAACACGGTTATCGCCCCTGATATCAGTGTGGAAAGTTACGTCTGATATAAAATGCATAATAATGCCAATCAATACGTGGTGTAATGGTGAATGAATGTTTATTTTGCCAGAAAATTTCGCAGATGATGTCTGTGATATAAAGAACATTTTGTGCCTACTGAGTGGGCATGTACCTTTAAATAAATAATTCAGAATAAATCACGACAGTTCCATATTATGTATATATGTCAATATTTGATTTAGTGTCAGGTTAAAACATGTGTATGCCTTGAAAAGTAGTCTTGCCCTCAGAACGATACATATATATGTTCTATGAACACTACTAACGGATTTACATACGAGGGGTGATTCTCATCGTACGTAAATGTATGGCGTCATTCGAAAGCTATCTCAATTGTGGTTTGAACAAATAAATATTGATGATTTACAATTAATGATCTTCATCACAGATGATTACCCTTGATGACGAGCCATCGGCCGGGATCCCAACAACATTTACCGAATAATTCCGTGCCCACTGACCGCAAATGTGACTTGTGACTGGAGAAATGAGGCGTATGGGTTTTGCGACCAGTGTAGATCCAGATCAGACTGTGCATCCGCACAGTCTGATCCGGATCTGCACTGTTCGCCATCAAATCAACGAAACACCAGTTATAGTTGTGGACGGTTATTATGTTACAAGGGTGTGGTATTTGTTCCGGAGCTACACCGGCCATAAATCTCATACATCCAATTACTCCAGCCACAGACACATATATCGTTACCTGTGGGGATATTCGTTAATGCAAAACGCCACTTAAGTTTGCATGAGTGTTGGTATAAGTATTTTATCTTTCTGTGTCGATGATTGTATCCGCTATGTTACATATTAATACATAATTGAGACAACTTTGGGAGCGGGTGAGAAAGTGGCATTGCTGTATAGCAACCAGCAATAAGTTAGTAAGTGAATGTGTATATATGTAGAGTGTGGACGTTTGACTTCATGTTTCATGTTATACTCTGCGATGGGCATACCCGACTTTCAAAACAATATGTGCATATATATAATTCCAGCACAAAAATATTTACACAATTCCCTATCATTTGATTGGCTCGTAGCAAGTCACTGTCCAAAATTTATATCCCAGTAAACTCCCACGCCGAACTACTGTCCGTAACCGCGAGGCGCAGTTAAAATAATTCTTAAGAAAACGGAAAATAAACACATTTTCTTGATGAATTTATTTCAAATACTGGAATTATAAGGAATGAATGGCATTTTTGTTGAATTTATCGGGGATATAAACTTGGAAAAGTCGCGGGAATACTGGACGAGGCCTTAAAAAATTACAATTTTCAAAAAAAAATTATTTATTTTTTTTATTTTTTTTCGAAAATTGTAATTTTTTAAGGCCTCGTCCACTATTCCCGCGACTTTTCCAAGTTTATATCCCCGATAAATTCAACAGAAAGGCCATTCATTCCTATAATGACATAAAACGAATAATATAATATGGGACACGCCATGTGATTTTGTATCTTCTTACATCTGCATAATTGTCGCGCCTGCTAGAAGGCGCGACTATAGTCGCCGCTTTTTCCGTCGTCGTCGTCGTCCGAAACGTCAAAACGTTTGTACAAGCTTCATCATCATGATATAACTTTAGTATTACTTGGCGGATTGCTTCAATATTTGAACACTTGATACATTTGAGCATTTGGAACACGCTCATGCCGTCATTAGCATGGCCTTTACCTGTTTTACCTTCACATTTTTGCAGAAACTCTTAGCCAGTTTGTTGCGTCAAAAGGTTTGTGCAAGCTTCTTCATTGTAAATTTTGTTAACGTATTTCATGAAATTACGCAGATATCTGAAGGTACAAAATCACATGGTTTGTCTCAATTATATCGTCTCATGCCGTTTGTCATATCGTATATATATAATCAGATTGCAAAATGATCTGAATTCAAATAAAATTTGTAAAATATAATTTCCATAAATATTTATGTTTTATGCCTATAGGCCCAACCGCAAATTTGGCGTTTAAAACTATAACATAAAACTGCCAATGCCATTATACGTTTAAACGATTGACATGTTGGAATGTAAATCAATGTTTGCGGTTGCACCCAGGGTAACATTGATATTTGCCCTTAACCCTTATTCGCTATCTTAATGTTTTTTGTCGGCTGGTTGTTTTCTATTTTCCATTTTCATCATCAAAAACATGCTTTGACAGCACTTTAGAATAATTTACAACATAGTTTGACAGCACTGCAGAATAATTTCCTTTGAAAATGATTCTGATGTGCTGTCAAACCATGTTTTTATTGAGAAATAAGCCGGTAATATATAAAACCATCAGTAGACGACAATTGTTGTGTGTAGCGGTCTAAGGGTTAAAAATAGACATGTCCGTGAATTTGAGTAAGTGTAAAATACTTTATTAACGTCGTGCCGGTTGGAGATTTACATTGTCGTTAAACTATTCTGTATTATAATTCTACTGAATGTTTGTCTCATGATATGCAGGCGAGTAACCAGGATCTTGCTGAGGGGGTGCGCATTGAGCGGCGACTGCCGCGAGTTGTCTAGGGGGTCCGGGTGCATGCCCCCCCCCCCCGCTGATTTTGTTTTGGATGAAGAACGCAAATCCTGGCTTCTATAGAGCCCTCCAGACATCGATATATTTTGCGAAATTTTATTTATTTTAGCAGATAAATTTTCATTTTATGAAATGTAGTTCTTATTTTATTTATGTGTACACACCTGGCCAAATTTTAGGCGGTGCATTCGCACCCGTCTCACCCCCCCTAATTACGCGCCTGATATGTCAATTGATTCGTTTTTAATTAATTATAACATGCATTTAAAGTAACACATCACTAGTGTTATAAGACTTAACAACTATACAGGAATGATGTAACACACTATACGGAACTGAACGTACACACTAATACAGATCTGACTGTAACATCACTATAACAGAACTGACTAAACACAACACTAAGAAACAGGAAGCATAACATCTCTATACAAGAACTGGAACTGTAACACACTATACAAGGACTGAACTGTACAACACTATACAGGAACTGAACTGTACATCACTATACAGGAACTGAACTGTACAACACTATACAGGAACTGAACTGTACAACACTATACAGGAACTGAACTGTAAAATGAAATAATACATGGATAAGTGCGGTTAATTAATTTTGCACGTGTCCATTTGTCACTTCTGTGGCCCGTTTCATTAAACTTCGTACGACTAAAATGTTTGTAAGTGCCAATTTATGATCGTCTGGAAACAATTGATGGATTAACATTTATTGAGCATGCAGCCTATGTTCAATAAATGTAAATCCAATAATTGTTTACATGAAAACATTGTTAATGTGAAATTTACAGACTCTCATAATCTTGCCCTTACGAACAATTTAGTCGTACGAAGTTTAGTGAAACGGGCCCCAGGTACCTTGTTCCCTATATTTAGTTCGGATCACAACAGTCGCAAAATCGCTGGCTGATTGTTTCTCATACATGTAACATAATACTATATTAGAATGGTTGTATCTGGCGAAATGGTGGGAAACTTGGTATCTGGGACAATCTAGATCGGGGGCCCGTTTCACTAAACATCGTACGACAAAAATGTTCGTACGAGGATTTCTAGAATTTTTGCTTCACACATTAATATGGTTCACTAATATTATCATTGTCCACCTATATGTACGGGTCATTATATCTAACCAAATCCAACAAAGACTTCACAAACGGTCCTCTGATCTTATATAGCGCACTCGTGTAGCCTGATAAATCGCCAGAAAATATCCAATAATAATTCCAGCACAAAAATATTTACACAATTCCCTAACATTTGATTGGTCCGTAGCAAGTCTCTGTCCAAAATTTATATCCCAGTAAACTCCCACGCCGAACTACTTTCCGTAACCGTGAGGCGCAGTTAAAATAATTCTTAAGAAAACGGAAAATAAACACATTTTCTTGATGAATTTATTTCAAATGCTGGAATTATAAGGAATGAATGGCCTTTTTGCGGAATTTATCGGGGAAATACACTTGGAAAAGTCGCGGGAATACTGGACGAGGCCTTCCGGCCTTCGTCCAGTATTCCCGCGACTTTTCCAAGTTCATACCCCGATAAATTCCACAAAAAGGTCATTCATTCCTATAGCAAATACGGGTTTCCTTTTAGATTTGAAGATTTGAACAATCCTGACAAATACTGCAGATCCTGATGAGACGGCTCGTTACGAGCCGGCTCATCTGGATATACAGTGTTTGCACATGGCTTAATGGCCTGTATAGGATATAACTCGTTAAAGATACATGCCCACTGAGTATAGGCACAAAATGTTCTTTATATGAATTAAATAAGTGTATAATTGTGTCACTATTCCACCTGTTCTAAACATTACGAGTGCCCGCTATACATATATAATCATTTAGTAATATGTATTTTACTGATAGTGACGCGCGGTGGTATCGGGCTATTTTCATATGCAAATGAGGCATGATATTTTTTAATTATTTATGCTAATTAAATGCGTCACTTGAAAATAAAACAACAATATTTTCGACAAATTATAAAGTATGATCATTGCACATCAAAACATAAATACAGAAAATAAATAGTAATGTCCGTTAACATTTTAAGGAAACACGGTTATCGCCCCTGATATCAGTGTGGAATTTATGTCTGATATAAAGTATATAATAATGCCAATCAATACGTGGGGTAATTCTGAATGAATGTTTATTTTGCAAGAATATATCTCAGATGATGTCTGTGATATAAAGAACAGTGTGTGCCTACTGCGTGGGCATGTACCCCGATATATCCAATAGTGGAGTGTCCCACAGATGGAAGACTCGGACATATGACACCATAAAAATGCCTATTAAAAAAATCCCATTACCCCACCACCTGTTATCGTACTGTACATGGCGTTGATAGAAGATGGTACTGTATGAGACCAAGTGGGTGGGGTAATGGATTTTTTTATACTGGTCATTTTCTTTGTGTGACAGGTCCGAGTATTCCACGTGTGAGTGTCCAAGCGTTTGGTCTATTCCATTAGTGTCAAATACTTCAGATCTTGATGAGACGGCTCGTTATGAGCCGGCTCATCTGGATCTACCGTATTTGCACATGTTAGCTTTCGGGTCTGTATAAGATGGAAATTGTTAAACCATGACATGTGTTTCACAAGACTAACTGAATATCGTATTAACCCTGATTAGAACTGAGCCCTGCAGGGGACATGGATTTTTTTTTACTAATTCGTTCCCACGAAATAACAATTCGTTCCCTCAATTTAACAATTCGTTCCCACGAAATGACAATTCGTTCCCTCGAATTAACAATTCGTTCCCATTAAATGACAATTCGTTCCCTCAATTTAACAATTTGTTCCCTCGCATTAACAATTCATTCCCACGATTTAACAATTCGTTCCCCCGAATTAACAATTCGTTCCCATGAAATGACAATTCGTTCCCTCAATTTAACAATTTGTTCCCTCGAATTAACGATTCGTTCCCAATTTCGTGGGAACGAATTACTAAATGGAGGGAACGAATTGTTATTTCGTGGGAAGGGGGAAGGAATTGTTATTTCGTGGGAACGAATTGTTAAGTCGTGGAAAAGAATAATACGTCCCTTGCGGGGCTCCGTAGATTAGACTGCGCAGGTGCGTAGGCTGAGCTGGGTATACCCTGGTCGTATTTCTCCAGTTACAGCCACATATCATCACACCTGGTTGGATCGTCATTTAAATATTTGTCTCTCTATCTTTTTCCATCTAAGGGGATACAAGTGTAAGTATAATGTGAACATATTTGTGGCTGTGCCTGGAGAAATGGGGCTGATGTGATTTGAAACCAGCGTAGTCTCTGATCAAATAGGACACTCAAGTAGCCTGATAACGAGCTATATTGCTTGTTAGAATAATGGTGGAAGTTTCACTGATGAAATTGCGACGAGAGCACTGGGCGCACAATCAATTAGCCCCATTTCTCCAATCACAGCCACATTTGCAATGCAATCATGAATACTTGGTCTCCACAGTGACTACACTAGCTATAACTATATGACGTGCACTTATGAGAGGCTGTGACAAAATAAACTGTGGCTTATGACATGTATGGCCATCCTGAATCCTGGTGACCGTTTCACTAAACTTCGTACGACTAAAATGTTCGTAAGTGCAAAATTATGATAGTCCGTAAATTTCACATTAACTATGTTTTCTTGTAAACAATTATTTGATTTCCATTTATTGAGCATAGGCTGCAGCCTGCAGCCTATGCTCAATAAATGTAAATCTATTAATTGAAATTTCCAGACGATCCTAAATTTGCCCTTGCGAACGTTTTAGTCGTACGAAGTTTAGTGAAACGGGCCCCTCATCTCCCAGCACAGGAATGTAACACCTCATAAGGAGCTATTATGTGTGTTTAAAGCAATCTATGTGGCGTATATACTCGCTGACTGGTGATTAATGCAGATGTCACAGGGCGAGAAACATGCATGTCCGACCCGAGGCTCGAACCGGTGACCTCTGAATGACCGTACCATAGCTCTAAACGACTGAGCTAGCCGGGCACGAATGCACACTTCCTCCCCACAGTGAGTTACGTACCGTGACATACTTCCACGCCAAATTTGAATTCGTTCTTTTTTTTGGGTACATTTTGGGTAGTATAATATATATCAGTCACGGTCCCTCGTTGGGCGCCAAATGTCACAGGGCGAGAAACATGCATATCCGACCCGAGGCTCGAACCGGGGACCTCTGTATTACCGTACCATCGCTCTAACCGACTGAGCTAGCCGGGCACGAATACACACTTCTTCTCCACAGTGAGTTACGTACCGTGACATACTTTCCCGCCACATTTGAATTCGTCCCCGAATTCTATATTTAATTCGTTTCTGAATTTCATTTTTTTTGTACATTTTGGGTAGTATATATATCAGTCACGGTCCCTCGTTGAGCGCCAAATGTCACATGGCGAGAAACATGCATATCCGACCCGAGGCTCGAACCGGGGACCTCTGTATTACCGTACCATCACTCTAACCGACTGAGCTAGCCGGGCACGAATACACACTTTTTCCCCACAGTGAGTTACGTATCGTGACACAGATCATGATCAGACTGCGCAGGCTGATCTAGATATATGTTGTCGAAAATGCCATAAGTCTCATTTCTCCTGTCACAGCCACAAAGTTTAGGTCATTTTAGTAAATTATAAATATACATGTCTAATAATGACTATATTACACGTACATATTGCCGAATGTGCATAAATGTACAAGGGGGAGAGAATTTGCACGACATGCATACATAAAGAACATTCTGAAAGGAGACAGTACAGTGAAACCCCTCTAAACCGGATACTCGGAAAATTATGGATATTTACATTAGATGTGTTTCGCTCTTATGTATCTCTGATCACAATGATTTTTCACGTTTGCAAAACACTAGAATGTGTCTTGACGCGCTAACATGTCTGATTTACAGTGGACCTCTCCAAACCGGACACCCTGGGGACCTCCCAGGGTGTCCGGTTTGGGGAGGTTCCACTGTAGAACCATGGTTGTGCCATTGACTAAAACATAAAGTACTGATCTCCGTTTATTCTGTTCGCAAGTCCGGGAATACCATTCCCCTACAATGCATTACTAGCGCATGCGCAATGACGCCATCCTTATCAATGTCAAAGCAGCACGTGCCCGGATTCCATTATAATTCCAACATTCAAACGTTATGCGAACATTCACGGACTCGCCAATAATGTTGTGTTGAAACGCCCAATCGCTCACCTAATCAAGAAATGAATGTATTGAAAGGGATACCGCGGATAATTTGAATCAAATTGATGTCCGTCACCGGATGATTTAATGATAATATATTACATCATTACAAATATGCATCAAGAGGAACGTCAGTAATTACGGATATCACCTCAAACAAACAGCATTTGGACCGCTAGTTTGCGAACAGTAACTCTTGCAATCTATTCCCATACAGGACGGTACGGGTTGCAAGAGTTACTGTCCGCAACTATTTGACCGCTTGCTAAGGAAAGTTACGTTCGATGTTTCCAACAGATACAGGACCTGGTTATGCTGCACTCCCCCAAAGCTCCTTTCGGATTCATAGAACATTTTGGCTGTCGACAGTAAGCATGGCTGAGAGGCGAACAGCGTATACCCTGGGACAATTGCGGGCAGCAACTCTGTAAAATTCCCGTAGCATATGGGGGTGGGGGGGGGGGGGAAACGGTGTGTGAATGTTAATGAGTTATTGCGGGTAGTAGCTCCGCAAAATTCCGTTTTAGCAGAGTTACTGTTACTAATCTAGGGCAATGCTGACCGCATAGATCGCAAGGTGACCAATGTTGCTGGTGCTGATATAGTATATCCATCATCACCATAAGTTACATTTGACAAAACAACGAATAGTGTAAACCCTGAACAGGATGGGGTATACCACAGCTGATCTGGAGCTATATACAGTAATCCGGTTGCCTGTGGAGTTCAGAGGTGAACATTGATTGCATCATCCGCACGCCTCCTGAAAATACCGGACTGCAGGCGCTCACGAAGCTATTGGTGGAATGACTTTGATTTTGTCCGGACGGAATTTCACCCGCGAAGCGAACCGTTCAAGCATTCAGCCCCAACCAATTTTAGCGGCCTGATTACCTTTGGCCATTTCTCAGATATGAACTGCACTATGTTGCACATGAATGTGTTCCTACGCCTATCTGGTATGAATATTTCTCGGGCATTGAAGATTTTTTAGTCAATTCACAGCCTTAAGTATAATGTAAATAAAATGGAACACCTCTAAGCCGAACATCCTGGGGACCCCATTGTGTCTAATTTAGATGGGTTTCAATGTAATTTATGCCATTGTCCTGTCTGTTCATAACAGAAAATGACAAAACATGGTCATCAAGTGCTTAATTACAGTGGAACTTCTCTAAACCGGACACACGGGGGACTATTATACTGAATTTATTACATTATCACAGCCAATTTGGCTGTGATAATGTAATAAATTCAGTATAATAATCCCAGGGTGTCCGGTTTAGGGATGTTCCACTGTATGTATTTGGTTTTTCTGGTAGTCATATTCAGAGAGCTCATTGCCCTGATGTTCATTATAAGATGTGACGAAATGTGGCTGTGACTGCAGAAATGGGGCTTATGGGGTTTGCGACCAATGTAGCACCTGATCAAATAACACTCCTGTAGCCTGATAACGATTCATATGCTTGTTAGAAGCATAAGGAGTATTTAATTGATGAAATGGCGAACAGTGCAGATCCTGATCAGACTGTGCGTATGCACAGGCTGATCTGGGTCTACATTGGTTGCAAAACCGATAAGCCACATTTCTTCAGTCACAGCCACAAATAGGTCATTCCAAGTCGGTATACTTGTCATAATCACATATGTTATATGCGAGTATATGAAAGAGCGGATTCACGTAGTGGAAAACCGTCCCCCCCCCCCCCCCCTCCCCCCCCCCCCCCCTTAAATTCAGCGAGTAAAGATGTTTTGCTCTAAAATGCGCCTGAACGCAAGAAATGTTATGTAGATAAAAAAAGAAGATATTCCAGCGGGCATACCGCCGGACCCCCCCCCCCCCCCTAGACGTCTCCTCTCGATGAACGAGCCAAAATAGTGCAAAACTTTCGTGAGATCTACGATAGTGTGTTTATTTTCAATCGAACTCTTATTGTAAAACAACGTCATCTACTTTAATTGGCTAATACTTATCATTTACCGAACCACTCGACCTACGACAGTATCCCACGTCCGTCCAGTATCACAACATACTTCCAGATAATTGTTTATTGATGAGCCACAACCGGCAGGTCATGTATTCGTCTTATCGTCATTGTATACCGCTTGGTGTACTAATAAACCATATACAGCGGGTCGGTTAAAACGATACAGGTTCCTCCAGATATCGGTTTAATTAAAGATTCTCGTCGTACATGTGTTATTTACAGGTCGTAAACCTTCATTCCTTGTATAATTTTCGTTGTTTAAAGTTTTGTCCTTATCCGACGAAATGATCTCTTTACGCGATCAATATAGTCCCGGATCAGCCTGCGCATGTGCGCAGGCTGATCAGGTACTACATTTCTCGTTATGAAGTCAATTATTATGTATTGAACTAAATCATTACAGCCTTATGTGACGTCATGAATATGAATGACCGTCAGGATATTCCCTACTTGCACTGTTGTTAAGGGTCTTTTCGTCAGCCAGTGGCATAGTTTGATCACCGTGTTATATTTCCTAGGGTCTTATCTCAATTCGCGACTCTATTTCAATCGAACTTGGTATAAACATATTACTGGGTGGTGTCCTGTGTGCATTGTGTTCCCGTCCGTTTACGACCAATTCACGGACTCCCTGTAATTTTCCGATGATTTTATGTCCATGTTTTATCAACACATACACCGCTAAATTATTTCGTGAAGTCGATAAAATGCTCCTTCAGATATTAACGGTCCAATAATCTTTGCTATTGTCATTTGATGTGGGTTTTAACACTAATGTGGAAAATTATTCAGTTTATGGGGAGCAATAGTTCTTTTAATTAAACGATTTTGACGGGTTTTCTTTCTAATCATTTAACTCTAAAATTCACTTAAAGACCATAAATGTGAAATGCGTAAACGTTAAATATGGGAAAATTGGAAAATGATGGTATTATCTTTCAGTTTAATTCTGTTATATGTAAATATGTGCGAATATTTTTGATCAAAGGGTGTGCGGCGGGGAAGGTGAATTATAAACATGGTATACATGTAGATAATGCACAGGTGCTCCTAAATATATTAAGAACGGTGGAACGTCTCTAAACCGGACACCAATACAACACATGTGATTTCATTGTTGATGAGTTTTTTGGTTATTTATCTCAGGTGATAATGCCTGTTCGTCATCGCATAGCACACACTTATGGCTCAGAATGATCAAATGCCTGATTTACAGTGAAACCTCTTTGAGCCGGACACCATGGGGACCTCCCAGGGTGGACACCCTGGGGACCTCACAGGGTGTCCGGTTTAGAGAGGTTTCACTGAATAAGTAAATGGACCCCGGCGCCCTTACATGAGTGTCCAGATACCAGGCTCGTGTCTTTTTATATCAAGTTTATCAAACATAGGAATTCCGTTTCCGAGCCGAGCCTGATAAAAACTTGATATCAAAATACACTAGCCTGGTATTCTATTGTTTACGCTATGCCTCGTTACATATGAGAGCAGTCACGGTCAACGAGTTTCATACGTATCATAGAACATTGACCGCGATGAGATATCCTGCTTAGTACATTGAGCACACCATCATACACTGAGTATATACTGATCAACTGAACGTGTTTTCTGTAGCAGTCAATATTTGGATAGTTATTACACTAATGTATTATGAGTGTTAATACAATTGTTATTGCTGTTACGAGAGTCCTTTTTTGTAATACAACAATGTGCTTTAGTAATCACTGGAACGTCAAATATGCCATCATGGTTAATTTGAGCTGCATCCTTTTGCACTATCGTCACCATTGTTATTGCCATACGACCAGACCCACGCATTATGCCTGACAAAAAAAATATCGTTGCCATAATTCCCCCTCCATAATTCATATGGCTGGTATACTCGCCACTCAAAAGCTATTTACGACATACAAAGGGGATTCACTGACTGTTTGGCTCTAGCCCATTAACATACACTGTACATGTATTTACCTCATTTAATAATGGAGATCTCACTATCTCAATAATTCACTCCTAAAATAACTTCGCTGTTCGCTCCATCCAACTTGACCAAACTGGAGTAACATATTTGAACTAGTCGATATAATTACAGTATTTATTTAGCATATTACGTGTGACATGCATAGCCATTGTCTAATACATTTGAGAATGTTGAGATTGAATTTACATTTATTTAGCATAGGCTGCATATGCTCAATACATGTAAATACAAGACCATCGTCACCAATGTTGTTGCCATACTTGCTATGTGGGTGGGAGTACAATCTGCCAGTATAACTTAGCGCACACGAAGCATATACATGTACCGAATACAATTTTTATATGAAATACATGGATACGTTTCTTTTTGCCTATCTTCATTTCAGTCGCCAATAATATATAGTAGAGCCAGAAATGCGCCACGTGCGAAATCCGAGAGCAGAGACCATCATATAAGTATGTGGCTGTGACTGGAGAAATGGGACGTATCGCTTTTGGGATCAGTGTCGATCCAAATCAGCCTGCGCATCCACGTAGTCTGATCAGGATATGCACCGTTCGCCGTTCCATCACTGAAACACCCGTCATACTTCTAACAAGACATATATTTATCCCGTCAACACAGTGCGTATGTGCTTGAAACTCGGTGCCGTGAGACATTTTTGATATCCTGTCAATACGACGTATTCACTGCGTATGAATATGTGCGGTTGTCATACTAGTCGATTCTCCGATTTTGAGGATGCGGCTGGCATTTAAAAGCTATTCGTAAGTGTTGACGGGATAACTAGAATAGTAGGTTAGTGCCGTGAATGGGAAAAATATCTGGCGCGGCACGGAAACGGCATAGCCTCGCCCATCCCGTTTCCTAAGCCTTGCCATATATTTTCCCCATTCACGTCACTAACCTATATACTATTCTCTATATTGCTATCTGGCTACAGGAGAGTGCTATTTGACACGGAGTGACAATGGTCACAGATCCCATAAGCCGCATTTATCCGGTCACAACTCTCTAAACCGGTTTAGAGAGGTATCACTGTAAATCAGGCATATAACTACTCCAAGACACGCGTGGGTGCTTTGTGATCATGAACAGACAGAATTATCTGAGATAAATGGCAATGAAACCTACCAAAATTAAGCACCACTCATTGTTCGCCATGCCCGGTTTAGCGGGGTTCCGCTGTATTTAACTGCAGCTTTACATGTACGTGTCAATTGCATACCGGGAACCGTTTCCCTAAACTTCGTACGACTAAAATGTTGGTAAGTCCAAAATTTCACATTAACAATTTGTTCTTGTAAACAATTAATGGATTTACATTTATTGAGCATAGGCTGCATATGCAGCCTATGCTCAAAACATGTAAATCCATCATTTGAAATTTCCAGACGATCCTAAATTTGCACTTACGAACATTTAGTCTTATGAAGTTTAGTGAAACGGGCCCCTGGCTGTTTGCATGTTCAAAGAACGGAATTATAATACTAATCTACAAGGTTTATCGAACTAATCATAGCCTATCAATTTAGTTATCTTTCCTAATTTTACTGTCCAATCAAATGTTTCTGAAAATCATTAAACATACGGTATGTTGTTTGCTACCATTGCCGACTAACGTTGATCAATGCCAACAACAACTGGTCATCATTAAAATAAAATACAGTTGAACCTCTTTAAACTGAACACAGAGAAATGTTAGTTTCGCTCAATGGTGATCGGATTCGTAGCCATTTATCTCCGATGATAATGTCTATTCGGAATCGCAGAACATCCACGCGTGTCATGAAGTAGTCATCTGTATGGTTTACAGCGGAACCTTTCTAAACCGGACACCCATTGAGATCTCACAGGGTTTCCGGTTTAGAGAGGTTTCACTGTAGTTAGTTATCTTGTATTTAAGGGTAGGAATTGGCTCGTAGACCTTGCTAACCCGGGCATATGAGCCATTGGCCCTTTTTTCTTTCCGAATTTAGTATTGATCGCAATGCAGTCGAAATGTGTGCTTTAAATTGAGAATCGTATGAGAATTTTAATTTAACCTAGCTGGTTCATTCTCCTACCGTACGTTGGCACAATGACATTGTATACGAAGCCTACTCCATTGTACGTATGGGGACATATCTGATAGACACAGGAACAATTCCGAAGATGAGGCACATTTATGTATGGTGAATACGTGTATATGCATAACGATCATCTGTCCATGTACGATTGTTGTAACGATGTAGTGTACATTGGAACCTCTCTAAACCGGACACCAAGAAAATATATATGCTCTTGTTGGTGATGAGTTCCTTGTTCATTATCTCAGGTGATAATGTATGTTCGTGATCGCATAGCACACAACTATGGCTCAGAATGATAAAATGCCTGATTTACAGTGAGCCCTGTCTACAATTTCGTCACTTCAAAATATTTGAATATTGGGCTTGAAATCAAGCAGTTTGATTGATTGAGCCTGAGCTGTGCTACAGCTCAGGCTCAGACAATCGAATTTCTTGAAGGCGATTTGACATTGCCAATAGATGTTCAGGAACGATGATAAGCTGGGCAACATTAACGCAGGCTGTTGTATATATATTCACCATCGCAATCAGTTTATCACGATCATCGATATAAAGGGGAAAGGGGCGTGTCGCCTACACGGAGGATAATGACCCGACTGGCAGTTCGTATCAATAATCATTGCCACAAACAGGTGGGCACAATCAAGCCCACAGATGTCACGGGATGGTTACGCAAGTTTGAAGACGGGAAAGAGTAAATAACATGCATACTGATGTGATGGCATTGTACTTCGACAGTTGCGACATCGTTTGACGGACATTCAAAATGTTGTGTTTGTCCTTTGTGTGTTCTAAGTTAATTAAGTGGCAATTTCTTGCAAATAACATACACAGGATTGCAATCACAATTGTATGTAGTAAATAACATAACGTTATTCCCGGAAAGAAAATGTTTCCTGCAATATTTAGCAAGATTTGAGAGAAGACGATGTGATTTTCATTCTCAGTCTTCTCTCAATTCTTGGTAAATGGTGTTTCATTAGCATTACAAAATATTCACAGAAGCTCTGATTGTGTACGTAAATGACGTCAAATGCTGACGAAATATTCAAATACGACAATACGACAACTTTCGACGTCATTTAAATACATTTGCAGAGATTCTGTGAATATATTTCAATACCAACGAAACGGATTTGTATATGCAAACCGGCGCACATGAATCTACAATGCGTCCAATCCCTGAGCTAATCACCTATGTGGGAATATTAATACGCAGTAGATATGGAAATATAGAAATATGTCGATCACAATATTATATCAGTCAGTTTTGATGTGGCAATCAGGGGCTTCAAAGGGAACTCTCGTCGGAACGTGATTTAACGAGATTTCACAAATGTTTCCCCTTCGATACAGCTGGTCCGTCTATTAAAGGTGATAAGGCGAAGCATGGGGAAGCCTGGGATACCTGTATTCCCAACAAACCAGTCAGATTGGGTTCGCTCATTTGTTTAACCCAATAATTTATGTCCAGCTATGACAAGATGCATGATCACGTGGTTATAACAACAACAACTGTGGCTAAAAGTGTTGAAATCTTGCCCACTCCAAAGTAAGTATTATTTGATATTTTCCTTAATATGTAACGGATTATGATGAAATATGGCGCAGCAAACGCGTCTTCATGAGCTGCATTTGGTCGTCCAGTGTGTTCGGCACAGACTTATGTCGTTTTTGCTAAGACTCGTTTTAACAAGACGCGTTTGATACGACATATTTCATATAAAATCCGTACAATATAAAATAATACGTACTTTCAATCGGATGGATTCAGTACGAAGTTTCAGTACTGGTTGTTGTTGTTAGTATATAACACGTGATCATACACCTTGTTTGAGCCGTTCTATTATAGTCGTTAGTATATGGATAGTATACTGTCCTATTAGCGCAATTGGTAACGAGCGCCCTTCTCACCAATTTCATTCATGCCATGTACATGCAGTGGAATCTCTCCAAACCAGACACCATGGGAGGTCCCCAGGGTGTCCGGTTTGGAGATGTTCCACTGTAAATCAGACATGTTAGCACCTCATGACACATTCTAGTGTTTCACAATCAAGAAAAGTCATTGTAATCAGAGATACAGAACAGCGAAACACATCTGAGTTAAACTTCCATATTTCCCCAAATGTCCGGTTTAGAGGAGTTGCAATGGATGGACTCACACTGTACATGTATTAGGACATGTGAAGATGTCAATGGAAGAAGGGGACACATGGGACTCAGCCCCCTTTTCCACAGACCTCTTCATTTGTAAGGGCGCTAAAATGCCACATATGATATCCTACTGCTGTTTAGTTTAGGTGCGAAATGTCTGGGTGTATTAAATCGTAACCTGTCAAGAGATAACTTCGCAGGCAATGTAATTTGTTTTGCAATCGTTTTTGTTTTCTCGCGTCAGTAATAGATTCATCCAATCTGGTTTCCGCATCATTTTTTGCAACACAATAGCATGTTCAACAATGTGCATGTGGTGTTATTATTGGCGTAGTAGATGATAAATAAACACATTTGAACGAAACACGGGTATGCAGAAAACAGGACGGTTACAATGCGTCTGCCAAGTGACGAGGATAATGACGTACCGTCGAATGTTTGGTTACATTGTAATAAATTAGATACGTTTACGTATGGATATTTTTTATTAATTCGTTCCCTCGAAATAACAATTCATTCCCTCGAATTAACAATTAACAAGCCGACAATGCAGGATGGAATAACTTAGTAATTGCTGGATGTGTTATTACCAGTACCGTTGGTCTCCGAAGAATACTTTTTCAACGCTTAGCCTACATTGCCGGTTTCTTTTCACATGCGGTACGGAGCCCCGCAGCGGGCATGGATTTTTTTTTTTTAATTCGTTCCCACGAAATAACAATTCGTTCCCTCAATTTAACTATTCGTTCCCTCGAATTAACAATTCGTTCCCACGAAATGACAATTCGTTCCCACGAAATGACAATTCGTTCCCTCAATTTAACAATTCGTTCCCTAGAATTAACAATTCGTTCCCACTATGCAACAATTCGTTCCGACGATTAACCCAGAAACCCCAGTCGCAGCCACAAATATTATCTGTTTGTATCATATTATTTTTTCTTCCAAGCGTCTTGTCACAGACTTACAAATTGTAAACATAAGTGATTTTTTCATTAGCTCTACCTGTATCAATTCATCGTATATATGTATATGTATGCATAATTGTGTAATAAAACGACGCACTTCAAAAACGACATTTTATATGCGTAAATGGGAGAAGTGTCGTGTTTATGATAACATAACGAGATCGCGCGTGAATTTATGAAACGCCACCCAATTTGATTCAATTTACGGCTTGTTTACAACTAAATAAGCGATGTTTCGTCATGGGTATGCTATTTTATATCATTGTATTCAATTATGATATACATTGTATGTGCGTGATGAAGACGTTTTCATAGGCGATAGAAAAGTACTTGCAAAAAGTGCAGATCCTGATGAGACGGCTCGTCACGAGCCGGCTCATCTGGATCTACACTATTTGCCAATACCAATATACAGGCATGCGGTGTTTAAAGGGTTAATCTCATTAGGAGCTGGAATGTACACAAATGTCATAGGACCCATTTCTCCGGTTGCAGTCAGAAACGTCCGCTATGGTAACATAATGTATTTTCATCGCCCAGGCACTGAGAGTGGCTACTGAGGGACTGGAGAGTTTCGGAGGTCAAGGTTACATCGAGGACCCAGGCTTGCCTTCCATTCTCAGGGATGCTCATGTAGGTGAGCGTCTATATCCCCTTACTGATTGAAGATATAGAGCCGTTTCCCGTTTCCGTGCCGCGCCAGATATTTTTTCCCATTCACGGCACTAACCTACTATTCTATTTATCCCGTCAACACATACAACTGGCTTTAAAATGCAAAGAAATAACCCCAGCAACCGCACATATTCATACGTAGTGATTAAGTCGTATTGAAAGCATATCAAAAATGTTTCACGGCACCGTGTTTCACGGCACATACGCACTGTGTTGACGGGATAAATAGAGAATAGTATGTTAGTGTCATGGATGGGAAAAACATATCTGGTAAGGCTTAGGGAACGGGATGGGCGAGGCAATCATTAAAAGACTCGGCAATAAAAAAAATGCCAGTGAAACCAATCTAAATTAAACAAAATGGGGTCGACAGGGTGTCCGGTTTAGAGAGGTTCGTGGGAACGACTTGTTAATTCGTGGGAATGAATTGTCAATACGAGGGAACGAAATTTAAGTGTCTCAATTATCATCTTTGTGCGACGTAGAAACAAACCGTCCCTAACGAGACCCCAGGCATTCACGTGTTTCGGCTTTCATCGGTATAACTCTCTATATGAACAAGGCTTCTAGCTTTGGTCGGACACGACCTGGTATCATAACAAAATAACATGTTTAAAACTGTAATTTTCTATGCATTCAATATATTTCTGCAGGGTATCGATAATTCTCAGATGATCATATGAACTTGCCACTACAATAATGACTTTAGAACATTAAACACATTATTTCATTTGTTATGATACGAGGTTGTGTCTGGCCTAGGAAAAGGAGCTGTCATTCGATATTATTTGCATAAATATGTTCTAACTATGTTATTTTATCAAGATAACAATAATTCTCAAATGAACATGTGCACATTCCGCCAAAATATTCACATTAGTGTTATACAAATCGCGTAATGTGTTATGATACGAGGTCGTGTCCGACCAAAGTTAGCAGCCTTGCTCATATATATATAGTTATACCGAAACACGCCGAATGCATGTGAACGAGAAATCCTACAGAACAGCAAACAACGTGCACCCTCATCAATGTAAGCGTAATTCAGTGCTTACACTGAGCACACACGTACTACACTGTTTTTACAACAAAACCGGAGAAATGTAAATAATGAGGAATGATTTATTTCACAATTACTCGATGAAGTATCTTAGTCATATTTCCAAAAACGACACCATTATTAATAACAACTGCGGTCGACTAGAGTATGAAATCAACATTTCGGGTATAAAATCAACAATAACCCTTAAAAAGCGGGAAACGAAACATGTCGTCTGCTTCTTTCTCAATGGTTTGACAACACTTTAGAATCATTTCCTTTGGAAATGATTCTAAAGTGTTGTCAAATCATTTTGTTTAAAGACAAAACAATAGAAAATATAACATTATCAGCAGACGACACAATTTAAATCAGCGGTGTAAGGGTTAAGTCTATCATTTCGGGCCAATCTTTGTCCTCATCGCACCGGTGGTTTCATTGATGCGGGACAGAGGATGCATGAAAAACTGTTTAATCAATAGCGATATCATCATGCCAAGACGGGTAATTGAATGAACCTGCCCAGAAAACGACTATCAACCCGCGATAAAATCTTCGGGTATTTGCTGTCATTATTTGTGGGTATAAACACGATGTTTGTGACTCTGTACCCATGCAGCATTTTCCCATATACATGTATAGTGTATCAGCTCTGTATCAAGGTGCATGATCACGTGGTTACAACAACAACAACAATTACTGAAATTTCCAGAAACGCCTCCGATTCAAAGTACGTATTATTTTATATTATCCATATTATGTAACGGATTTTGATGAAATATGGCGCATCAAACGTGTATTGTTAAAGCTGCATTTGGTGGTCTTGGTACTTTGGCTCAAACTTCTGTCGTTTTTGCGAAGAATCGATGTCCGTGTTTACTGACATAAGTGACATTACGACATAAGTATGTGCCGAAGTCCCGAGACCACCAAATGCAGCTCACTAAGACGGGTTTGCTTCGTCATATTTCATAAGTCAGTTGCATATTAAGGAAACTATAAAATAATACTTACTTTGGAGTGGGCGCGCTTTCAACATTTTCAGCCATTTTTGTTGTTGTTTGAACCACGTGATCATGCACTTTGTGTACAGTCAGAAGAGTAAACAGCTATTGACTTGCACGTTGTGTATGAGCACAGGTAAATACCACAAGAGCAACCAGTGTAAAGCGCTGATAATTTTAAAATAATATTTCGAAACATATTTAAGCCATTGTTTTTTTCTGGAAAAATAATAGTACAGTGAAACCTCTCTAAATCGGACACCCTGGGAGGTCCCCAGTACAGTGGGAGGCCCCCAGTACAGTGGGAGGTCCCCAGTACAGTGGGAGGTCCCCAGGGTGTCCGGCTTAGAGAAGTTTCACTGTAGATCAGGCATTTGATCATTCTGAGTCATAGTTCTGTGCTATGCGATGATGAACAGACATTATCACCTGAGATAATTGACAAAGAAACTCATCGAAAATAAGATCACATGTGTTTTTTTGGTGACCGGTTTAGAGAGGTTCCACTGTATCAATGGGTTACACAGATATTAGACGATTCCTGTGAATGTGTACCTTAGAAAATACATGTGCGAGACCTCATAAAAATGTTTATACACATCTTCTTATTTACTACATGTAAATCGCATGGCTTGTCTCTTATTGCAGTTATACTATCACAGCTGGGTGTGTAGTACGCGGGAGATGTATTTGTTTGTTTGTTTGTTTGTTTTGGTTTAACGGCCTATCAACAGCTAAGGTCATTTAAGGCCGGGTCAATGGGTTTAGTACTAAATCCCACATATTACCTGTACAAGTACATGTACATGTTGAAGTACATGTACAAATAGTGGGACAATCCCAAAATAAGAACTGAATATTACAATAACACAACTATATATTCAGCCCTGAAATCAGAATAATCCTGATCTGATGACAGGTCCTCGCCACACTAGAATCACTTGGCCCCTCACAAAAGCAGTAGGATCAGTAATAATCTTAATACTTTTATAATGGGCAATAACCCAATTCAACTCCCAGGTAACAAAAGAGCCAAAGATAAAAACGTACCTGAGGGCGAAACCAGGCAAATCGTGATTCCTACAATGAGGAACCCATACCGTTAATTTACGCCGTCTCATTCGCCCGACCACCACCCACCCGCGGGAGATGTAGGGCCGTAGAGGTGTGGCGTGGGTGGGGTGCGGGAGGGTAGATTTGTATAGCACAGGGTGACCCGAGTGCATGTAAAACATACCCTATACATCAAACAATAGCGGCTACTACATGTGGGAACGATGTCGTGATGTGTAGATTTACGACATCAATAGTTCGGCAGTCGTCTCACGGTTGGCCAAGAAATAACAACTAAGGGACTTAGCCCCCTTCTTCCACTGACCACTTCAATCACGTGGTAAAATATATATGCTCCGAGATGTTGTGATAAGAACACGGGTATTTTGTTTAGATTAGTGAAACGGCTTTATCAAGACCGCAGCGCATGAATATTAATATTTCCATATTTTGACACTTTAATAAACAATTCTGCCCGGTATGATAACGGAAACAAACGTGTCACACGGCGTAGTAACACAGTATTTTCTATAGATGCTCCAAGTTGCTGAAAATGAACCATAGACTTGTTTGTTATTTATAAATAAAACGTCACTTTTCAGTATAGTATCAAGTGACAAAAATACGTTAATCTATACACACATCTATAATACATATAATAAGCTTTTTGCGAGAACACCAGACTGATGCTTGTCGGGTATATTTACTTTAAAGTGACTGTGTCTCAGATGACATCTCACGTATCTAAATTGTGATTTTTTTGGCTTCACGCACAGTAAATGGCATATGCAAATTAATCGCACAACTTTATTTGATTACATTCACCCAACAAATGTATTCAAGTACATGCTATCAGAAATTGTTATAAGCAAGGGAGATAATTTGGTTCGGCATAAGTTGCCATTTTCGCTTTACATGTATCAGTAAGGTAACATTGTGAAATGTCTTTATTTTTTGTTGTGAAATGATAATACTATACCAACTATGCATGGAATGAAGTTCCTAAATAGACGCTATATAATGTAATTTATTTAAATAAACTGATTTGGTAACCGTCGATTGAATAACAAGTGTACATTACTGAACAATAGCTAGCGTGCAATACTATACAATTATTGACTTTTGAGAAGGTATACACGATATTTACAGACGTGAGAACATATTCACCGAGGTCTATATCTACGGAAGTGTATTTAGGACATGGTGAGAATTATATTTTGATATTTTGCAAGGACAGATTGCAGTAGTTCGCTAGGACAGATGAAAGTTCGACAGATGAAAGTTCGCTAGGACAGATTAAAGTTCGCGAATAAAGTTCGCTAGGACAGATTAAAGTTCGCAGATTACGTGTTTCGCTAGGACAGATTACGTGTTTCGCTAGGACAGATTACGTGTTTCGCTAGGACAGATTAAAGTTCGCTAGGACAGATTAAAGTTCGATAGGACAGATTAAGTGTTTCGCTAGGACAGATTAAAGTTCGCTAGGACAGATTAAATTTCGCTATGACAGATTAAAAGTTCGCTCGGACAGATTAATGAATATTGTCGGTTACCTCCCTTGAATATGATTTACGCCATTTGCACAAGTGCGGTTTCAGGCGCAAGTTTAGTCTCGGTAAGAATCCGACATCTACAGCAAGTTTCTGACTTTGTTAATATGTCATCTCCGCCTGCCTCATCTACAAATATACCTTTTAACTTTGGTTATTTTTTTTAGATATATCTGTCTGTCTACCTAGGTTCTCAATCTCCACAAACAGGGTTTCCCCTCACACCACTTGTTCTGCCCGCTCACAGGTATCCCCTCACTCACTTGGTTCCTCCTTCACACAATGTGGCCCCTCACACACAGGTTCTCCCCTCACAACAGGTTTCCTCCTCACACACAGGTTTCCCTCTCACCAAAAGTTCACCCTCTCACACACAGGTTCTCCTCTCCCACACAGGGTTCTCTCTACACACATGTTTTCCCTCCCCCTCCCCTCACAGGTTCTCTCACACTTTCCCTTTTCCTCACACACTGTTCTGCCCCATTCACACACCACAGGTTTCCTCTCACACACAGGTTCTCCTCTCACACACAGGTTCCCCTCTCAGTTCTCCCTATCACCACACTGGTTCCCTCTCACACACAGGATCTCCTCTCCAGGTTCACCCCTCACACAAACACAGGGTTTCTCCTCTCACACACATGTTCTCCCCTCAACTACACAGGTTCTTTCCCCTCACAAACAGGTCCTCTCACACACAGGTTCTCCTCTACTCCACATGTGCCCCCTCTCACACACAGGTTTCCCTCCTCTCACACAGGTTCTCTCTCTCACACATGTTCTACCCTCACACACAGGTTTCTCTCACACACAAAGTTCTCCTCTCAACACATGTTCTGCCCTACACACACAGGTTTCTCCTCTCACACAAGGTTCTCTCTCACACACAGGTTCCCCCTCTCAGGTCTCCTCTTACACACAGGTTCTCCCCTACACACAGGTTCTCCCTCAGGTTCTCCCCTTTCAAAACATGTTCTGCCCTCTCACACATGTTCTCCCCCCTCACACTGGTTCTACTACACACACACATGTTCTGCCCTCTCACACAGGTTCTCCCCTCACACACAGGTTCTCTCCTCTCACAGGTTCTGCCATCACACACAGGTTCTGCCCTCTCACACTATGTTCTCCTCTCACACATGTTTTCCCTCTCACACCACATGTTCTCCCCTCACACACAGTTCTGCCCTCACACATGTTCTGCCCTCTCAACCAGGTTCTCCCCCTCACACACAGGTTCTGCCCTCTCAACACTGTTACTTACCCCTCCCTCACACAGGGTTCTCCCCTCACACACTTGTTCTCCCCTCACACACATGTTCTGCCCTCTCACACATGTTCTGCCCTCTCACATAGGTTCTCCCCTCACACACATGTTATGCCCTCTCACACAGGTTCTCCCCTCACACACAGGTTCTCCCCTGACACACATGTTTCTTTGCCCTCTCACACAGGTTCTCCCCTCACACACAGGTTCTCCTCTCTCACAGGTTCTCCCCTCACACACATGTTCTGCCCTCTCACACAGGTTCTCTACAACACATGGTTCTTTGCTCTCAACAGGTTCTCCCCTCACACACGGTTCTGCCCTCTCACAAGGTTTCTTTCCCCTCAACATGTTCTGCCCTCTCACACAGGTTCTCCCCGCACACACATTGTTCTGCCTCTCATACATGGTTCTCCCTCACACACAGGTTCTCCTTCTCCACAGGTTCTCCCCTCACACACATTGGTTCTGCCCTCCCCTCAAACAGGTTTCCCCTCACACAGGTTCTCCCTCAACACAGGTCCCCTCACACACATGTTCTGCCCTCTCACAGTTCTGGCCCCCTCACACACAGGTTCTCCCCTCACACATTTTTTCTCCCCCCACACACATGTTCTGCCCTCTCACACATGTTCTCCCCTCGCACATGTTCTGCCCTCACACACATGTTCTCCCCTCACACACATGTTCTGCCCTCTCACACATGTTCTGCCATCTCACACAGGTTCTCCCCTCACACACATGTTATGCCCTCTCACACAGGTTCTCCCCTCACACACAGGTTCTCCTCTCTCACATGTTCTCCCCTCACACACATGTTCTGCCCTCTCACACAGGTTCTCCCCTCACACACAGGTTCTCCCCTCAAACACATGTTCTCCCCTCTCACACAGGTTCTCCCCTCACACACCATGTGCCCTCTCCAACACAGGTTCTCCCTCACACATTGTGCCCTCTCACACAGGTTCTCCCTCACACATGTTCTGACTCTCTACAGGTTCCTCCCCCTCACACACAGGTTCTCCTCTCTCACAGGTTCTCCCCTCACACACATGTTCTGACCTCTCATACAGGTTCTCCCCTCACACACAGGTTCTCCTCTCTCACAGGTTCTCCCCTCACACACATGTTCTGCCCTCTCACACAGGTTCTCCCCTCACACACATGTTCTGCCCTCTCACACAGGTTATCCCCTCACACACAGGTTCTCCCCTCACACACTTTTTCTCCCCTCACACACATGTTCTGCCCTCTTACACAGGTTCTCCCCTCACACAGGTTCTCCCCTCACACACATGTTCTGCCCTCTCACACAGGTTCTCCCCTCACACACATGTTCTGCCCTCTCACACAGGTTCTCCCTTCACACTCAGGTTATCCCCTCACACACAGTATAATCATTTAGTAATATTTATATCTCTGATATATTTTATATTTTAATCTGTCCTAGCGAACTTTAATCTGTCCTAGCGAACTTTTAATCTGTCCTAGCGAACTTTTAATCTGTCCTAGCGAACTTTAATTTTAATCTGTCCTAGCTAACTTTAATCTGTCCTAGCGAAACACGTAATCTGTCCTAGCGAACTTTAATCTGTCCTAGCGAACTTTAAACTTTAATCTGTCCTAGCGAACTACTGCAATCTGTCCTTGCAAAATATCAAAATATAATTCTCACCATGTCCTAAATACACTTCCGTATATATCAGGGATTGAATACAAAACCTCGTATATTCAGGTACAGTGTTAAAACCTCTAGACCATAACCGATCCCTCTTAATAAGTGGATGGCGAACAGCGTAGGCCCTGATCAGACTGCGCGTATGCGCAGCCTGATCTGGGGCTACAGTGTTCGCATCCATCATTCTCTCAGCAAATGGCCCTATAACTCAGTACAGGCGGACGAATCCCGCTCTAGTTTAGTCTCGTACACGTATGTGCGTTAATTTCACGTTTAGTGCCACTAAATGTCAGTAATTGCTCGCCAATTTACAAACCTAATCGATTAAGTTCCATAATGAATTATCGAAACTAACAGGCAATTCGTCTCGCAAAATAGAAAGTGTCAGAATGTTTATGAAGCGCGTGCTCCCGAGAGGCCGTTGGAAATAAACGCCGTTTTCGATATGAGCCAATGAAAACCTGTCATTAGAAACAGCTATGAGTAATGAGCCGCTGGTTCGCATTATTAAAGTAGTTCCCGCGTGTTGTTCCGCAGCTGACAACAATGCAACAGATTGATTAGCAACCTTGTCGAATGTAATATTTCTCCGCTCCATAAATAGTTCCGAACATAAACGTCGCGGGAATTGTGATAAACTAGTATCAGGGGTCGGTAATTACTGTCTGCCTCTGTATTTAATCAAAACCTAATTGCCGAAAAGACGCAAAACTGCCCCCGATTTAACCACTATCAAAATGATAGGCAGTTTTAGACAGATACCGAATTAATTTCACGACATTTATAAAATTGGCACGTACCTATTACTAGTCATTATCACGGTAGACTTCATGACGAAACCTGTTTTACAGATTTATTGAGTAGTGATATTTCAGAACGCCCTACTTTTCACACACCCCTAGTGTAACCCCGGTTACACTAGGGGTGGGTGAAAAGTAAGGTATTTACATGCTATTCATTGGACAAAACTGATGTGTAGCTGCTGGTACGACAAGCATGTAAACACTAATTCATATACACCATTATATTCGAGCAAGAACCAGTGAGTAATTCCAAGAACGTAAATAAAAAGTGTAGACATTCCTGTGATACTCATACATAATAGAGATGGTTACTGCTGAAATATAGAGGATCTTACATGAGTGTCGATATACATGTAGTAGGATATTTATTAAGCTCGTTGATTGAGTTCATAAGAAACTCGGCATAGGCTGATTTAGTGTGATATTTATTAAGCAAACTTATTGACTTCATACGAAACTAGGAAATTAGTCATAATATCATATAAATCAACACAAATAGTAAGTTATTTATTTCAGAAGCATATCATCACACATGGAAGCTGTACTGAGTGGGCATGTACCTTTAATTACACTAGTATAATAAAATGCAAATGCGACATGTTTTCCGCAGTGGTCGCATTTGCATTTTATTATACTAGTGTAATTAAAGGTACATGCCCACTCGGTAGGCACAAACTAATATTTATATCAGAGCCATCATCTGAGACATTTTCTGGCAAAATAAACATTCATTCACCATTACCCCACGTATTGATTAGCATTAGTATACATTTTATAACAGACACATATTTCCACACTGATATCAGGGGCGATAATCGTGTTTCCTTAAAATGCTAACATACATTACTATTTATTATCAGGTGACGCATTTAATTAGTATAAATAATTAAAAATTATCATTCCTCATTTGCATATAATTCCAGCACAAAAAATATTTACACAATTCCCTAACATTTGATTGGCCCGTAGCAAGTCTCTGTCCAAAATTTATATCCCAGTAAACTCCGACGCCGAACTACTTTCCGTAACCGTGAGGCGCAGTTAAAATAATTCTTAAGAAAACGGAAAATAAACACATTTTCTTCATGAATTTATTTCAAATGCTGGAATTATAAGGAATGAATGGCCTTTTTGTTGAATTTATCGGGGATATAAACTTGGAAAAGTCGCGGGAATACTGGACGAGGCCTTCCGGCCTTCGTCCAGTATTCCCGCGACTTTTCCAAGTTTATACCCCGATAAATTCAACAAAAAGGCCATTCATTCCTATAATGAATATAGCCTGATACCACCGCGAGTCACTATTAGTAAAACAAATATTACTAAATGATTATATTTGTATTAAGGGCACTCGTAACTTTTAGAACTGGTGGAATAGTAACACAATTATACACTTGTTTAATTCATATAAAGAACGGTGTGTGCCTACTGAGTGGGTATGTACCTTTAAGAACTTTATTTCGTACATACATACATGTAGTTTTTACATATTTATGTAACTGTAAATCAGATTTAACCATTTTCATACTATGATAAACATACGGATACTCGTTTCGCATATATAAAATAGTTTGGATGACCATTCTTTAAACATCGTTTGTGACACGTAACACCACAAACACGCCGAAATTGTCAGCAGTAGGCGGACGATACGGGACTATTTTAGGAGTTATCGTATATAAATTATGTTGACCTCATCAATATATGACGTATTTAATGTATGAACACTTTAAATACCAGTTATAATGTAGCCATATTATAATGAAATCATTACTCGTTCAAAGTAAACGTTTCAGTAAGGTGTCGCTGATGAGTATATATTTCCTGTAATAGACGTCATTGACAGTATTATGCAGCTTCGTTACCTAAACATTATTTGTGGCTGTGGCTGGAGAAATGTATTTTGCGACCAGTGTAGGTCCAGATCAGCCTGTGCATCCGCACAGTCTGATCAGGATCTACACTGTTCGCCATTACATCAATCAAACACCTACCATGATTCTAACAAGTAATATAGATGGTTATCAGGCCACAGTAGTGTGCTATTCGATCAGGATCCACGTCGGTTACAAATCCGCAAAGCCCAGTTTCTCCAGGCGAAATGATTATTTTTATTAATTCGTTCCCACGAAATAACAATTCGTTCCCTCAATTTAACAATTCACTCCCACGATATAACAATTCGTTCCCACGAAATAACAATTCGTTCCCTCAATTTAACAATTCGTTTCCTCAATTTAACAATTCGTTCCCACGAAATAACAATTCGTTCCCTCAATTTAACAATTCGTTCCCACGATATAACAATTCGTTCCCACTAATTAACAATTCGTTCCCGTGAGAATGAATTGTTATTTCGTGGGAACGAATTGTTTAATTCAGGGAACGAATTGTTAATTCGTGGGAACGAATCGTTAAATTTTAAGGAACGAATTGTTAATTCATGGGAACAAATTGTTAAACTGAGGAAATATTTATTTCGTGGGAACGAATTAATAAAAAATAAAATGCTACGTCCCTTGCGGGGCTCCGTAACAGCCTGGACCCGGTTGTTCAAAACACCAGTTAGCTTAACGGACTGTTAAATCCTTAACTGAATGGTTAAACTCTCTGTTTTAACAGAGATTTTAACCATTCAGTTAAGGATTTAAATCCTTAACTGAATGGTTAAAATCTCTGTTAAAACAGAGAGTTTAACCATTCAGTTAAGGATTTAACAGTCCGTTAAGCTAACTGATGTTTATCTCTGTTTTAACAGAGATTTTAACCATTCAGTTAAGGATTTAACAGTCCGTTAAGCTAACTGGTGTTTTGAACAACCGGGCCCAGACCTTATTTCATTATAATATATAATACATGCGCTTGCGTACACTGGCCACGAATATAAGCATTCTCGTTGCTCTATATAGCTGCACGCAATGGCGCTACATTTCTAGCGGTTCAATGGTGGGAATTGGATCCAAGAATCGTCTATGCCACGTATGGAAGGTTCTTTGAGCCAATACCCCACATTTAAATATAAAATAACTATAACTCCCAGTTGGCTTGTGACAAGTATCTAAATTATAGATTACCAAAACTGACAGATAACACAGATATTAATTGTATTTGAATAAATTGGACGCCGTAAAAATCCAACATTAACCCTTTGGGTAATAAATATAAAATAGTAAGCGATTTCCGTAATGGCCATCGTTTCAGATTTCACAGAAACAGGATACTATTATGCAGACGACATTTAATAATTAATACCTCTGTATTGACAACAACGCATACCGGGGTTTGGAACTTACAATCAACGTACATATCAATTAAAATAGCCGGAAAGTATGAACACATTAAGCCTTTCACCCCTAAGTAACTAGAATGGATTTTGATATGTTAATTTAGCAACCAATCCAACCGACACAAAATGATTTTCAGACTAGTCCATTCATGAAAAGGGGGTATTTTTTGTTTTCAAAAATATGAAAATTACTGGCAAAAAGTGCAGATCCTGATGAGACGGCTCGTTACGAGCCGGCTCATCTGGATCTGCACTGTTTGCATAAACCGCTATAGCGGGCTTTCGGGTTCAAAGGGTTAAAGGTACATACCCACTCAGTATGCACAAAATGTTCGTTATAGGAATTAAATAAGTGTATGATTGTGTCACTATTCCTGAATAAATAATACTTTCAACAGATTATAAAGTATGATCATTGCACATCAAAAACTAAATACAGAGAATAATAGTAGTGTCCGTTAACATTTTAAGGAAACACGGTTATCGCCGCTGATATCAGTGTGGAAATTTACGTCTACTATAAAATGTACTATAATGCCAATCAATACGTGGGGTAAAAGGTGAATGAATGTTTATTTTGCCAAAAAATGTATCAGCTGATGTCTCTGATATAAACAACATTTTGTGCCTACATAGTGGGCATGTACCTTTAAGCGATATAATGATATAATACTGAATTATCATACATGTACATGTTCCAGCACCAACGATTTCACTTAATGGATATAGATACAGAGATGCCAACCATTACGATTTGGGCGTAATCATTACTACGGTGAAACCTCGCTACACCGGACACCCTGGGAGGTCCCCAGGGTGTCCGGTTTAGCGAGTTTTCACTGTAAATCAGGCATGTGATCATTCAGAGCCACAGTTGTGTGCTATGCGATCACGAACAGACATTATCACATGAGATAAATTACCCAGAAACCCATCAAAATTGCCTTTGAAATTGAGCTTAAACATTTATATTGGGCATACTTTAACTCAACTTAGGCTCTTGAAATTAGTTATTGAATTTAACATTTTCTTGTTTGGAAGTGAGGCTGGGTGCGAGGGATATTCCTCGGAACTCCCTAGCCGACTGGCCTGCCGCGTACTTAGGGCCGTGTGTCGATGCCGGCCGCGCTCAAACTTTGTTCTTCAGCTTTGCCCAATGCTGGCATCTCTTTAGAGAATACCCGGTTAGTGTCGTTTGACATCAAGTGTATGTGGCAAGGCTAGGAAACGCGTAGGAATTCAGAGGCTCGCCAAGGAATTCCTACCGTTTCCAAGCCGAGCGTGATGAAAAAATGAGCAATTATGACGTGGTTTTCGTGGAAAAGAACGCGGACTTGTTAATATTCTATTTCGTTTCGCTGAGAGGAATAGAAAACATTTACAACGTAACTAGACGCCTGTTACTAGCCCTTCATTGTAGGTTGGTAGAGAGTCAGCTGAAGCGAGTACTCGTTCCGACCCACAACTATAATGGCTGTTCTCGCATTAATAACTGGAGAAAAACAGTATAGAAAAATTCACTCGAGAAAAGCTGTTACAATGCAACAATCAACAGCAATCGGCGGCCATCGACGGCTTTCGGAATTCTCTGATTGGACAAAAAAAAACGGTACCAAACAGGGGCCCGTTTCACTAAACTTCGTAGGACTAAAATGTTCGTAAGTACAAAATTATGATAGTCTGTTTTTTTCACATTAACAACATTTTCTTGTAAACAATTAATGAATTTACATTTATTGAGCATAGGCTGCATATGCAGCCTATGCTCAATAGATGTAAATCCATAAATTGAAATTTACAGACGATCTTAAATTTGCACTTACGAACATTTTAGTCGTAAGATGTTTAGTGAAACGGGCCCCAGCTCTGTACATGTCGTCTCCATCGGTCTCTCAGTGGGTATGGTCGGTCAACCATCCATGATCCTGAAACGTGAATACTGATCGGGGGAATGTGCTCCGGCACAACCGATTTCAACTCGGCCTGAATCTTTACCAACGTATTCGTCGAAACGTGATATATATTGCCGCCGAATCTAAACACAGATCCGTTTTTTAAAACTTCACGTTCATTTGAAAATTTCTCGTGTATCATCCTGTGTAGCATTTGGACTTCGAATGACCACGTCGACACATGGTTATCTATTGGCTAAATAATAGACTCTTCTTCGACTAGTCCATCAAACTAATTTGCACTACCTTACTAAGGTCTCACGGGACAGTGCGCAGCTAGGGGTTACAAGGGGTTGGACGATTTTCTATATACATGTACTTCACTACCGACCCTGCACGTTACACCAGTGTGTCTAGACAAAATGGTTTATGAATATGTCTTGACTTTGTGAGCCTTGACTAGGTGTATATTTTAGAGTACTTCATAATTCTACGAAACTGAAAGTTAGCTGCGGTTGATTTTGACATCTTGGAAAATGGCGCATGCTATGATGTCTCGCCGGTATGGTTTTACGTCAGAATTTAAGGTATTTTTCGGCCATTTGCAGCGAAATTTTGAGGTGGTTATGACCTCGGTTTGGAACCATTTTCAGGAAATGGTGTGGTGTTACAAGTGATAGAACAAGTCATAAAAAGCCTCTGTGTCTGATATTTTCATGAAAACAATTCCAATAAATTCAGTCGTGATGAAATTTCTGGCCAAAAATAAGTGGGTGGGGTAACTATGTAGAACATTAAATATACACATCTGATGCGGTTACTGCCTGCAATTTTATTGTGGCGTGCGGTTTGTGTCTCGCCATCGTAGTAAATGCATTTATGCTGCACCATTACACTGACGTCATTCGTAACGTCACGTGACACTGTTAGACAAATGACACGCCAGTTTCCGATTCGTTGAAATCCGGATATTCGTATCAGGAAAAGGGCTGATACGACGTTATATTATCAGTCAGCACGTATTCGGCAAATACTATAGGAATGAATGGCCTTTTTGTGGAATTTATCGGGGTATAAACTTGGAAAAGTCGCGGGAATACTGGACGAAGACCGGAAGGCCTCGTCCAGTATTCCCGCGACTTTTCCAAGTTTATATCCCCGATAAATTCAACAAAAAGGCCATTCATTCCTTATAATTCCAGCATTTGAAATAAATTCATTAAGAAAATGTGTTTATCTTCCGTTTTCTTAAGAATTATTTTCACTGCGCCTCACGGTTACGGAAAGTAGTTCGGCGTGGGAATTTACTGGGATATAAATTTTGGACATAGACTTGCTACTGGCCAATAAAATGTTAGGGAATTATGTAAATATTTGTGTGCTGGAATTATAGTCTTGTGTTTTAGCTGCAATTATAGGCCGTGCCATTATTCTCCTCTGTTAAGCGTCCACTCACATGGCCAAAACCTACCTACGTATCCGGTAAAAACAAACAACGTATTGAAGGAAAAAAAAGAATGTAAATGTATGTTAAAAACTTCCTCAACCCTTTGCATTCTGCAAAGGGTTGAGGAAGTTTTTATCATACATTTAAATTGCCGCCAGCAAACTTTAAAACAAATAAGAAGAAAATACTCTAATTAAACTTATTAAATGTAATTTCATGAACGGATATAAAACGTGCACACGTCCCCAATCAGTTTTCATATTACTTCACCAGTAAATAGTGTCACTTAGCATACAGAGTTTGTTTGCTTTTTCACAGACCGCTCTCAAAATCTACCCGCACTCGGACGCTTAACAGAGAAAGAACTTTGTACGGCCTTATACCAACATGCTGCAGCCACTGTATGCATTGAAACTATCGAGTAAAGTTAATAGCACGCCATCACAATATACCAACTTTTCCAAATTTCCAAAGTCAGAAACAGGAAGATAAGTCATGACCTTGGATCGAATAAACAATTGACAGTCACGTTGCACAACTACACATCATATATACAAGCGTCACATACCAAATATGAAGTCTCCAACTATTACGTTCGATCACGGTTCGTCCGCATGCACGAGGAGATAATCGCTCGTATACATGCGGACAAACGTGAACTAACTTATTTATCGCATCCGCATGCACATATCCTACACACGAGCTGTGTTAATACAAAAATAACACACAGACATGTGTCAAATATGTGATAATGATTTTTTCTTATTTTTAAGGGTAGCGATTGGCTCGTATACCTTCCATGCCCAGGCATTTGAGCCCATAAAGTGGCCCGCTTATTTCCGAATTTACTAATATCTGCGATATATAGTCGAACTATGTACGTTAAATGTAGGAGGTGGTGAGGTGAACTTATATATAGTTAGTTCATTCTCCTATTGCACAATGCCGATATGTCCGACCGTGACCAGGGCTGAGTGTGAGTGCATGTGATATATGGAGACTCAGCCGTTACCGTGCTATATTATCACTTCTTATAGGACAAACTTGTTAAAATTCAATGTCCAAATGGGGCGGGTGATAATTCATGACTCTGGAGTCAAATACAGGTTAGAAGACACCAAATGGTGCGAAACCGCCCAGGGTGTATGCAAAAGTAGTCCGGTATAAAAAAATAGTGCGGGTGTTTTGAGGTCACAGACACCGTTTGCTTGCAAATCTTGATCCATTACTACCCAGTTTCACTTGAGGAACATTTTGGGGTGCCTTCAACACCAGTTTTCAGCATATTTGTAGCGTTTAAAAGAAAACACTGACCCTGTTGGTCACTTGATGTAAACGGAGTTTCCGTGGCCAAAAAATGTACACAATATTGGAGGATATGACAAGGTTGGATTTTTCTTTCTTATGAGTAAGTGAACCTATTGTTTAGTTCATGCAGAACCAGTACAGACTGGCTGCAGGTCATGTACAAGTGGGTCCCACAGCATCCATACGAATAGTGAAAGTAGGAGAGACTGGCCTTATTGGATGGCATTCGGTTAAATTATATAGTATAACTATTTGGTGGTGTCTAACCTATAAGGTGTGCCTAGGCCCTATGTGAGATATGTTTGTTTGTAGAATTTGAAGTTGGAAGTTTATGTTTCTTGTAGCTATGTCTCTGGGAACATAATTTAAAGTTACTGCGACAAGAATAATCGAGCGGACTCCGCGATGCAACATATTTGTTCTTTTTGTATCTCAGACGGACAGTTATCGGCTTCAAAATCTTGATTTCTCAGCTTTATTAGTCAAATATAATAAACCAGTGTATGCAAATTACCTGTAGGTGATTGGGCTTGGAATGTGACAGAAATATACACCGAAACAGTGATTATAGTGTGTTTTTCATTTTGTTTCATTGATATTGGCTTGCTGATGGACAATTAAGAAGATATGGAAAGTGGCGCGACATCGCGACGCTGTTCCAAAATTTGCCAAAATTAGGCGTAAGTGTATTGTTTTCGCATATCGGTATAGTACCAATACACTAGTACTCAGAAAACATTGTTTTTCCTTTCCTCCTGTGTTATAAAGCAAATTTCTTGACTGACCGTTCCAAGCCAGTACCCTTTTGTCTGTCGACCATTCCAGAGTGGCATACATGTTGGTATAGTTTCAGTGATGAGTCTGTATATGTAGAATGGTTAGCTATAACACTATTTATGGTAATGTTATGTGATTTTATGGAGATTTGTGCTTTTAATTCATCATCTATTAAAATTCTCCATAGTTCTGTAGTAGCTCAAATTAAGGCAGAATGTGGACAGTCACATGGTGGAGTTACACAGCTGCTGTGTGACAACCATTTGAGATATTTGCTCCAAACTTGGTACTGTATCCAGGAATAGAAGCTACTTTTTGAATAGTGAATATTGTAGAATGATTTGTAGTGGGACTGGTACACTTATACAATATCGATATAATAACGTGATAAACTCGTCAAGATGGCCGCCAGAGCCCCAGGCTGCAGTAGGAACATTGTGAAACTTACGTCCTGACGTTTCATACATTGACAGGTTTGGGAAAATCTGTCACTCTGACAAATATATGGTGTTGAACAGCTTAGTTGTTACATAACACCCATTGGATGAAATCATTATGGCACAGAATTCACGGAAAATAATAATGTATGCATATTAAGTGTATTGGTTCGCATAATATGTAGCTGTGACTGGAGAAATATGGATTATCGGTTTTGCGACCAGCGTAGATCCAGATCAGCCTGTGCATCCGCACAGTCTGATCAGGATTTGCTCTGTTCGCCATTTCATCCCTGAAACACCCATCATGCTTCTAACAAGCACTATAGATAGTGCATGAGTGTGCTATTTGATCAGGAGCTTCATTAGTCACAAATCCCATAAGCCCCATTTCTCCAGTCACAGCCACATAATATTATCATGTGGTATGTTAACAAATCACCATATGAAGTACTATGGTGTTATCGAATACACGGATTTACGAAATTGTCTGTTGTTCTTTTTCTTACATTTTTACAATGAAACGTCTCTAAACCGGACACCCTGGGAGGTCCGTTTAGAGATGCTCCATTGTAAATCCGGATATGCCAATGTATGCGGCTCTGCTTTGCGAACTTGAACAGGCATTATCATCATAAATATACACCAATGAAACCCATACAAGTAATGATACACAGACTGCCTACGTGTCCTGTTGACAGAGGTTCTACTGTATACACATATAGCTGAGCTAATGGACAGACATTGCATTTCAATATCCTGAAAATACATATGAGCGGAAATCGATTATTCGCAAAAACGACAGAAGTTTGGGCCAAAGTACCGAGACCACCAAATGCAGCTTAACAAGACGCGTTTGATGCGCCATATTTCATCAAATTCCGTTACGTAATAAGAACAACATAAAATAATACGTACTTTCAATCGGATGGATTCTGGAAGTTTCAGTACTTGTTGTTGTTATTAGTACCACGTGATCATACACCTTGGTTTTAGCCACAACATAGAAACAAATGCTTTTTAGCAATCGAATCTTCAGATTTACATTGAGTCTCATATTAGATAGGGTGTATTTCCTGGTCTAAAATCGAAATATATTTCATTTAAATACGCGATATATCAAATTGAATAATATATGTAACAACCAGACAAATTTGGCGTTTGGTCAACGAGACATTTGAACGTCAAAAGGTGTCTGGCCAATTTGTCAAAATTAAGTAAAATTTCGTAAAATTGCGAGTTAACTTTCTAAGGTAGCCGACCACCTAATTTGTCAAACATGTGACATTTCAAGTCATGAAAACAACGTCATCAAACGAAATTAATATATTAACCGCCTCTGCTTCCCGTGTGACCACATGCTTTGTAGTGAGTCAGGAATGTTGATTGCAGTCAAAAGACGATCAATTAGTAATCCTTTTGTATTTATCCTTTACCATACTGGAAAGTCTCAATTTTGGCGAAGGAAAAAAAAAAAAAAAACTATCGCAAAATTCTAAACATATGACCATTTTTATTTTTTTTTTACTTATATCAGAATGAAGTTGACCGCTGAATGTCATAAATAATGTGGTTTATACTGTACACATTATTGAGAATTAACACTTGCAATTCTGTTCAAACTGCATCTTACTGGCGCGCCGCGCAACGCTAGTATTTGTTGCCAGCAATCGTCGTTGACCGATACCGCCATAAATACCGCCAGCATCGGCGATATTTGAGCATATTCGCTACAAAGGCATATTCGCCTCCACAAGAGTGTGGCGTTGACAATATTTGACTTAGTTGTTTATTAAACAGAAAGTGGTGAAGCGTAGTCGAGTGGATCACTGTGTCGCCTGTGGCTGTCCACTGATGATCCCTCTCTACAACAATCACCTCTCTACAACGGCCAATGTTTTTTTCATTCCGGCTACTGGCCGTTGTAGAGAGGCAGGATTGTAATAAGGAACCCGGTCGGTAGACCGCAGTCACCATTAACGTACATACACAACCGCCGCCTGCGTTAATCTTGCCCATGGAGAGGCCAACGTTTCTCAACGTCTATTAGCAATCTCATCTCGCAATCAAGCAGTTTGTTTGGTTGAGACTGAACTGTAGCACAGCTCAGTCTCAGCCAATCAAGCTGTTTGATTTCAGGCATGATATTCAAGTATTTTGAAATAAAAATAAAATCAATATCGGCAAGATTAGCGCATGCAGGCGTTGATGTAGCTGGTCGGAAATCACCCCTTGTTTTATCGCGTATCAGACTTCAAAAGGCAAGATAAACACACCTGTCGCAAAATTAATTTAAGTTTTTGCAAGTTTATCTACATTTAAATTTTATATTAAACCAGTTAATTGACCGTAGTGTACGATAACATCAGAGGGACTCCGCTATCACTGAGACTATCTGCACGGATCTACTGGTCAGACTCACCGTCACGGTGTTGCAGTGTCCAGTAGATAGCCACGGCCACGTGATGTTCGATTTTGATCAGTGTGAATTGATAATAACAGGCTCGTGTCTTTTTATATCAAGTTCTCCAGGTGAGGCTAGGAAACGCGTAGGAATTCCGAGGAATTTTACGTTTTTTGGTTGCCGGAAGTACTAATGCGCATATGCAACAAATTCGACTTATTCCGTAAGTTTACAATTAAGTGTCATTTAAATTGTTGGGTAGCAAAAATTACCCGCTGATGTATCGATTTTGTACAAATAAATAATAATTTCTAAATTCCAATGCATTCAATATACATGTATTTTTTTTTAGTTTATTTTCTTTAAACTAAACCGGTTTGAATGGTTCTTGTACATATTATGAAGTCATCTGAGCTATACGTCGTTAGCATACTACATATGTGTAGTCATTAGGACGGTGTCTTTGAGTTTTGGGAAAAATAGATTGACTAGTGTCTAATTGCATGTCAGCGTTACATTTTACAGGTACGTATACTCTGGGTTATTGCCACTTGCAAATACAAATTACAAATGGTGTCATTTGTTAACCTTTAGACTGCTGAGCACGAAAATTGTTGTCTGCGGTTGCTATATATTTTGCCTTCGTTCTCAATAAAAACATGGCTTGACAGCACTTTAGAATCATTTCCATTAGAAATGATTCTAAACTGCTGTCAAACCATGTTTTGACGAGAAAAATCGAAAATAAAAAATAAACAGCGACGACAAAATTTAATTCAGCAGTGAAGTTGTTAAGAATATAGCTAAGGTAAACTTTAAAAAATACAGTGTTAATAATTGCATTCTGTTATCATAGTTTCATCGTTGAATTCATCCATCTAAAATAGTCATAAAAAGTTCACCCATTCAGAAAGATAACACATTATTGACGACACAATCCATTCATCATGAATATTATTTGTATATTAATAAACGTATGCCCAACGGATAAACATTCATAGTGGTCAATTGAGTACGATGCATCTGATAAATGAATATCTACATATAGCTGGAATAATAACGAAGTGAAGACAAGGCAGTGACCAGTAGCCGATTTCACCACAATTGCTAAGCTTACTTATCTAGCTATTGTCTAGAAAAATTAGAAAATTAGTAAAAATAAATGATTACTCCCTCAACGTATACTTAAGGTATACTTTGAGGGAGTAATCATTTATTTTCCCTGAAATGATTATTTCATATAAAACTAACGACTTGATGATTAAACGTATATAGGGTTTATTCAACAACCATTTTGAAATACCGGATTTAATTCCCGAGAGATCTGGAAATCCGATAAAGAAACGAGCGCGGAACCATCGAGTAATAATTATGCTGGTGCCAGTTGGTGGTCACGTGACCTGAATGTGGATTAACTGTATTAGATTGCATCTCAGAGCAATATACCACAGGCCAATTAATATATACAGGGAACTACTCTACACCGGACACCATGGAGAAATTCTACTGTAGTTCATGCATCTGTAGCCTATTTCATCAACATTGCAAAGTATACTTTAGTAGCAAAGTATACTTTGAGGGAGAAATTTTCAATTTTTATTATACTGAATTTATTACATTATCACAGCCATTTAATGGCTGTGATAATGTAATAAATTCAGTATAATAATTCTGCATACTTTTAATCATGAAATATATGCATTTGTTAGTTCTATATGAAATAATGCATTTCAGGAAAAATAAATGATTACTCCCTCAAAGTATACTTTGCTACATAAGTATACTTTGCAATGTTGATGAAATAGGCCCCTGATCACTAAAATACGTGAAATTGCGTTGCAATAATGGACACAAGGTATATATTACCGTGAAACACAGTTGGATCTAATACTTTTTCTTTTCGATTCCCGGTTAAAAGACGGTGCACTATATGAGAAGAGCCATGTGATGTTGTACCTCAGAAGATGTGCGATATGTCATGAAGAATATATACAGAAACTGTGAGATTTCCAGTAAATTACGCTGGAAAGCAATTAATGCGAAATCGCATTCCGCATTTCCTCCGAACCTTTCGTCAAATTCCGACGCCATTTATGGAAAATATTGCAAATTGTATACATATTTTTCAGGAGATATCGCACATATTCTTAGGTAAAAAATCCCATGTCGTGTGTCATATATTCTTGTTGACTTCTCACGTTGCAGCCAGCGAGTCTGGTCCGTCTTTTGTCTAACTCCGTGTGTGGCAGCTGTGGCTGGAGATACGGTCTCAATCGGCAAAGATAGTCCCTGGAGACGTCATCCTATTGACACAAACTGTCTCGTACAAACATCTACTTTGCATCCGCCATTCAACGTTTCGCATCTGATTCACCCGGCGTTGAATAACCCGCCATTGTCTTACTAATATAATCATATAATGCCACACGATATTGCCGCATAATTACCATGCTGTTTATAACAAAATGACAACATTTCAAGATTTAATACTGATATATGATTAGCGAATCTTGCACCAGAAAGTCTCGATTTAGCGGCGCGTCTTCCTGCATACGTTTTATTAAAAATCGTGGACATGGGCACCCTTGATGACAACGCAACCAATAAGTATGATAGTCCTCTATCTTTTAACAGTCAGGGCCCGGTTGCTCAAAACCGCTGTTAGCTTAACAGACTATTAAATCCTTAGCAATGCTAAGGATTTAACAGTCTGTTAAGCTAACAGAAGCTTTGAGCAACCTGGCCCAGGTCGTTCTGCGCAGCCGCGTAGTCTGATCAGAGCAGAATTATGATGTTCGTCAGTCATTACATGCGTTACCTGTGACTCTAAACTATGTGTGGTGATATAGATTACCCAGTATACCCAAATGAGAACGAAAAACGCAGGTAAAATAAAACTTACAGATTTGTAGAAGATTCCCAAACGAAACAAACGAAAACTAATGGAAAACACTGTGGAAAATACCGTTTTGTACAACGATATGCATTTTACGATTATAGTTTGCTTCTTTCGTACGAGTAAACGATATGTTCTGGAAAATACCGTTTTGTACAACGATATGCATTTTACGATTATAGTTTGCTTCTTTCGTACGAGTAAACGATATGTTCGTATAGATACCCGGCAATAACTATTTAAACGCCTGTCGTTCTTTCAACGCATCGTCTACATAGTTTCCGTTGTTTTAATTAGAAAATGATGTTTTCGTTGGTTTAAACGTGACCAACGAAAACATCGTTTTATAAATTATAAACGAAAACGATATCTAAACGATGTGTACACGATAGGCAATCGAACGTGCTTGGAACCAGGAACAAATACTCACTGTAACCAAGCGTGTACCGGTAATCATAGAGGCTTCTTCAGGAAGGAAAGTGCCGTCTAGCGGTGTACGGTCCCCAGTAAAATAAACTTGCAAGAAATAGGTAAAAACCGAATGCAACGAATACGTAATATAATTCAAACACCAAAGAAGACCCAAGAAAACAAAGGTGAAAGATAATATATAAATACTTTGCAATATGATACAAGCAAACATATGTGTTAAGGGTTCGTGTGCAAAACTGCCCACTGGTGGGTTAATAAAGTTTACATGTCGCCATGAACCTGATTGTCTACAGAAGGGATCAGTGAAAAAAGGGGCCTCACTCCATGCTGGAGTTAGCCCCCTTATTTCACTGATCCATTCAATGCAATTTTACTAATGATATTTCGGTGCTCGTCAGTGCTTGTGCGTACTAATGCGTGTACCAATCCGTTGCGGGTTCCCCAATTAAGCATATACCAACTGTAGTCACGCACAATGACATACGACCTTACCCCCAACACCCGACTGTTTGTATAACCTGGTCATACACACTAGGGTCAATAGACTCACATTAAACTGATGTGACAAGTTGTAAATTCGCACCTTTGCCTATGTCATCTGGTATTGACAATGACAAAATAGCGGTGATAGATATCTCATCTGAACTCAAATGTACTGTATCAGTGAATCTTCTTTAATCTGCTTGTACACTACAACAAAGTCGGATGTCCTTTTCGTGTGTTAAATGGTCTGTGCACTGCGCATGGCATAATGGATCTTCTGTTATCTCACTAGTAACTTTGTGAATATGTCATCATATGTTAATATGACAGGTCGTATATCTTTCCTTTATGAGCATATGCACATTGCATCGCATTGATCCACATACAAATACATATACTGGCGTTTACAGTTGTATTACGCTGCAGGGCTCCAGATAATGAATTAGTAATTGACTATTGTCACTCCATCATTTCTGAAGCAATTGGGTATTTCAAAATTTGAATTGCATAAAATAAAATCACACTACTGTTTACACATCGAAAGACAGAAATTATTGAATAGTTTGCTTTGAAATTAAAACATGTCTTGACATTTCATTAGAATTGTCTCCTTGGAGACAATTATAATGAAATACCAATATGTGTTTTCATGCTATAATATGCGATATTTGTGGTTAGTTTATTGCAACATGATAAAGGTACCACACATTATTTATTGCTTTTTGATACTCGCTACTTCTGAATTCAATTGGGTTTTTGGCAATTTTAATTGGGTATACGCAAATACGCAGCTTATCTGGATCTCTGCGCTAGTTTAAGAACTGTTCCTAATTGTCATATCCTACAGCACAAACGCCTCCTATATTAGTGTATGGTAGTTTGTGCTGGTGCTGATGCTCATGCTGATCTGGATCTACACTGAACGCAAAACCCATAAACCCATTTCTCAAGTCACAACCAAGTGTACAAATGTCACAGGGTGAGAAAGATGCGCATTTGCCTGAACTCGAACAGGGGACCTCTGGTTTACCGTATCATCGATCTAACCGACAGAGCTAGCCGGGCACGAATAAACGTCTTCTCCCCATAGTGAGTTACGTACCGTGACACAAATTTGTTTCTTGGGTTTAATGATTCCCAAAACATGTATATATGTCGCGAGTACACCACTCTCCGCTACATGTGTTGCAACTACCTTCATAAAGCAAATATATGTCAAAATCTCCTTCGCGTGTATCGCTTATTAGAAACAGTCTATTAAATCTAATTAACTAATGCTGCTATTTACGCTTGATGCGCTTCTAATTTAAAAGTACTGATGATAGTATAGACAGATCTGGTACAGTAAATGAAGCGGACACAGCAATGACAGGGCATACCATCTCTTTGTTGGGAACACCACGTAAAGCCTATCTATGACTGTCTATCGAGTCTGATATCATCGTTGGCCAACACCAACGCAACAAAAGGCGCAAGCCATCCATTGAACGGGGGAATTAAAGTAAACACAGTTTGTTTAGCTATCAAAGCGAGTTACAGAGGACGTGACGAGGTGATATGATAATTGAAAATCAAAGTAACAAGTTAATTATTACTACTCCAGTGTGTGTGACAGAAGATGTCGCAGGCTTGTGTCATGCGAAAGAGTTTAAAAGGTTATGTGATTGAATAATGGTAGTATTGGATTGAGTGAACGTCTGTCACTAGCGTCTGTACCGTCGTGTGTTATCAGTATACTACTGCCAGGAACCGGGGGGGGGGGGGGGGGGGGGGATGGAGGGCCGTTTCACTAAACTTCGTACGACTAAAATGTTCGTAAGTGCAAACTTATGATAGTCTGTACATTTCACAATAGAAATGTTTTCTTGTTTTCTTGTAAACAATTATTGGATGCTCAATACATATAAATCCATCAATTGAAATTTCCAGACGATGTTAACTTTGCACTTACGAACATTTTAGTCGTACGATGTTGAGTGAAATGGGCCCCAGCTATCCATGCCTGTAATGTTTCATAGAAAATAAAAACAGTAAAATAATTATAAAATAAAGGAATAGCTTACACTTTATTACAATTGCAGCACACTTGCACACCCACATTACATTGTAATTGTGTGTTGTAATCAATGTCTATTCATATAATGATTATATACATTTTGCATATGTCAGCATGTCCTGTCAAATGTAAGAACCTCTTTAAACCAGACATCAAGACACCATAAGAGGGAAATGCTAAGTTACAAATGTATCTAGCTTCATGAATAGTCTGCTAGACATATATTTATAGCACGTTGTTGTCATATATATCTGGGACGTATTGCACCAAATATTATTAGATTTTCTGAGATGTGTTACATGTGTCAAGCGCTCCAAATCGTGAAACTGACTATTAGTCTGAATCATACTAAAATGACGAAGATGACAATTCAATGTGAATGCAGAATGTTTTTTTTCCTGGGCCTCGTCTGGTTCACAGCCCACCTTCCGCCCACAACCCTCGCCTACTCGGGCCTACTTGGGCTCTCAGCAGGAGCGGGGGTGTTCGGGCCAAAAACGCTGCGAGGCCCAGAACCACGCCCCCCATCCCAACAATTTCTGCATTCACCCACATGGCTGCTGTGTCTATAGAACCCCCGACGAACGAGGGTTGTGGGCCGTCCCTCGGGCTCTCTTTTGAGCGGGGGGGGGGGTGGGGGGAGAGAGCTGGGAGACGCGGGGAGGGGCGGCGGGCGGATCATGGGCCGCACAAAAGAAGTCTGCTACCCCATGCTGCTATATTAAGCATCCGTAGCTTTCCAGGCCGTCATATTTAGAGAAATGTCACTGTAACTCCACACACGTATACATGTATTCTAGCACATAACGCATACCAGTTTGTCGGTCTCAGATTCAGACACATATGGGAAATGGTGTTCACTTTATGTTTGATGTCGGATCTACATCGATTTTGTCTTGCGCACACGATGGCACCGGCCGATTTTTTTAAATGGTGCCCAAAGTTGTCCCCCGGGCCATTTAAAGACCACACCCAATGGGTGTGGTTTTGAGCTAGTGGGGATTTGTACAATTGTTAAATGGTAAACGATTTTAATGCTTTTGGTGTCGATTTGTAGGTTTTCAGGTGTGCTGAGGCCGATAAAACAAAAATCAAAATCAAATATGGCCATCATAAGGTTTAAAATTCAAAATGGCCGCCAAATTAATGCAATTTTGCGTTATTAATTTAATAGCTGAAATGGGTCATTTAAATTCATTTGAGATGCGTGTATTCCATGTGCTTGACATAGCTCAATAATAATAAATACCAAACTTAAAAATGGCTTCAATAATACAATATAAAAATCAAATTGGCCGCCAAAATAATATGATTCTGCACGGATGGGTGAAACTTGTTTATTATATACATTTTTTGGAAATTACTATCTGCGCCTATTGGGTGAAATGTAGTCACGAGATGGTTAAACAGGGACTCTAACACTAATGTGTGAATTACTGCCTGCTCTTGTGCCTATTGTGTGTAATATACTAGTGGTCACGAGACGGGTACACAGGGACTCTAACACTAATGTGTGAATTACTGCCTGCTCCTGCGCCCAATTGGTGTAATGTGTAATATATTAGTGTTCACTAGACGGGTACACAGGGACTCTAACACTTATGTGTGAATTACTGCCTGTTCCTGCGCCCAACGGGTGTAATATATTAGTGGTCGCTAGACGGGTACACAGGGACTCTAACACTAATGTGTGAATTACTGCCTGCTCCTGCGCCAAACGGGTGTAATATACTAGTGGTCACGAGACGGGTACACAGGCACTCTAACACTAATGTCTGAATTACTGCCTGCTCCTGCGCCAAACGGGTGTAATATACTAGTGGTCACTAGACGGGTACACAGGTACTCTAACACTAATGTCTGAATTACTGCCTGCTCCTGCGCCAAACGGGTGTAATATACTAGTGGTCACTAGACGGGTACACAGGGACTCTAACACTAATGTGTGAATTACTGCCTGCTCCTGCGCCAAACGGGTATAATATACTAGTGGTCACGAGACGGGTACACAGGCACTCTAACACTAATGTCTGAATTACTGCCTGCTCCTGCGCCAAACGGGTGTAATATACTAGTGGTCACGAGACGGGTACACAGGGACTCTAACACTAATGTGCGAATTACTACCTGCTCCTGCGCCCAATTGGTGTAATGTGTAATATATTAGTGTTCACTAGACGGTTACACAGGGACTCTAACACTTATGTGTGAATTACTGCCTGTTCCTGCGCCCAACGGGTGTAATATATTAGTGGTAACTAGACGGGTACACAGGGACTCTAACACTCTAACACTAATGTGTGAATTACTGCCTGCTCCTGCGCCAAACGGGTATAATATACTAGTGGTCACGAGACGGGTACACAGGCACTCTAACACTAATGTCTGAATTACTGCCTGCTCCTGCGCCAAACGGGTGTAATATACTAGTGGTCACGAGACGGGTACACAGGGACTCTAACACTAATGTGCGAATTACTACCTGCTCCTGCGCCCAATTGGTGTAATGTGTAATATATTAGTGTTCACTAGACGGGTACACAGGGACTCTAACACTTATGTGTGAATTACTGCCTGTTCCTGCGCCCAACGGGTGTAATATATTAGTGGTCGCTAGACGGGTACACAGGGACTCTAACACTAATGTGTAAATTACTGCCTGCTCCTGCGCCCAATGGGTGTAATATATTAGTGGTCACTTGACGGGTATACAGGGACTCTAACACTAATGTGTGAATTACTGCCTGCTCCTGCGCTCAATGGGTGTAATATACTAGTGTTAACGAGACGAGTACACAGGGACACTAACATTAATGTGTGAATACTGCCTCCTCCTGTGCCTATTGGGTGCATTATATTCGACTACACATGTAGGCTATGTCTCGTACAATGGTGGGATGCGTTGATAGTGTAACAGCGAAATGTATATCAATGTAAACCTATTCATCTTTCATCGTCAGAGCTGTCCTCGCATTCTGGTGCTACGCAACGTTCATCAGAGTTTGTAGCATCAACATCAAACTGAAAACCGTCTAGAATGTCTGGATGTCTTCTGGTGTGACAGCCGCTGATGTTTCAGTCAGTGGTAGCTGTGGATGCTCCACAGACGGCATGCGATCCAGTTCGTCATTGTGAGGTAATGCGTTCCCTTCGTACCAAATTGACACAGGGATGCCATTCTCAAGTTCCCAGCCATATGCCATTACATCCAGTTGGTGGTATGTACTGTTCAAACAATTTACCATCCCGTTTGCAACGAGGTTGGCACGCTGGATTGCATATTTCAGAGATAGTCGATATGGTGGTAGCCCATTTAGTGGCGTGAATGTACGCTTACTTACCTTCCCGGAAAAGAGCATAGCATATCGACTATCTCCGGGTGTCTTCTCTTCTTTCGGTCGGTTGTAGATAACATGGAGGAGAAAGTCTGTGACCTCGTTGACATCGGCCTCAGTAGTCTCTAAGCTTGACAACAGTGACAATGTATGTGCATTCTGTTGCATTTTCCTGAAGAATCGGTATTTGGACCGACCGCAGAAAGGCTGTGTAAAGTCACATATACATATATCATCTCCCAGATGTTCTGCTAAAGCGTTGACATTGTGATATGTTATACCACATTTTCATGACGCAGTCCCCTGTCTGAAATCACATTTGCCAGAAACAAACAATAGCAGTATATACACATCAGTGTCATCAGCTACAACACATACACATGCATGTCTGGTGGAAGCATAGACTGTGTGATGTGCCAGTCTGGGATCAGCTTCCTTGTGCTACGAACACAGTTCAGGTACGTCAACTGCGGGCTGAGAACCATCTGCTAGCTGAATTTTATTGCTGTCATTCGTAAGGAAGTCGTACCAATGTTGGTAACCTTTGCCCAAGATCTGCTATGTGTCTCTCTCTTCCCCTGTCAGGTCGACCTTTGGACATGTACACGTTTCCATCGGCTGGACGATAATCATCAAATACAAGGTGAATGGTTGAGCCTGGCAAAGTTCTGAGATACACCACAACCCTGTTTACCCGTGATCTGAATGTGTTAGGTACAAGCCCAGTTATTGGAATTAGACGCACGACTCTCATTGCATCCACTATACTACGTTCAATTTCTGTCGGCACAGTGGCAGTTGGTGGTTCTGGGGAAAGGTTTTGTAGATTGTTTCTGAACAATGATTTCGCTGATATTCTACTCAGACCTAATTCACTGCAAACAGCCCATGGTTTGCTTGTAATCGGTCAATCCATGATAGGGCGCAGATTCAACTTTCGAGCATCATAGTCAGCTAGGATTGTTGCAAATGATCTCCCTTCGTCTTCTACTATTGACATTTTCAGCGAGTTTATCAAAGGTAAAAACTGGTTGGCGTTTGATTGGATCATGGTACCCTGTGGTCGGTCGAGTTATGCAGGGTGTGTCACCTGTTTCTATATATTCAGACCTGTTGTGTGTTGTCGCCTTCTGTGGGTCTGTTTGCAGTTGTTCGTCAACCGCTGTTATTCGCTGTATAAATTCTTTGCTTGCTTTATCCCCAAGTTCTTTTGTGGTCACCCCACTGCAATTCGTTCAACAGCAGTTTCATCCTTTTTCATCCGTTTACTAACGAGTTCCACATGCTTAGAATGTGCGTCCTTCTTCACTTTGTCATCGAGATGCTGCTTGAGGGCTGCTAGGTAGTAGTTGATCCGGACCCATCACACACTTGCGCCAGCATTCTCTGTCTTCATGTGTTTCTCACCACTCAACGAGCCACTGAAACCCCCATCAACGAGATATTGGTATGCACTGGGATTTCGAGTCTTCAGATTTATCATATAAATATTGAATAGCTCATGTTTCGGGCATAATTCTGGCGATTCAACCCAAAACACCACGGCAAGTGGTGATGTATATACTCTATAAATCCCTCCCAATTGCGTATGCGATGGAAATGGATAATGTTCAAGAGGATATTCACCATCTCTATGAACGAGTCCATCCATGTAGCGATTCCTCCCATCAGTGTAGGTAGCAGCGTCATGTTTGGGTGACTTACAACCTTTTCAAGGTTACCCGGTGTTTGTTCATGGCGAAGGTTATCTATGGCTGATGCCAGAGAGTCATCCACCTGCGTATAAGCCTCATTGGCATGTATCCCCAATTGTGTGTTTGGTTCTTCATACAGAATCATACTTTCAGCTTTGTGTAGTTACCCATGTCACCTGTATCGCCATCTTCACATTGGACAGTTGGCTCTGTGACAATGTCATCCGATTCATAAATCTCGATGCACTCCTTTGATTATTTCGTCGATAATATACTTATTAGTCCTTCATCCATCATCACACATGTAGCTCCACGGCATTTTCACATTGAATAATTGACTGTGTGTCATCAGATTCATGCTCAGGGACCACAGTATTCACTATTCTGATGGCGAAGTGACATTACTGATGGTAATATAATATGCCTATGTCAAGTCATAAATAGAGTATGATCATGATCTTCACTGGGTAAAACAGTAATAGATTCATTTTGTTCAAATAAGCAAATGCAGTATGTATATGCACCATTTTGCCGCCATTTAAGCGACCAGTACGTATAATATCTAGTCAGGTAGAATGCCATGGAATATAGGTGGAGTGAGAGGGACGGTGCGTGAGCATGTGGCGGTGGTGGTTACATGTATTATTGTTGAGACAGTATTAATATAATGGTTGAATCATATAATTATACAACATTGAAGCTATTTTAAATGCACAGGTATCGCCTTGCTGTATGTCTCAACGCCATTTCAAATATCTATATAATTAACAATTTTCACAAATCTGAACATAATTATAATATTTCGGCGGTCATTTTGATTTTTATGTCTATTATGACGGCCATTTTGAATGTTATTTTTATTATCAGCGAACATGTATGTCAGAAATAACAACGATACACATCTATAATTAATTGGAATGACCCATTTCAAACATTATAAACAAAGTACGCAATTTTACACTTTTTTTGCGGCCATTTTGAATTTTAAACCTTATGGTGGTCATGTTTGATTTTTGATTTTTGTTTTATCGGCCTCAACACACCTGCAAACCTACAAATCGACACCAAAAGCATTAAAATCGGTTACCATTTAACAATTGTACAAATCCGCACTAGCTCAAAACCACTCCCATTGGGTGTGGTCTTTAAATGGCCCGGGGGACAACTTTGGGCAAGAAAAAATCGATTTAGATCCGACATCAAACATAAAGTGAACACCATTTCCCATATGTGCCTGAATCTGAGACCGACTAAGTGTGCAGGTGGTATACATCAGTCACTGCAAATCATCGATTGGCTACAAACTAACCACGAGAATTATTGCCTTAGCGATCATTTAGCAACATTTGCTGAATGGCAGTCTTATCAGTGTATTCAATGCGCATAAGCGTTTTTACGGAGCCCCGCAGGGGACATGGATTTCTTTTATTAATACTTTCACACGAAATAATAATTCGTTCCCTCAATTTATCAATTCGTTCCCACGAATTAACAATTCGTTCCCACGAATTAACAATCAATTCGTTCCCACGAATTAACAATTCGTTCCCACGAAATGACAATTCGTTTCCTCAATTTAACAATTCGTTCCATCAAATTAACAATTCGTTTCCACGATATAACAATTCGTTCCCGTGGGAACGAATTGTCATTTCATGGAAACGAATTGTTAAATTGGGGGAACGAATTGTTATTTCGTGAGAACGAATTGTTATTTCGTGAGAACGAATTGTTAATTCGTGGGAACGAATTATTAAATTCAGGGAACAGATTGTTATTTCGTGGGAACGAATAGTTATTTCGTGGGAACGAATTAATAAAAAAACAATTATACGTCCCTGTGGGGCTCCGTACACTCATCAGTGTATTCAAAGTGTTTGTGTGTTCGCTCGACATTCATTCACATCCAGCCTAAACCCTGGGTCAGTTGCTGACACAGCGTTTACAAGGTGTATGATCACGTGGTTAAAACAACAACAACAGGTACTGAAACTTCCAGAAGCCCTCCAATTCAAAGCACGTATGCTTTTATTTTGTCCTTATTATGTAACGGATTTAGATGAAATATAACGCATCAAATGCCTCTTGTTAAGCTGCATTTGGTGGTCTCGGTACTTTGGCCCAAACTTCTGTCGTTTTTGCGAATAATCGATTTGTGTGTCTACTGACACGGAAATCGATTCTTCGCAAAAACGATATGAGTATGTGCCGAACTCACGGGACCACCAAATGAAGCTCATGAAAACGCGTTTGCTGCGCCATATTTCATCAAAATCCGTTGCATATTAAGGAAAATATCAAATAATACTTACTTTGGAGTGGGCGCGCTTTCAACACTTTCAGTCTTTGTTGTTCCTGTTGTACCCACGTGATCATGCACCTTGGTTTAGGCTGGATGGTGAAATGGACAACTCAACATCAATACAGAGTTCTCAAGTTTTGTTTCTGGTTTTTTTTCTACCTGTTTTCTGGTCCAACCTCTAACAACCGCGGGTTTGTGAGACTGTGGTTCATATAAATGTTTGTGATTACCAGATACCATCTGCTGAAGGAGAAACCAAATTAACTTGTCAATTTCGTGTCTTCTTAAGATTGTCGACAGTCACACTCTAAGGTCATGCATATACTCGCATACATGTATACGTCAATCTGCTTCAATTTTGTTTACGAGTGACTGCACGCCAAATTTTATATTCACTGTATTTGCTGGTGATTGTGCGGAGTCCCGCAGGGGACGTATCATTCTTTTCTTTTATTAATTCGTTCCCACGAAATATCAATTCGTTCCCTAAATTTAGCAATTCGTTCCCACGAATTAACAATTCGTTCCCTCAATTTAACAATTCATTCCCACGAAGGAACGATTTGTTAACTCGAGGGAACGAATTGTTAAATTGAGAGACACGAATTGCCATTTCGTGGGAACGAATTGTTAATTCGAGGGAACGAATTGTTATATCGTGGGAGCGAATTGTTAATTCGAGGGAACGAATTGTTAAATTGAGGGAACCAATTGTTATTTCGTGGGAACGAATTAATAAAAAAAGTCCATGTCCCCTGCGGGGCGCCGTATGATTGCCTTACGTATACATCTCCAACATTTTGTCAAACGGCATCTAGATCTTCATCTTGCAGGCTGTGTTTGCCATCTATTAGAACTAGATGGCCACGGCCCGCATGTCGCGCCCGCCGAGACTGATAGTACAGTGCAACCTCTCTAAACCGGACACCCGTGGAGGTCCCCAGGGTGTCCGGCTTAGAGAGATTTCACTGTAAATCAGGCATTCGATAATTCTGAGCAATAGTTGTGTGCTGTGCGATGGCGAACAGGCCTTATCACCTGAGATAAATGGCCAAGAAATTCATCGAAAATAAGACCACAGATGTTTTCATGGTGTTCGGGTTGGAGAGGTTCCACCGTATACTGAAAGCCTTTAACCGTGCTTACGCCAATGTGCCGACTATATCGCGATGTCCGTAAGCAGGCGCGACAAGCAGTACTTGGTTTGTATATGTATACTTGCGCGCAATATGCTGTCTACTCTCAATGTATACTTTTCTGGTCCTTGCGTTCGGCGATAATCATGGATCTCCCGACTTTGTCTTGCAATTGTTAACACTGTGTATGCGTTTGGTACAGATACACTTCGGGTCCCATCTATAGTAGGCATAAACTGTTCTTTATAGGAATTAAATAAGTTTATAATTGTGTAACTATTCCACGAGTTTTTGTCCGCTATACAGATCTAATTATTTAGTAATCTTTATTTTACTGATAGTGACTCGCGGTGGTATCAGGCTAATTTGATATGCAAATGGTAGGACATTTTTAAATTATTTATACAAATTAAATGCGTCACCTGAAAATATATTTTTGTCACCAGATTATAAAGTATGATCATTGCACATGAAAAACAAAAAATAAATGCAGAGAATAAAAATTAATTTCCGTTAAGATTTTAAGGAAACACGGTTATCGCTCTTGATATCAGTGTGTAAATTCATGTTTGATATACGAAATATAATAACGCCAATTATATCGTCGGGAAATGGTAAAAGACTGTTTATTTTGTCCGAACAATGTCATAGCTAACGAATGGATGGAAAATAATATGCCTCCCTCTAGTATAGCCTGGCACGAGGGTCTCTAGCTTTAATCACGTTAAAGATTCGATGTACATATACACATGCATGGAGCATTTTCGCCATGGTGTCTTGTAATACTATTCTTGAATGCAATGGCTGTCTACTACATATCCCCGGAACTAGTGTTCCATTCGTCAACCTACAGTAGACAATACTAGGTGGCAAGGTGCCTGATTTGTACTGAAGACGTTTTATTCGCAGTAAACATCTACGTCGAACGGAAAGTATAAGATAACCCCAATCTTACACTTCCAGTTGTGAACATACGTAAACTCTTTGCACACGGTGAAAATAACAGCCAGATGTAATTGCATTTCACTAGAATAGCACTGTAGCCATGCAACACCAATGAAATTCACCAACATATCGTACAGACAAACAATATAAATGAAGTGTCATCTGCTGCTATATTTGAAACATTTCTGACAATTATTTTCCACTATGCAAAGAGATGAATGCTATTAGTTGCACATGGATTAATAACACATACATGGATAACATTATTGACTAGAACAATAAACATGAGCGTCACCAGCTTCTATAATTGTCTTTGCATCAACTGTGGGCCCAGACCAGCCTCTACATCCGTACAGTCTGATCAGTGTACACACTGGTCGCAATACAGTGAATAAATGATTGAAGCAAAAAGCAAAATGGGGGGCTCTCTTGAAACCTGGCGACGCCCTAGGTAAATTTGCATCCGAACACTATTCCATCCGACTACTATTTCTATTGTGGACTGACAGACTTATCCGTAATAATTATGTTCGATTATTATATAAACAAAAGCAACATTACGTAAAACATTAATATACCAATTTTCGGCCCCTTTCGCAGTGTCACAAAGTATTCGCATGGGAAAGGCGTCTTCGCAATCTGATAAAACCACGCCTTCAGACGCAGCTCACAAATTCGTTATTGATACGTTTTGTCGTAAAGCGGAGGTATCTAAATGACGGTACACAACCAGTAAAAAAACTCGCACCCGTGCCACTTCGTACCTGGGCGAAATTGCGAAATAACACGGATACAGTTACACTCTCTAAACCGGACACGCAGTCAGTCTGTGTGTCCTTCATTTTATGGGTTGCATTGGTGTATATTTATGATGATAATGGTTGTTCAAGTTCGCAAAGCATAGCCACATACCTTGGCATAGTCATATGTCTGATTTACAGTGGAACATCTCTAAACCGGTAAAGTCCGGTTTAGAGAGGTTCCACTGTTCGTAAGAATAATGGAGAGGAATAATGTTTAAACATATTTATAATCACTTGCACTCACAACAATTGATTTACAACAGGCAATCTGGTTTTTTACCAAGCCACTCAACGGTATATCAACTTATAGACATTCACCATCAAATATGTCAGGCATTTGATGAACGACAATCTACATGTATAGTGTTTTGTGATATTTCTAAAGCCTTTGATAGAGTATGGCATAAGGGATTAATATTTAAGCTAAGGCAAAATGGATTAAATGGTTGTATTTTACACTGGATCGAAAACTACTTGTCGAACAGGAAACAGTCCGTATCAATACAGTCCACAACCTCAGATACCAATTTAGTTACTGCTGGTGTACCACAAGGTTCGGTACTCGGCCCATTACTATTTCTAATATATGTCAACGACATAACTGACCATCTATTAAGTATTGTTCGATTATTTGCTGACGACAGCTCTCTGTCCTTTTCTTCAACAAATGTTGATGATCTAGAAGGCATAATAAATCATGACCTGCTAATGATTTCTGATTGGGCTAAACAATGGTTGGTTAGTTTCAATCCGAACTAGACTGAAACGATGCTTCTAACATTAAGACAACTTTATCGACCCTTTAACTTAATCTTTCAGAACACGTCCATAACCTTTGTTGACGATCATGAGCATCTTGGTTTAACACTGAGCAATAACGGAAAATGGCATACATACATACAGCATATAATTAATTCGACTAAGAGAGTATATTGGGAATAATGCGTAACCTAAAATTTAAGATAAGCAGACAGTATTTAAACCAAATATATATATCTTATATGAGACCTATACTAGAATATGCTTCATCTGTCTGGGATGGGTGTACAGAATATGAAAAGGATTCGTTGGAAAAAATTCAGAATGAAGCCGCGAGAATAGTAACAGGATTAACACGGTCAGTATCACTCGACAACTTAAGGCAATAAGTTGGATGGCAACTTCTATCTGTTCGACGTAGTATTCAAAAGCTTTTGATCATGTACAAAGCCAACAATAATCAAGTACATGTACCTAGTTATATTTCTAACCTGATTGCACCCACTGTTAATAATATATCTCGTTACAATCTTAGAAATCAAGTTGATTTAAATGTCCCCACTACACGACTGGAAGTATACACACAATCGTTTATACCATCTTCGGTACAACTCTGGAATGAAACTGACCCGTTGCTGAGAAATATAGATAGTCTTAGACACTTCAAAACATCATGCGCCCAACAACTGTATATTCAATATAATATACCACCATACTATTTAGAGGGAGATCGATTGTTTTCAGTTATGCATGCAATAATTCGAAATAAATGTAGCAGTCTTAATTGTGATCTTTGCAATAACCATATCAGAGAAACTCCCTACTGCGAATGTAGTGAAGTTGTAGAGGATGCTGAGCATTACTTCTTTGAATGTATTAAATATCATGCGCAACGTCTAATTTTATGCCAGTCACTGCGACAATTGTATCCCCTAAACGCACATATATTTTTGCATGGCATACCTGAAGAAAGTAATGAGTGCAATACTGTTATTTTTAAAGCTGTACAAGATTATATTAAAGCTACGAAAAGATTTGAGTAACACACTTGGTGGATGCTTGAGACGCAAGCTCTATCGGATGCTTTCCATTTGCCAATATCATCCAGTACTACCTGATAACAACGAACACTGAAATCAACTGCAGTGCACATCTATCTATGCATTAGGTTATATGTTATATGTACATTGTGACACATAACTCTTTCACTCTTTCACTTTTTCACTCTTTCACTCTTTCTCCCAATCTCCTCTCTCACTTTCTTTACTCTCTCTTTTTATCCGATTTTTCTTTTCGTACATTGTGCAAATATATATATATATATACCACAAGATTATTGGTATGTACCCTTGTACATATACCTGTATACTTATCGCCATTGCTGTTAAATTGATGTATTGTTGAAATACTTGGGCAAGGGCTGTTATTAATGTTGTGAGAACTTGTAGCCCAAGCCCATTGTACTTATATGCAATAAACTATGTTTAAACTAAACTGTTCGTGGCTCTTGGATGCGTTGTTCATTCATGCTATACTTTATAGTTTATGTTGGACATGCTTTAGATTTGTTTACTAGTTACTGTTCCCTTTCTTGTTGCTAATGTCTGTATATATATATATATGTGTGTAAGTACAGTGCATGTCCTCACAAACGTGTAACTAACAATTTTACAAAACCAAACACAAAACAAATAAAAGGAAACAAAGAAATACACCCATGCTATGAGACACGCCATGCGATTTTGTACCCAAGAACATTTGCGATTTTTCAAGAAACATATTTACAGAAAATGTCATCATATCTGTAAATGACGTCGAAAGATGATGAAATTTACGATTTACGAGATTGCCAGTCCTTGCTTAGACGGATGTTGAGTGGGTATCACTCACTGCCCGTTTACATATGAAACACGCCATGCGGTTTTGTACATAAGAACATGTGCGATATCTCATGAAAAATATTTACAAAATTTACAAGATGAAAATATTTTTATAGCAAATGCGGAATAGTATTCCACATTTGCTATGAAAATATTGTCATCTTCCGACTTTATTTACCTGAAAATAACGTAAAGTTTGTAAATATTTTTCATGAAATATCGCACATGTTCTTAGGTACAAAACCGCATGGCGTGTTTCATATGTAAACGGTCAGTGAGTGACACCCACTCAACATCCGTCTACCCAAGGACTGGCAATCTCGTCTTCTGTTACTGCAGCATACCTTTGTAGCAAAGACATTTAAACGGACATTCATCACTGGCAACATCCCGTTCACGCGAGATCTCGCTGCGACGAGATATTTAAATCAAGCACAACAAATAGTGGGTTATTCAACGCTCGTTTCAGTTGAACGGGAATTATTCGCAGTTTTAATTTGCTTTCACCGAAAATATTTCAACTGACCAATCTATCAAGATGGCTGACCGGTACACAGCGGGAAACTGATTGGTTAAGACATTACACGACGCGAAAACCAACATCGCTGACATTGGCGGCCGGTCCATGTTACCTAATATGTGTCTGTGACTGGATAAATGGAGATTATGGGTTTTGCGACCAGTGTAGATCCAGATCAGATTAGTCTGATTAGGATCTGCACTGTTCGCCATTCCGTCTATGAAACACCTGCCGCGCTTCTAACAAGCAATACAGACCGGTATCAAGGCTACAGGAGTGTGATATTTGATCACGAGCTACGCTGGTCACACATCACATTAGTTCTATTTCTCCAGTCACAGCCACAATTCGTGACTGGAGCAGCGGGCGACTGGGACATTAAAGACATGTCAGCCGCACGGAAATGATGAGAATGTTTTCAGAATGTTGAAGACATTTCTCTTATACACTGGATCAGGGGCGTATATTATACGTAATTATTAGTCTATGACAAATTCATTGTACAGTGAAACCTCTCTAAACCGGACACCCTGGGATGAGGTTTTAGAGAGGTTTTATTGTAAATCAGGCATTGATCATTCGGTGCCATAGTCGTGAGCTATGTGATCATGAACATGCATTATCACCGGAGTTACTACACAACCGCCTGCGGTAATCTTTCCAAGATGGCAACGTTTCTCAACACGCATTAGCAATCTCAACTTTCAATGAAACTGTTTGATTGGATGAACCTGAGATGTAGCAATCAAGCTGTTTGATTTCAAGCATACTAATCAAGTATTTAGAAATGACAATAATTACAAAGATTGGCGGCGGTGGTGTAGTATAAGCGCGAGATGTAACCATATACGGCTCCTAATGATGGTGACCCGGGCCTATACATTATTCGCCAATTGTATGTGTACCGATAGTTTACCTCTGTACTGTAGTGGGAGTAATACACGGATCTATAAGTTTTTGACAACATTATAAGGTTTCACAACATGTACAGTGGAACCTCCCTAAACCGGACACCGGGAACGCATTTGCGTGTTTATATCGGTTTCACCGACATTTTCGTCTGCTGTTAATGTCTGTTCATGATTGCAAAGCATACACACATGTCATGGGGCGCTCATATTCAATATTCAAGAAACACAGCGGAACCTGTCTAAACCGGACACCCTGGGAGTCCCCCAGGGTGTCCGATTTAGAGAGGTTCCACTGTAACTCCGTCCAGGGTGTCAGACTTAGAGAGGTTCCATTGTAACTCCGTCCAGGGTGTCCGACTTAGAGAGGTTCCACTGTAACTCCGTCCAGGGTGTCAGACTTAGAGAGGTTCCACTGTAACTCCGTCCAGGTGTCAGACTTAGAGAGGTTCCATGTAACCCTCCAGGGTGTCCACTTAGAGAGGTTCCATTGTAACTCCGTCCAGTGTCCGACTTAGAGAGGTTCCATTGTAACTCCGTCCAGGGTGTCAGACTTAGAGAGGTTCCACTGTAACTCCGTCCAGGGTGTCAGACTTAGAGAGGTTCCACTGTAACTCCGTCCAGGGTGTCCGACTTAGAGAGGTTCCACTGTAGCTCCGTCCAGGGTGTCCCACTTAGAGAGGTTCCACTGTAACTCCGTCCAGGGTGTCCGACTTAGAGAGGTTCCACTGTAACTCCGTCCAGGGTGTCCGACTTAGAGAGGTTCCACTGTAGCTCCGTCCAGGGTGTCCCACTTGAGAGGTTCCACTGTAACTCCGTCCAGGGTGTCCGACTTAGAGAGGTTCCACTGTAACTCCTTCCAGGGTGTCCGACTTAGAGAGGTTCCACTGTAGCTCCTTCCAGGGTGTCAGACTTAGAGAGGTTCCACTGTAGCTCCTTCCAGGGTGTCAGACTTAGAGAGGTTCCACTGTACCTCCGTCCAGTATCCAGATTAGAGAGGTTCCACTGTTAGCTCCGTCCAGGGTGTCAGACTTAGAGAGGTTCCACTGTAGCTCCGTCCAGGGTATCAGACTTAGAGAGGTTCCACTGTAGCTCCGTCCAGGGTGTCAGACTTAGAGAGGTTCCACTGTAGCTCCGTCCAGGGTGTTAGACTTAGAGAGGTTCCACTGTAGCTCCGTCCAGGGTGTCCCTCTTAGAGAGGTTCCACTGTAGCTCCGTCCAGGGTGTCTCCCACTTAGAGAGGTTCCACTGTAGCTCCTTCCAGAGTTTCCCTCTTAGAGAGGTTCCACTGTAACTCCGTCCAGGGTGTCCGACTTAGAGAGGTTCCACTGTAGCTCCGTTCAGGGTGTCCCTCTTAGAGAGGTTCCACTGTAGCTCCGTCCAGGGTGTCCCTCTTAGAGAGGTTCCACTGTAACTCCGTCCAGGGTGTCAGACTTAGAGAGGTTCCACTGTAGCTCCGTTCAGGGTGTCCCTCTTAGAGAGGTTCCACTGTAACTCCGTCCAGGGTGTCCGACTTAGAGAGGTTCCACTGTAGCTCCGTTCAGGGTGTCCCTCTTAGAGAGGTTCCACTGTAGCTCCGTCCAGGGTGTCAGACTTAGAGAGGTTCCACTGTAACTCCGTCCAGGGTGTCAGACTTAGAGAGGTTCCACTGTAACTCCGTCCAGGGTGTCAGACTTAGAGAGGTTCCATTGTAACTCCGTCCAGGGTGTCAGACTTAGAGAGGTTCCACTGTAACTCCGTCCAGGGTGTCAGACTTAGAGAGGTTCCACTGTAGCTCCGTCCAGGGTGTCCGACTTAGAGAGGTTCCATTGTAGCTCCGTCCAGGGTGTCCCTCTTAGAGAGGTTCCATTGTAGCTCCGTCCAGGGTGTCCCTCTTAGAGAGGTTCCATTGTATACTCCGTCAGGGTGTCCCTCTGCAGAGAGGTTCCACTGTAGCTCCTTCCAGGGTGTCAGACTTAGAGAGGTTTCCACTAGCTCCTCCAGTAGACTTAGAGAGGTTCCACTGTAGCTCCGTCAGGGTGTAGACTTAGAGAGGTTCCACTGAGCTCCGTCCAGGGTGTCCCCCTTAGAGAGGTTCCCGTTAAGCTCCCTCCAGGGTGTCCGACTAGAGAGGTTCCACTGTACTCTTTCATTGTCCAGAGAGGTCCTGTAAGCTCCGTCCAGTTGTCAGACTTAGAGAGGTTCCACTGTAGCTCCTCCAGGGTGTCAGACTTAGAGAGGTTTCCCACTGACTCTCCAGTCACTTAGAGAGTCCACTGTAGCTCTTCCTCGTCAGGGTGTCCTTGACTTGAGAGGTTCCACTGTAGTCCGACCAGGGTGTCCGACTTAGAGAGTTTCCATTAGTAGCTCCGTCCAGGGATGGTCCTCTAGAGAGGTTCATTGTAGCTCCGTCCAGTGTCCCTCTTAGAGAGGTTCCAATTGTAGCTCCGTCCAGGGGGTGTCCCTCTTAGAGAGGTTCCACTGTAGGGGCTGCCGTCCAGCCCCAGGGTGTCCCTCGTTAGAGAGGTTCCATTGTAACTCCGTCCAGGGTGTCCCACTTAGAGAGGTTCCACTGTAACTCCATCTCTAAAACGGACACACTAGGAGCAGAAACCGCGGAACCTCTCTAAGTCGGACACCCTGGAAGGAGCTACAGTGGAACCTCTCTAACTCGGACACCCTGGACGGAGTTATAGTGGAACCTCTCTAAAACGGACTCACTATAGGAGCAGAAACCGCTGGCCCTCTCTAAGTAAGACACCCTGGAAGGAGTTACAATGAAACCTCTCTAAGTCGGACACCCTGGAAGGCGCTACAGTGAAACCTCTCTAACTCGAACAACCTGGGACCTCCCAGGGAGTCCGATTTAGAGATGTTCCACTTTAGTATTCTGACTGTCCGTGGGACGAGTGACAACAATACTATTGCAGTCTGGTTACAACACAGCCAGATTACCTCGACCACCATAGAGCACCAGTGGGAAATTTAAGCCAGTATAGAGTCGATTGACAATCAATCACACCAACCATCGCCATTGTAGACGCTGTTTACCCCGGGTAGTTCATGTTACCACCAGTATGAAGCATAATTAATGGTACGTACAACGCGTACCAAAAGTGTGTTTGCCTCAATAAATGTGAATGCAGAAACGAGACACGCCATGTGATTTTGTGCCTTCGGACAACTGCTTAATTTCATGAAATACGTTTACAAAGTATACAATATTTTCCGTAAATAGCGTCAAAAGTTAACAAAAGCTTCAGAGTATATTGCGCATTTGTCAACTTCTGTTTTTATTTATGAAAAATATTATAAATTTTTAAACGTATATAATGACATTACGCAGATGTCCGAATGTACAAAACCACATGGCGTGTCTCAAATGTGGGTCCGGATTTAACCAATTTAACCAGTCACAGCCACAAATATCACACAATTATGCATGTCCTGTCATTATCGGTTGTCATTATTGCCTTCAAACAGTTACTTTTTTCGTAAATTATTTATAAAATTGGCAAATGTGATGCTATATATATATTTACACTGTTTGTTTGTTACATGTTTGACATCATTAAAATACATGACGTTCGTCGACGTTGTCAATAACGTCACGCTATTGACGGACAACGTTCGGATGTTCCAGCAATTGCGACAAAATGACGTAAGACAAGATTATTCTTAATTTTAACGCCACATATGCTTTTTACAGTTTTGAATCTATCAGAAAATGCAGTAAAATACATTTATAAGTAATACAACCATATGATGTTGCGTTTACTGGGGTGTATACTACATTTGGTATGTTTAAAGTGCGTGGAGTTCTTCGGACTCCACGCACTTTAAACAGACTAAGTTTTAAAGTTCTACCGCCGTCTGACACAACATTAGTGATACATTTTCTTCCCTGACCGTTACAAGATGGTATACCCTGGCAGTCACGTCTCATTGACATCTACATCTGCTCAATTGCAAACTCGCTATATGGGAGTCTGTGTTACGTATATTTATTGCACGTATTTTACATATGTTACTTTCAGTTTGGCACCTTACACTGCTAGTCACGAAGTGAATACAATTATACGGTACATTTACACTGTGTGTTGGATGCTCTCCGATCACCGATGTATGTACTCAGGATCGTACGTAGAGGGGGTGTGACGGGTGCGTACGCACCCCCTTAACCCTTTCAACACCACAGACCTGTATCGTGGTATTGGCAAAAAGTGTAGATCCAGATGAGCCGGCTCGTGACGAGCCGTCTCATCAGGATCTGCACTTTTTGCAAGTAATTTTTCATAATTTTGAGAACAAAAACACCCCATCTGCATAAATGGACTGGTCTGAAAATCATTTTGTGATGATTGGATAGGTTGCAAAATTAACATATCAAACTCTAGAGTCCAGTTACTTAAGAGAAAGGGTTAATCTGCCGAGGTCTGTCCGTGGATGTGCAAAACAACATATTTGGCCATTCGCGCCGCCGATAAAGCATCTCCACCCCCCCCCACCCCTAAAGTAATTTCTGCTTACGGGCCTGGGTACTATAATGGAATTCGTCATTATGTGTGTATTGTTCCGAAATATATAAACCTGGAAACGTTCGCATACAAAATGCACTAGGTATGACAAACATACCAAATGTACATATGGGAAAACCCGTGTGATTGTGTACCTAAGAAACTGATGTCAGGGGCGGATCTAGAGGGGGGTGTTCCTGGGTTGCAACCCCCCCCCCCCCCGTTCAGCCACGGAGTTTACAGTTTACCACCAGTTGGAGTCTGAATTTAAATGCCGTAAGACACAGGAAAGTGCATTTCGAAGAGCTCGAAAGTAGGACAACCCCCTAGTTGCGAACGGTAACTGTTGCAATTACTCCCGTACCGTCCGACGGTACGGGAGTATATTGCAAGAGTTACCTTCGCAACTAGACAACCCCTCCCTCCGTTCCCCAGATGGTGGATCCGCCCCTGGATGTGTCTCATGATAAATATGTACAAAAGTTAAAATGATGTCGAAAGTTGACGAAATGGTCAGAGCAACTGCTGAATTCTGAAAATATCGTACATTTCGTATAAGTGAGAGGTGGATGTTCATTTGCTTGCTTCGCTGTCATTTGCTCTCGTTGTGGAAGCCTAATGTTGCACACTTTCATAAATGCATCGATCGACGCTATTATGCATGCACACCGTCATAAATATTAACTCTTAATTATCATGCAATAACGGGAACGTTTCGCTTGCATCCGTGGGGAATATTAAACAAAATACCCCTGGTATAATTGAATTGTCCGACAGCTGGTACATGTGATGCTATAGTGTGCTTTTATTATAGTGTGATCGCTATTGAAACTGCCCGACCTGTCTTGGTGACTTTTAGAGACTATTCTTGAACAAAAGCATATTCCCGACTCCTGCATGGGGGCCGTTTCACTAATCTTTGTACGACTAAACTGTTCGTAAGTGCAACATTTCACATTAACAACGTTTTCTTGTAAACAATTATTGTATAGCATAGCTATATGCAGCCTATGCTCAATAACTATAAATCCATCAATTAAAATGTCCAGACGATCCTACATTTTCACTTACGAACATTTTATTTAATGGCTAACGCCATTATGTAGGACACATAGATGGCGAACGATATACAAACATGAACACATGTAAAGAAGACATCAACGCTATTCATCAGGATAAACACATGACACGCAGCACAAACATTCACTCTACGGCTAGCGATGTACGGTTCCAAAAGGAAAACAACAGTATGTGAAATACATAAAAATAAAACAAAGGTAACGAAAGATCCACAACAACTGGAGCCCGTTTCACTAAACTGCACATGCAGCCTATGCTCAATAAATGTAAACCCATCAATTAAAATGTCCAGACGATCCTACATTTTCACTTACGAACATTTTAGTCGTACGATGTTTAGTGAAACGGCCCCCTGTTCCCCAATGACTACAGAGAAAATAAAAGTTCCACCAGGAGAAACACATGACAATGAAGTACAGAAAACCAAGATATGACAGCAAGGTTACCGCCTGGGAATGGTCAGTGAACACAATAGTCAACTTGCGGCGGTTGAACCTAGTCAGCGCGGCGCGGCAAACCTCCCGCTTACCTCGTCATCATGCCTCAAAACAGAAAGATACAAAGCAATAACAAACGGTTAGTATAACGGACGATACATACAAAATAATAATAACCAAAAGGAACCACAGTGTATATGAAATGAACGACATTAATGTAATACATGTATTGTAATATATGTATAACTAGAAGATTGTAAAACTAAATATAACAAACAGTGTCGTCGGTATGCTGTGTATATACATTCGGCGAATAGTGTGGCCGACAACCGGACTCCCATCAGGATATTCACTTGCGTGAAATAAACCATGGGTTTTCACGCAAGAGAATATCCTGATGGGAGTCCGGTAGACTGCATGCAGGCTTTGTAAAATCCCGTTCCAAACGCATTCATGGTTTCCATTACACGGCCCGCTCGATGGAGTGCATGAAGTCAGCATCTGATACGCCATAGTACCATCACGTACAAGTGCTAATTAAAATCTCAAGATTTTATGTCAAAATTTTACAATCCCAGTGTCAAATCCAACACGGTGACAATGTCATTTTCTCCGCTGACACTGTGAAGAATCGCGTCGCGACAGGTAGATCTTATCACGCAGAAATGTAACCTAACACCGGACATTTATAAAAATGCTTCTATTAAGGTAGACACCGGTGGCATGAAAACGGAACCTATGCTCGACGGGTACAGTCAGTCGTAGCATTGACTTTGATGCATGTACCTGTGTTTATACTCACAAATCCTGTATTTCCAACCTGCAGAAATAGATTTTCTGTTATTTGTAAAATACCACTTTGTCTTTTGTTTGACGCCTTAATATATGTGGCTGTGACTGGAGAAATGGGGCGTATGGGATTTCTGACCAGTGTAGTTCCTGATCAAATAGCACATTTCCGCAGCATGAAAACGATCTATATTGCTTGTTAAAAGCATGATGGGTATTTCATTGATGGAATGGCGAACAGTGCAGATCCTGGATATACACTGGTCACAAATACCATAAGCCTAATTTCTACAGTCACAGCCGCATACCTACTTTATGAAGTATATGTAAATTAGCGACGTTTAATTGGTGATATAAAATGTCATGGTAACATGATGGTGGGTATTTTCTTGTACGAGCCAGTCCGACAAAAGACGCAATATGATAGTTCAAACCGGCGTACACCCTGGTCAGTTTCCATTTATATCAGGCGTTTTGTCAATGGTCATTTTACGTTATTGCCTTTCAATGGTGGTCTGTCGAAACCTCACTAGCATTGCTTACTTTAATTGTACGTTTTTTTTTATGAATTCGTTCCTCGATTTAACAATTCGTTCCCTCGATATAACAATTCGTTCCCACGAATTAACAATTCGTTTCCTCGAATTAATAATTCGGTCCCTCAAAATGACATTCGTTCCCTCAATTTAACAATTCATTCCCTTGAATTAACAATTAGTTCCCACGATATAACAAGTTCGTTCCTACGAATAAACAATTCGTTCCAATGGGAACGAATTGTTATTTCGTGGGAACGTATTGTTAAATTGAGGGAACAAATTGTTAAATTGAGGGAACGAATTGCTAAATTGAGGGAACGAATTGTTATATCGTGGGAACGAATTAATAAAAAAAGAATTGTATGTCCCCTGCGGGGCTCCGTAGATGTGAGACTGAATATCCAGCAACTTCATATGGATGATCAAAGACATAACACACATGCATGTAGATGACCTTACATTTCGGATGCCATACTATAATTCCAGCACAAAAATATTTACACAATTCCCTAACATGTGATTGGCCCGTAGCAAGTCTCTGTCAAAAATGTATATCCCAGTAAACTCCCACGCCTAACTACTTTCCGTAACAGCGAGGCGCAGTTAAAATAATTCTTAAGAAAACGGAAAATAAACACATTTTCTTGATGAATTTATTTCAAATGCTGGAATTATAAGGAATGAATGGCCTTTTTGTTGAATTTATCGGGGATTAAACTTGGAAAAGTCGCGGGAATACTGGACGAGGCCTTAAACAATTATAATTTTCGAAAAAAAAAAGAAATCTTATTCCCGCGACTTTACCAAATTTATACCCGATAAATTCCACAAAAAGGCCATTCATTCCTATAATACTATTCATTAAACGAGTTTATAGATCCCATAAGAAACGAGGCTATGTCGACATGAAATTAGTCGTGAGTTTAGTTAGTATATTACACAACCGCCTGCGTTAATCTTGTCTAGATGCCAATGCTTCTCAACATATATTAGCAATCTCAACTAGCAATCAAGCAATTTGATTGCCTGCGTCTACAGCTCAGTTTCATTCAATCAAGTTGTTGGATTGCAAGCATAATATTTACGTATTAAGAATAAAACGAAATTGGCTATGTATAGGCCGAGAGAGTGATCTGAGCAAACAAATGGAAAATTTTGAAATGTGTCCACTCTTTTCCCAATACGATGCGTTGCTTAGCTATCCAGATGCTATACACCATACGGCACTAAACACTTTAAGTGTCCGAGTGTAGTAGAGTTAGATTTTCAATTCATGCTCTACTCACGCACGTAACAAAAAGTTTATTATTTTGTCAACTTTTCATGAAGCTACCAATGCCCCTATTTTTTCTTTATCTGAAGTCCAGTAGTTGACGCAAGTATGCTAACAATTATACTGCATTTCTATGATATACCACCGCATCTGCTAATCTGGGCAACATCTGTAATTATTTGTATTTCTAAATACTTGCATAGTATGCTTGAAATAAAACAGCTTGATTGGTTGAGTCTGAGCTGTGGTACAGCTCAGGCTCAAACAATCAAAGTGATGATTGCGAGTTGAGATTGCTAACCGACTGTCAAGCTAATTCCCCTTTCTGTAAATGGTGTGTTATCGACACATCGATACAAATCGCTGATATCGATACAAATCGTTAATGTCCGATACAAATCGCCATTATCGATACAGATCTTCCAGCAAATCGCTCGAGTTGTTAGTGACCGTGGATATTAAGATCGATATCACCTAGACGCATGACCATGGATATCTCTGTGCCCTGGGCGCTTTATTTTGACATGGCCGAAAGTGAGACAATAAAATAGACGTTTGTAATTGATAGCTTTTAATTATCATTAAACCTGCGTTTTCATGTGGCTATTATCTTGGTTTTCTCAGCAGCTCGGGAACATACATATGGCAGTGACTGGAGAAAGACGGCTTATGGTATGTGTAGCCGGTCTAGCTCCAGGGGGCCGTTTCACTACACTTCGTAATACTAAAATGTTCGTAAGTGCAAAATTAGTATAGCGGCCTGTAAATTTCACATTAACAATGTTTTAACAATTATTGGATTTACATTTATTGAGCATAGGCTGCATATGCAGCCTATGCTCAATAAATGTAAATCCATCAATTGAAATTTTCAGACAATCCTAAATTTGCACTTTTTGCACGACGTTTAGTGAAACGGGCCCCTGGAGTCTATGAATAATGTGCATGACGGGTATTTCACCGATTACATGGCAAACAGTGAAGGTCCTTATCAGAATGCGCCGACGCAGGATGCAATCTCATAGAACCATTTCTTCAATGAATGCCGCAAATACGACTTTCGTTCAGAAATGGGGCTTATGACATTAACTAACATTGTTTCCCATGACAGCAAACGCAATGTCTTCACGAACAGTTGTTATCTTATATTTAAGGGTGGGGATTGGCTCAAAAATCCTTCCATCTCTGGGTCTTCAGGCACAGTAACATATATGCAGTTGAACCTGCCCGAACGGCCACCTCTCTACAACAACACCCTCTCTATAACAGCCGCTATATTATTTTGAATTTTATGTGGACATGTTGAACTCGTTTCGCCGCGCAACGATATTGCGTTCCTAAAGTCGCGCAATATCGCATGCTGCGGAACTCGTGGTTACATGTATATCCACATACAAATGAAATAACCTATACATATTGCGTGTTAGAAGCATGACGCGTGTTTCATTGATGAAATGTCGAACAGTGCGGATGCACAGGCTGATCTCGATCTACAGTGGTCGTAAAACCCGTGAGCACCCGTTTCTCCAGTCACAGCCACATATTCAGAAATGTGTTCGTACCATTTTGAAGCTTTCCAAAGCCGGAATTCAGTCACGTTTGAATTTCCGAAACAAAATGTTTATATCGTACTTTCATATTTGTATTTACTGTATATGGCGAACGTTGCGGATAATTAACGAGTATAAATTGAAAGGGCGTTAATTTACGTATTTGATATCATTTGTAAACTAATTCAATCTAAAATGAAGACAAAATATGAGCAAATAAAATAGGATCTGCCAAAGAAACCAGCGTCAATACGTTCATGTATTAACCCTTAGCCTGCTGATCGCGAAAACTGTCGTCTGCTGTTGCTTTATATTTTGCTCTGTTTCTCAATAAAAACATGGTTTGACAGCACTTTAGAATCATTTCTACAAACCATGTTTTTGACGAGAAAAATCGAAAATACAACATAAACAGCAGACGACAACATTTCATTCAGCAGACTAAGGGTTAATCTATATTGAGATAATACACAATACAACTGAATAGCAAAAATGTTCATTAGAATGACAAAGGATTCATACATTTGCATTAATTATCCGGTAAATTAATATTGTCATCATAAACCGATCGATATAGGAACAGTTTCATTGTGAACTAGTGCGTGTGTATCGTATTCACTTTCCGTGGCTTTCAATACCAACGTATTCCTTGTACGTTTTGATTTTTATCATTGTATAAATATTTCTCATTTCTATAATTCTATCATTGTATGAATGTTACTCATCTCTATGTACGTTAACAAAGTGAATGCCACGTGATAATGTTTGCTGATTTTCACCGTTGCAACAAGTTGTTGAACGCAAATACGAAAACAGACAGCTGTTGATTCCACCATCAATTGCAATGTTGTTGTGATCTGCACGAGATCAAGGGGTCGTTTCACTAAACGTCGTACGAGTAAAATGAAAATTTACGATCGTCTGGAAATTTAAATTTATGGATTTATATTTATTGAACATAGGCTGCATATGCTCAATAAATGCAAATCTAATAATTGTTCACAAGAAAACATTGCTAATGTGATATTTACAGACTATCATAATTTTGCACTTACGAACGAAGTTTAGTGAGACGGGCCCCATGTTTGCTAATTTTCACCGTTGCAACAAGTTGTTGAACACAGACAGCTGTTGTATCTACCATCAATATTGATGGTGCTGTGACCTGCAAGAGATCAGTAGCCTATTTCACAAACATTGCAAAGCATACTTATCTAGCAAAGTGTACTTTGAGGGAGTAATCATTTATTTTTCCCGAAGTGGATTATTTCATATAGAACTAACGACTGCATATTTTTGATGACTAAAAGTATGCATAATTATTGTACTGCATTTATTACATTATCACAGCCAAAATGGCTGTGATAATGTAATAAATTCAGTATAATAATAAATAATAAATTTATTATTAAATTGAAAAGTTCTCCCTCAACGTGTACTTAGCAAGTTAAGCATACTTTGCAGTGTTGGTGAAATCGGCTACTGCACTGGTCGTCACTCGAGTAGCCGGATAACGACCTGTATCGCTTGTTAGAAGCATGACACGTTTCATTGAGGGAAAGGCGAACAGTGCAGATCCAGATCAGACTGTGCGGAGTCACAGGCTGATCTGGATCTACACTGGTCGCAAAACAACTAAGCCCCATTTCTCCAGTCACAGCCACAAATACGATTAACGTTTACAATCAATGCTACGTGACTAGAGTGTTGTTGTATATGAAGAGATGGCAAAGTAGGTCGGGCACAGACTAAGAATATTCTCAGATCATAATAACTGTATAATTATATTCGAAGACATACGTGTATGTGACTTGATAAACGGGGCGTATGGGTTTTGCGACCAGTGTAGATCCAGATCAGCCTGTGCATACGCACAATCTGATCAGGATCTGCACACATATGAGAATATTGTATATAGTTATGGAACTGGTTCAAAGAACGTTCCATCTAGTATCAGGGGGCCGGTTCAATAAACTTCGTACGACTATAATGTTCGTAAGTGCAAAATTATGATAGTCTGTAAATTGCACATTAACAATGTTTCTTGTAAACAACTATTGGATTTACATTTATTGAGCATAGGCTGCATATGCAGCCTATGCTCAATAAATGTAAAATCCATGACATTTACAGACGATCCTAAATTTGCACTTACGAACATTTTAGTCGTATGAAGTTTAGTGAAACGGGCCCCAGCTGTGTAACAGTAAGACCAATACAGCGTTGTAAATATACACCTGTATGATATCACAGTTATGAAGCTATTGCCTCCGATACAAATACTAATGTCCTATAAAGTCAGTCCTTAAATGGATCATATCATAATGCTTACAGCTGATATCAATCACGATAGAGATCTAATGACTTTCGATACATTTATATTGATGATTATATTTCCAATAACGTGTCAAGTTTCAAGTCCCCGGGGCCAAAGTCGCGCTTTCTTCAAACGTTTTCCAATTGCTTCCTCATAGGGTTGTTAATTTTTCCCACCGCCCTTATGCAAACACATGAAAACGCAAGAGGCATACTAGTATACGTTGTTGTGACTGGGAAAACGGGACTTTTGGGCTTGAGACCAGTGTAGATTCCGATCAAATACCACACTCCTACATGTAGACTGATAGCAATTATGTATATTGTTTGATGGAATGGCGAACAGTGCAGATCCTGATCAGACTGCGCGGATGCGCAGTTTTATCTGGATCTGCACTGATCGCAAACACCATAAGCCATATTTATCCAGGCATAACCATAAATAGCTAAAGGCGATCGCAATTGAAAGCTTAATTTGTTTCATGAAAACAAATCATTCAATGGTTGTCTTTGAGTAAGTCATGACGACGTGTCCATCTATAGGTAAGATGGTAGCTTTGGTGTACCGTGCTTCGTTTGTGGCTGTGACTGGAGACATAGGACTCATGGGTTTTGCGACCAGTGTAGATCCTGATCAGCCTGTGCATCCGCACAGTCTGATCAGGATCTGCACTGTTCGCTATTCCGTCAATGAAACACTCGTAATGCTTCTAACAAGTGATATTCTAACAAGTGATATAGATAATTATACATAACAGGAGTTTCCTATTTAATCAGGATCGCCACTGGTCGCAAAAAAACATTAAGCCCCATTTATCCAGCATCGTATTAAAAGTACAGTGGAACATCTCTAAACCGTAAATCAAGAAAACACATTTATTTTTTATGAGTTTCTTGGTCATTTATTTCAGATGATCGCATAACACACAAATATGGCTCAGAATGATCAATAGCCTGATTTACAGTGAAACCTCCCTAAGCCGGACACCCTGTGGATCTTCCATGGTGTCCGGCTTAGAGAGGGCTCACTGTCATATTTGTCATGACAAAAAAGGCTTATTAAGTTTACGAAAAAGTAACGATATCTAATCACCGGGTGACAAAAGTTCGACGTTGTAAACTCAGTGAGCCCAAAAACTCACCCCACCGCAGACATACTTGTATTGGCTGAACTGGGGGCCGTTTCACTAAACTTCGTACGACTAAAATGTTCGTAAGTACAACATTATGATATTCTGTAAATTTCAAATTAACAATATTTTCTTGTAAATACATATTGGATTTGCATTTATTGAGCATAGGCTGCATATGCAGCCTATGCTCAATAAATATAAATCCATCAATTGAAATTTCCAGCCGATCCTAAATTTGAACTTACGAACATTTTAGTCGTACGAAGTTTAGTGAAACGAGCCCCAGGTATGGGTCAACTCTGGCCGCAATGGCTGTGAGTCCCATTTCTCTATTAACTGACACAAATACATGTTGATACACGCCATGTGAGATTGTACCTTCGGACATTCGCGTAATTTCATGAAATACGTTTTCAAAATTTACAATATTTTCAGTAAATGGCGTCAAAAGTTGACAAAATATTCAGAGTACATGAGTAATGTACGCTGGAAATTGTGTCAACTTTTGACTTTATTTATGAAAACTATTGTAACTTTTGTAAACGTCCTCAATGAATTGCGCAAATGTCCCGAGGGTACAACATCCCATGGTGTATCTCATTATAATCCATGTATAAATGGAAGCCATAGTCGGTGAATTGTGGTACAACTATATAAGTAAGAAAAGTATACATTTCGAAAGATTAGATTATTGCGACGCTCGGAATATTGACGACAAATGAAGAAACACACGTGACCCACCACTATCGAAGAGGGTAATTGAGTTTTCAAGGGCATTGTGCATGTTTAAACAAGCGAATTTCTATTGGCGAATACATTGTATGGATAAATAGTCCTCATTGAACGATATCTAAACTTGTATGAATTTTGGAATCATTCTATGTGGTATTGTGTATGAGCGCGTGTGCGTGTGTGTGCGTGTATATGATTTTTGTAATCTACTGTCTGTTTCACAAAACCTGTCCCAAACTTTACTGCTAGATAAACAATGCAAACACAATATGTTTGTTTGATAATATTAAATAAAAGCAACATTCAAGAAAGAGCCTTCTTTTTATTTCGTGAAATATGGTCAAATATTGATTTTATTGCGAATTCTTTTCCCCCATGTTAAATCCCCATATACATCTACTATCCCCATTGTAATCTACTGTCTGTTTCACAAAACCGGCCCCAAACTATGGGGATTTAACATGGGGAAAATGAAAAATTGTAGACAAGTGTTGGATTTACATTTATTGAGCATAGGCTTCATATGCAGCCTATGCTCAGTAAATGTAAATCCATCAGTTGAAATTTCCAGACGATTCTAAGTTTGCACTTACGAACATTTTAGTCGTACGAAGTTTAGTGAAACGGGCCCCAGGGGTTCCACTGTTCGTAGTGAGTCGCAAATTAGTATTAAATATTATAATTATTACATGATTGTATTATTATTATTATTATTAATATAATTATTATTATTTCACCACCCAATATAATACTTTATAAATATTTTAACCAAAATCCGAAATTCTGTTTTTCATTTACTCCATTCCTATTTACAGACATTCAACGAACATTTCAATGAGGGTGAGTTTCGAAATAAACTAAACATAGAACCTCATAATTCATATAGTAGCGATGTTCACCTACACTTGGCAGGGCAACATGGTCTATCAATTCATGCTATGCCCTTCCAAAAAGTCATTCCATTAAACATTATTACGATTCAAATTGAATATTTTAATTTTCCATTAAATGTTCATTTCACGCATGTCTATGTCATCAGAAACCGCGAGATTATTGAAAATAAATAAATTCATTACGTTTATAAAACATATCTAAAACATATCTCGCTACCAAATCGTTATCGCACCTAGCTTACGCAGACTAATTTTGATAATTTGCATTAAAAAAATAAATACATTTAACAAGTTTAAATCGAAAATCATGTGAGACAAGTCATGTGATTTTGTACCTAAGAAGATGTGCGATATCTCATGCAAACTGTTGTACAAGATTTACGATATATTCCAGATGTGACGTCGAAAGTTGATGAAATATTCAGAGCAAATGCGGAATAGAATTCCGCATTTGCTGTGAACATTTCATCAACTTTCGACGTCATTTACAGCTAATATCACAGTTTCTGTAAATATTTTTCATCTTGGTATACATACAAAATCACACGGCTTGTCTCATATCAGATGTGAGAGGAAGATTAGTATCTGATGTATGGGGCGGAGAAACCTCCCGCGCAGCCGTTGGCTGATTCGTCACGCCTCCTCAGCATTAGGCCACGCCTCCTTTCAGCAGGCATCTGGCAAAGGTTGTTTCATGATCGGCGGAAAGTCAGTTAACTTCAGTTAATTTGAGATGCACCACTAGAACTAGATCATTAGAATGCATGTAGCGAGTCCCGGAGAGAAATAATAACGGCGTAGTGGGGTTGTTTACAAATCATCACGGACTAGTTTGTGAAGTTTTAGAAATAAAATTCAGAAACATGGAATTGTTACACGAGATTCCTGGCTGTGAGATGCGAATTACAAACTTTAGCATCGAGGAGATTCTAAAACCGGACTTTGGACGGAAACAGTTAACCACGGGGATATTAAACCTGACGGTGGACCGCAAAACTCACGAAGTCGTTCAAAACGGACACCAGTTCCAAGGCGTGCAGTGTAACCAAACATCAAAACACGTGTCGACGAAAAATGGATTCACGTTAAACGTTTCTAAAACGCAGACTCTTCATTTACCGCAGTTTAACCACGTGAGTCCGACCGAGCTGGGCTTTAATCGCGACTCCGGGGGCGAGAGCAGTTCGCCCAGTAGTCCGACCTCCAGTACGACCACCAGCCCGGGCAGCCCATCTCAGGATCCCGCGGGCAACAAGTTGTGGCCCGCCTGGGTCTACTGCACTCGCTACTCGGATCGACCATCAGCAGGTGTGTACTTAACCATTCCACCCATACATGACTGGACTTGATAGTGATATGTTAATTTTCCAACCAAATCAATTGTCACAAAATGATTTTCGACACATTATGTCGTTGAAAGTCGGGTATTTAAACGATATCGTGTTCACAAACGACAAACGTGGCCCATACAGTCTTCGGACTGGTGGCCACTATAAATAAACTGACTACACGAAGGACACACACGATGATAGTCGTTTCTATGCATATCGTTGTACAAAACGATCGTTTTCACTGCGTTTTGAAATATATTTCGTTTGGGAACCTTCAACAAATCTTCGCTCCATAACATACAAAACACTGAGACATATTGCTGATTACCCAGGTCAGAGGTACCGATACAAGCCGGATCATCAGCGTAGCCGATTTCACCAAAATTACAAAGTTACGTATCTTGCTATGTACACTTTGAGAGAGAAATTTTGAATTTAAGGGTAAATCTATTAATTTTTAACATACTTTCTGACCAAATTATTATACTGAATTTATTACATTATCACAGCCCTTTTGGCTGTGATAATGTAATAAATTCAGTATAATAATTCTGCATACTTTAAATCATCAAATATGTGCAGTCTTTATGTAGTTGTATATGAAATAATGTATTTCGGGAAAAATAAATTATTACTCCCTCAAAGTATATATACTTAGCTAGATAAGTATACATTGCGATTTTGGTGAAATCGGCTACTGGATCTACAGTGTTTTGCAAACATTATTTGGTACAAATGGTTGAAAGGATAAGACACGCATTCGAATATCATGATCGACATAAAACAGTGGTTGGATCTGTGAGGGTCTGTCTCGGAAATTTGAAACAATTACCAATGAATATATTTTGATGCACGTATGTAACATATCATATGACACCTTTGGACGTTTTGAAATGATGCTGTCATTAGTAAAATGGAACACAAACATGAAAACTAAACAATATTGGCAGACATGTGTTGCTCGTGCTTAGCATGCTAATAATTATATTTAAAAATATATTTATCATTTCATGCACATTCCATTCGGTCAGAATTATATTGTATAAATGCTCCGATTTAGTTCGGTGTCCAACTAATAACTGCGTGTATGCGGCTTTAACAATACTAATTGTTTTTTTCATAATATTGGACATAACGTCACTGATGTCATTAATTAATTAATGGTAAAACATTTATATTTATCCCGTCAACACAGTGCGTATGTGCCGTGACATCCTGTCAATACGACATAATCACTGCGTATGAATACGTGCGGTGGCTGGGGTTATTTCTTTTGCATTTTAAAGCCATTAGTATGTGTTCACGGGATAAATAGAATAGTAGGTTAATACCCTGAATGGGAAAAATATCTGGCGCGGCACGGAAACGGGATGTGCTCGGCAGAGCCTCGCCCATCCCGTTTCCAAGCCTTGCCAGATATTTTTTTCCCATTCACGGCACTAACCTACTATTCTCTATTTACATTGTTGTTTGACATATCCCATGCACTTGTATCATACATGCAGACTTACCTCTTTCAGTGGGGTCAGCGTGTAAGTGCACACACGAACGAACACGACAGGTTGGAACCAACCTGTCGTGTTCGTTCGTGTGTGCACTTACACGCTGACCCCACTGAATATCAGGTGTAAAACTGATCCGAGTGAATAAATATCTGTATCTGTATCCTATACAAAGTAATAGAAATGAAATCATCAACTGGTTGTGAAACTGAATGTACATTTCTGGGATATATTTCTTTCCCTCGAACTAAGCCCGGCTCGGACTTTAGTTTGAGTCCGTTCGAGGTTCGAGATATCGAGGCTCTACTGTAATAATAATAATAATAATGACAACAACAACAACAATAGTAATAATAATAATAACAACAACAAAACCAATACCAATAATAACAAGAACAATAATAATAACAACAACACTAATAATAATAAGATTTGTAATTAATTTATAATTTAATTCATTTTATTATAATATTCTGTCAAAAAGTCATGCTGACGGAAATAAGCTTAATATCAGGATAGTGTCCCTTTTACATGCTACATAGAATGGCTGAAGCTTTATGATGTTATGCATGTATGCATGTATTATAACTTCGTGAACCCACTCGAATAATACAATACTACTTTACGAAGTTGTATATTATATTATCAGGGCACAGTGAAACACAGTTGCATGTTATGTTGTTTATTGAAGTACATGTAGTTGGCAAATGTGTTCCTTACAGGGGGCGGATCCAGCATTTGGGGGAACGGGGGGGGGGGGGGGGGGGGTTTGTCCTATTTTTGCGATGGTAACTCTTGCAATTCTAACTCCGTACCGTCCCCCAGTAGCTAGATACGGACGGTTACGGGAATAATAATTAGCAAAGAGCTTACCGAATTCGTAAACTAGGGGTTGTTCCTATTTTCGAGCTCTTCGAAAATGCACCTTTTTGTCTTTTACGGCATTTAAAATTTCCAACTGGCGGGTAAAACTTGTGATATACGTAAAACTCCGTGGCTGAAACGGGGGGTGGGGGGGGGGGTGGGTAGGGTGGGGGTTGAAACCACGGAACCCCACCCGTCCAATCATCCACCCCTGGTCGATGCAACGTTGTGTGATAGTTTCATATTTCATAGAAACTCTAAACTACCGTTTTCATTGGCCCTGGGGGAGGAAGTAATATTTGTGACAGAGAGGACAAAATGAAGAACAAAAAAAAGATTTAGTTCGAAAAAGTACTGATTCTTTGCTTATATCGAGATGTTGGGTTGAAAATTGATCTAAAGTTAACAAAGAAACCACTAGTTTTCTCCACTGTGAATGTTTGGACATAAATCACATTGCGTATTAGGACTTAGTAAATCATCATGAGATTCTGGGCGACCTAACCCACCACAAATTGTATAAAAAGTTTTTTTTTCTTCACAAATACATTTTAGAGAGGTCCCTAGAACAAAAAACATATTTCCAAAAATCTACCAAAATCTACTTTCGGGGCAAAGATGTCCGTAATGTTTTGCAATAAATCCAAGATGGCCGCACCATTTGGAAAAATTACACTATTTCAGAAATGTGTATATCGCTCTGCATCTACTTGGCAGTGATTAATTGTGATTTTTTAGTTTCAATGCCTATAGTATATAGAGTGGCCCAATTCCAAATGAAATCTTAGTTTCATGAAGTTTCAAATGGTCAAAATTATCATATCAACGGGTCAAGGTCAAGCAGGAAAATCACCATTTACGTGGCCATTTTAGGCCATATGGTTTTTGCATATCTCAGTTTCTAAATTGCTGGATTATAAGAAACACTGGTTTTTGCTCTGTCAATGACTACTAGACTAAGTAACAGGCCAACATAATGGATCAGTTTTTACGAATTTCAACATATTACGTTTCGTTCGTGCATTCAAGGACAAGGTTCAAACACAAAGAAAGTAATATTTTAGCTACTTCTTTCTCAGGTGCTGTTTGTGAGTTCTTTCCTTTTATATTCCGCGGATTAAGATATTTTATCGTGGTATCTATTGATTAGACTCGAAAAGATGTCCAATCCTATGTTAAACTGGTTAAGTTGACTTTGGGTTTAGTTTCTTCCGGACCTAAAGGGGTCAAGGGCCAAACCTAAGCAGTAGTTTTTTGTTAGTGTTTAAGTTCTTGGACTAAATTCGGAAAAATTCGAACTTGTGGCTACAATTACATGGACAATGGATGGACATACTTAGTAACGTTCATTTTAAATCAGAGAGAGAATGGGTATTTGGAACTTGCAGTTTGCAAGCAATGCATGGATTATGCTGCCTTATTTGGCTGCAAGTGGCACCACAATCTGTACCAGCCAAAAATCGTGTATATTATTTTTTACCTTTACAAGATATGATGAAACCTCGAGGTACTACATACCAGCAGTGTACACACATTTCATGGCCAAGGTTACCACAGTGGTGCAGTCGCAGCAACTCCGTTTCTGGGCAGGAGGAATATCAAGTTCGACCTAGCCATTGACGGCAAATAACTAATGAAGTCTGTCAATGTCCACAGGTTGGATTGACCAGAGGCAGGGGGATGTCCGAGATTACAGCGACTGGTCCTGGTTGATGTCTAGACCCACCTGCCTCGGGAGATCAAACAACACGATTGCAGGGAGATTCTCCGCTGTATCATACAGTACAAGTTGAGCAAACCACAAGGAGGCCCACAAAACCACCAAGGCAAGAAGAGATGGGACATGAAGGGACAACAATGTTCTTATGACCTATTCTTACCGACAGAAGCCCCCTTCAAGTACAAGAATCTCACGCTTGCACTAATATTACTCACAGGAGTCACAGCCCGAGGGAAACAGAGTCACAGCCCACAGGGCAAAAGCTAGTTGGAATGACAATATGTAGAGGCAATGGTGGAGGGGTAAACAGGTGATGGAACAAGTTTCTTTTTCAAGAAAAAAGACCAAGATAGTCTCACAATGGCGTCTACTAATTCAGTTCAATGATTAAGGATGATTAATTTCATAAGTTATCCGACCCACTAACTACTATTCCAGAGAACTTAGTATCAAAGCAGGGTAAATTGGTATTGAAACACTTCCAGACATATTCCAGTACGAGCTTGGTCCAAGCTATCCTCCTGCCATTATTTGACATGGAAAACATTTGATGAAGAGCTGCTAATAAAACCAGTAGTTAGCAGATGCCTTATGTGGGCGTCTCATAACCCCAAGATCTCACAAGGACCCCCACCAGCAGATATGACTGTGTGTATGTTGTTTGAATGGTTGGTGCAACGTAACTCCATAGAAATTCATGGCAAAAAGGGTTAGCTCATTACGATGCCCTTATAGACAGAGGGTTATGTGGCAATATGTGATTGCAGCAACATGGAAAGGCTACTGTCGTGTTTGATGGATTATATGAGCATGGACCATCAACATAAAAGGACAACGACTCACTCCTTAGGAGGATCTGGAGGAGAAATGGACAGAAGTTCCATTTCAACTTGGATCGACACCTCCCCATGAATGTTTACCGAAAGACGCATTTCTGTTTCAAAACAACAAGAAAAACAAGCAATCCATTCATCAAACCTTCTCGGTAAAGTCTTGAACAAAACTGGTTGCCATAAACACGATATTGCCAGAGGGGTATGCAGATGTACGCATTGTTCAGACAACTCTGAAACAGGCATCAACTGTCAATACGGTGCTTGTGGGCGATGACACAGACCTGCTGATCCTCCTTTGCTACCACATGCCCATTGACTCTGCCCATGAGATATACTTCCAGCCGGAAACCAAAGCAGGGACACACAAGTTACCACGCTGTTGGAACATAAAGCTCACAAAACAGATTCTAGGTACAAATGTATGTGAGAACATCCTCTTTGCGCATGCCTTGTTAGGATGTGACACAACATCAAGAGTCTTTGGAATTGGTAAAGGTGTTGCCCTCAAGCAGTTGAAAGGCAGTGCAGACTTCAAAGTCCAGGCAGAAATGTTCAACAAAAGATTGGCTACATCTGAAGGAATTGCATCTGCTGGCGAAAGCGCACTGGTGAGTCTATACAGTGGAAGTAAAAAAGGAGACACGTTGGATCAACTGAGGCTGCACAAGTTCCACCAGAAAGTACGTTCCAGCAGTTCCAGTGTTCAGCCCAGACATTGCCCCAACGTCTGCAGCAGCTCGCTACCACAGCTTCAGGGTATATCACCAAGTGCAGACATGGAGGGGATATGATGTATTACCCACTGACTGGGGTTGGAAAGTGTCTGATGCAAGCCTCATTCCAGTAATGACAGACAAAGATGTAGCGCCAAGGGCCTTACTGGAAGTCATCAGATGCACCTGTAAGGCAGGATGTTCGACGATGAAATGTTCCTGTCGCAAGGCGGATCTCGACTGTTCGACTGCATGTGGCGAATGTCGTGGTGTGTGTGCCAATATCTCAGCTGTTGATCAAGATGCCTCTTCTCTTGATAATGATGGTGATTAAACAGTGTGTTCCTAGTACATCAAACTCTATGTAGATGTGTAGGTGTGATTATAGTGTTATGCAGAACCTCTGAAGTAAAACATCAACAACTGTGGATATTTAAATAGTATAGCAAGTCAAATTCAACCCTAATTTAGTTTATGTATATGCCTTAATGATTTTTTCTTTTCAAATTTAAAGAAAGTGTATGCCATGTAACACTTAAATGTGAAACAACTGAGGGTGATGGTTTTATACAGAATTTATGTGATTTACAATGCACATTCTCTTATAAATAATGACATATTTAGAGTTGGTTTTAAGCTTCTGTGATGCAATAAGAGAAATATGGCCAAATTGTGTGTTATACCGGTATATCTCCTGATCACATACAGAGCAAGCTGATGATTTAAATCGTTCATTAGATGCATTACAAGTGTTTCACCGACATGTTACAACCAGTGTATCCCTTGATCAGACTGTGCGAATGGGCAGCAGGCTGTTCTGGGTCTACACTTGTCGCAAACACTTTTGAATTAGTTTAAAGGTGTGTCACATAATTGGTGTTTAATTGTATTGATGATTTTGTACACTTTATATATACCAATCGAAGTAGACTGCAATATACCATATATACCCTAAATATTCGGACGCCATAGCAAATTGTTGTAAGTGGCACAAACCTTGAACTGTTTTTTGAATATGTTGCCCATTCATGATTGTGATATCCAATACCAATTGTGGTATCCAATAATCCAATTTTGGAGCAGGCTGGTCTGGGTCTACACTGTTTGCTCAGACACTTATGTCTGAATAATTAGGGTAATTACGGTGCCAGGTGTATTGAAACTATCAGGACAATATAAGCACTGCATAGTAATTTAGTTGTCATAATTATTTGACTTTTGCCTATATATATGTGTGTTTCTTTGGAGCAAAATTTTATAAACGGCTGAAAATAATGTGTATTTTGTTCTGTTTGACATTGGTCAAACAACTTGACCCCAGAAGTTCATGATTGGACATTACATGCACGATAAGAGACTATCACTTCATCCCATTATATTAAAGTGGTATGCAACAATGTTGTTTTAATATAAGCTACACTGTAGACAATGATCAAAACAACATTGAACATGTATACACACAATGTAGAAGCAAAGACGTGGATTTGTATGTCAAAATGGCTGCAAATAGTGGTTTTCAGGTTTGACCTTGACCCTGTTCCAAGAACTTGAAATGCAAGGTTCATGAAACTGATTCCATTTGATTGGCCACCTAGGCCAGTATCATGATATATGTTAATTTCGAAGCAGAAATACGCAAAACTATAGCAAATATGGTTGAAAATAGTGATTTTCGTGATTGACCTTGACCTTGACACATGAATTTGACCTTTGAAATTCATGAAACTAATTTCATTTGAATGGCCACTCAATGTACTATAGGAATTGACTAAAAAATCACATTAATCTGCCAAGTAGATGCAGCGATATACACATTTCTGAAATAGTGTAATTTTCATGGCGGCCATCTTGGATTTATGCAAATTAGACATCATTCCCCGAAGTAGATTTTGGTAGATTTTGAATATGTTGTTCTAGGGACCTCTCTAAAATGTATGGTGAAGAAAAAAAAACTTTTACAATTTGTGGTGGGTCCATCGCTAATTTGACTAGACTAGTATAGAACATAGCGCGTTTCATCGGTGAACAGGCGAGCCCATTCTCACTGCATAAATCTTCCAGTTATTTGCTAGTTGGACGAAAGGTCTTAATCTCAGGCGTCGTTAAATGACAGAAGCCATCAGTCGGGATGCCTGTATACTTCTATCTACTCCTATATCTTACTTACCCGTGGCTGCAACAAATTGCTCACAAAACAGTGCGATTCTAAGAATTTATTTCCAGTCATTTTATGTATCACTCTAAATGAACCATTCAGGGGGCCGTTTCACTAAACTTCGTAAGTGGTGCAAACTTTTTCACTAAACTATAAGACTAAAATGTTCGTTCGTACAAAATTATGATAGTCTGTAAACAATTATTGGATTTACATTTATTGAGCATAGGCTGCATATATGCAGCCTATGTTCAATAAATGTAAATCCATGAATTGAAATTTTCAGACGATGCTAAATTTGCACTTACGAACATTTTAGTCGTACGAAGTTTAGTGAACTAATATATATGAGAGAAGCCATGTGATTTTGTACCCAAGAATATTTTTTCATGACACCTATTTACAAAAACTTTTATATTTTCCGTAAACGGGGTCGAAATTTTACGAAATTCCCATAGCAAATGCGGATAGCTACTATATATTTTCGCTGATTATTTCGTCAACTTCCGACTTAATTTACGGAAAATATCGTAATTTTTGCAAATAGTTTTCATTAGATATCGCACATTTTCAAAATCACATACCTTGTCTCTTGTATATTCTAATATCGGAAAATGCTCAGATGTAATATCAGAACTATATTTTAATGCGGATTCCCATCAATTAAGGGCGCTGATAAGTGATTCGGCCACATGTAAATCAACAAGTCAATTACTCCGCGACAGTTGCAGCCGTTTTCAGCCAATGATAATGAGGGAGAATGCGGGCAATTAAATGTATGGCCGTTTCTCGTGTAATTGCCGTCGGAACGGGCATACCGCCATCCGTACTCTGTCGGCGATTGTAACTATGCTTTGGATATATGAATTAGCCGTATACAGTGAAACCTCTCTAAACCGGACACCCTGGGAGGTCCCCAGGGTATCCGGTTTAGAGAGGTTTCACTATAATTCAAGTACAAGCGCATTTTAATGTACATTGTATGTGTGGACTTTGTAATGAAGAGGTATTGCCATGATGAATTATCGATAGGCAGTGAAACCTCTCTTAACCGGACACAATGGGAGGTCCCCAGGGTGTCCGGTTTAGAGAAGTTTCACTGTAAATCAGACATTTGATCATTCTGAGCCATAGTCGCGTGCTATGTAATCATGAACTGGCATAATCACCGGAGATAAATGACCAAGAACTATTTACGTATTCGTTTAGACGTAGTACTTACAACATTTCAAATTAAAGGTACATGCCCACTCAGTAGGCACAAAATGTTCGTTATAAGAATTAAATAAGTGTATAATTGTGTCACTATTCCACCAGTTCTAAACATTATGAGGGCCCGCTAAACAGATATAATCATTTAGTAATATTTATTTTACTGATAGTGACTCGCGGTGGTATCAGGCTATTTTCATATGCAAATGAGGCATGATAGTTTTTATACTAATTAAATGCGTCACCTGAAAAAATAACATTTTTCGACAAATTATAAAGTGTGGTCATTGCACATCCAAAAATATATACAGAGAATAAATAATAATGTCCGTTAACATTTTAAGGAAACTCCGTTATCGCCCCTGATATCAGTGTAGAATTTACGTCTAATATAAAATATATAATAATGCCAATCAATACGTAGGGTAATGGTGAATTAATGTTTAGTTTGCCAGGAAATGTCATATCTACAGAATGTACAAAACTATCTGTTTCCCTACATTATAACCTACTGAGTGGGCATGTACCTTTAATGGAATAGTTTGAAAATTACCATAGAAGGGTACATACACGCTAGTAAGGATGACGGACACGTTGACGTTTCTGTATTGGTAAATAATCGTAACGGAGTATACCACCAACATACAAGCACACATGCAGTAAATAAATGAATTTAAAAATAATCATTAACAGTGCCACTATATTGTGGATGTACATGCGTTTTAATAACGAAATACGTACACAAACAAGTATAACAGCTACGAAATCGGTAACATACCCACGTTACATGAAGACAAAAAACATATCAATCGTTAGTGCGAGTATGTACATGATGTATATACTCGCACTAACGATTGATATGGTTTTTCTTCAGCACGTTATAAATGCATACAAACCATCTTCGACACAAGAATACATTTATATATCTTGTAGTTTAAATTACATATTATACACCCATTATATTGGAAATTACCATATATTATCATAATGCGAAAATATAGATAGCAGTATTAACAATAGACATGGACGTAAACCTATTAATAACCTGTGTCCGGGGTCCGGTGTCGACGATTTTCATCTATAATCGACACCCTGATGTCTCAGTTGGAGGAAATAAAAAACACGTTATTTTTTTTCACATTTCTACAACATCTACATAATGTTCATTCTTCTAAAATAATAAGACACATGTGGTTGGAACATTATATTGAATATTATTAAATGCTGATGGACGAGATGTCGAGAGATATACGCTATAGCAATGTAGTTATTGTGTTTATTTATGTAGTTATTCAATTCAAGACACTTCATTAAATGTATGTTTACACCAATGAAGTTGCCCTAGTTATTTTGCATAGTTACGTCTCCGTAACTAACACAAATAGTTGTGGGTCAAATTCTGACAATACCGGTGTACACTCTGATAAGTTATCACATCGCAGTCTTGTTAGGGTCTACACTGTCCGTCACATATGAGACAATCCATGTGATTCTGTATTATCCCATCAACACAGTGCGTATGCGCCGTGAAACGCGGTGCCGTGAAACCTTTTTGATATTTTGTCAATACGACCTAATCACTGCGTATGAATATGTGCGGTGGCTGTTTTTTATTTCTTTTTCCATTTGAAAGCCATTTGTAGGTGTTGACGGGATAAATAGAATAGTAGGTTAGTGTCGTGAATGGGAAAACAATATCTGGCGCGGCACGGAAACGGGATGTGCTCGGCAGAGCCTCGCCCATCCCGTTTCCTAAGCCTTGCCAGATATTTTGTCCCATTCACGGCACTAAACTACTATTCTCTAATATTATGTATATGCGATTTTTCAGGAATATATTTGCACATTTTACGTTAGAAACAAAAACATGGAACTTTATAAATTTATAATTAAATTATTATTGTCTTTTTTTCCTGTCAATACTTGGTTTTATCCACCCTATAAAAGTAATATCGACCGAGGACGAGAGAAAATTAACAAAACGTTTATAAACCCTACATGTACCTGTTTCCCGCAAGTTTGTATTATTGTACCTTTGCGCATGACAACACTGAGCAGATTGCGCCAAAGCACAGGACCTAATGTGATTATGCTGGTCATACATGTTTTGTTAGATACTGCCATATTTATCAGATTATTTTCGTAAAACGTATAATTTCTCTTTGCTAGGCACAGCTCTAATAGTTACCTTACTGTATTTTCAGGTCCAAGGTCACGAAAGATCAAACGTCAACAGAAAACATCAGACGACAAACGACCGCGAACAGCGTTCTCTACGGAGCAACTGCGCAGACTCAAGCAGGAGTTCGACAGCAGCCGATACCTCACAGAGAACAGACGACAACATTTAGCACGGGAACTTGGACTAAACGAGTCTCAAATTAAAATATGGTTTCAAAATAAACGCGCGAAAAATAAGAAGACGTCTGGCGAACAGAATGTTCTGGCGCTCGAGCTAATGGCGCAGGGTCTGTACAACCACAAGACGATGAATTCAGACGATATGGACGTGAAGATGGAACTATAGCCGCGTGAGTTTAGTGACGTCATGAATAATGCTAGTGACGACATTACTTGACCAATACAACTACTGTACAGAGATTGCCAGTGGTGCTGCACTCAACGCCAGAGTAAACTGTTTCACTTCGAAATACGCACCGGATTCCTGACGATTTCCCATTCAATTACATGCAGAAGATACTGCAAAAACACATTTTCGTCCAGTAACCGGCGCAAGAAATTGCGCCGGTTACTATATGAAAAATGTGTTCATACGATAGCTTTAAGTAGAGCTGAATAGCATTCTCGTCACAAAACCGGTGCAAATTTCGGCGTGAAGCATTTTTCGCCGGTGCGGAGTGCAGTACCAGTAATTACGGCGTAGTGAAATGTTGGTCATTGTGGGAAAGATCCAAGGAAATCCAAATGCAGCGCTTTTAAAAATTAGCAGAATTGACGTTTAGTGTGGCGACGGTGTGGCGACTGGGCGACGCGCTACGACAAAAGTAGGCTTATTGACTTCGCGATCAGAGCAGTCTGATCAAGGTTTACACAGATCGCTGCTGACATGGAACACATTCGCTCTATCTATAACGAAAGCTGTCTCCATATAAGAGAGTACGAGTGCGATTACAAAACGAAAGGTAGCATTGTAGAACGCCCTACTGTTCACCCACCCCTAGTATAACCCCGGTTACACTAATGGTAGGTGTGTAACACCCGGCACGCATCTAACAAGACATACGCATGTAGCCTGATATCAACGACCTATGGGTACCTATGGGTCGTTGTTATCAGGCTACAAGAGTATGCTATTTGATCAGGACTGGTCATAAACCCCATTCATCCCATTTATCCAGTCACAGCTTCGCATAACCATACAGGCTGATCGGGACCTACATGCACACTGGTCAAAACTGAACAAGCCACGTTTTGTCGTGGCGAGTCCGGGGCCAATATTTATTTTCCCAACTCGTGCGGGACATGTGGATATACCGAAGTATATACAAGAACTCCAAAACGAATCGCCCCAGTTGTACATGACGTGACCACATGTGAAAAACTCGTAGCACGGATGGTAAACAAAATATGATAACATTTAATTAAATTATAATCATGTTTAGAAATCAGCAAAAATTGCCATGAAAAAAAAAAAAAATCACGTCTGAACGCCTACTAATAATAGACCTTTAGAAACGATATTTTTTTTGGTTTGCATGGCTTCACTTTTTGATTGTTTCTAAGCATAATGAGGCTCGTAGCTAGTTATCTCCCGCTGAATTTATTATAGTAATCAGGTCCAAGTTGTAGTTTATAACCTTATTGCTTGTAAACAGAGCGAATGTTGTGAGTCAATATAGTGATTTCTACTAGTGTGGATCCTAATAATACTACACATCTGATCTGGAACTACATTATTTGCCAGATTCATATTTTCACACCTATTAATGTTATGGCGATCAGTGTAGACTCATATCAGACTGCACGTATGTGCAGTCTGATATGTGTCTACCATGATCGCGAAACTCAATGTTCGTGCTATTCAGTAAGAAATAAACGCTAAAATACATGATAGGACCGGATCTCTATAAATAGATTTGCAAAGGGAAATAACTAGCTATGATCTCTCATTAGGAAACCGTTATACAATCTCTGCTGCACATTATTTACCTGTGGATGTGACGGCATACTATTCAGGGGCGGATCCAGCATTTGGGGAACGGGGGGGGGGGTTGTCTAGTTGCGAAGGTAACTCTTGCAATCTACTCCCGTACCGTCCGTAGCTAGCTACGGACGGTACGGGTGTAATTGCAAGAGTTTCCGTTCGCAACTAGGGGGTTGTTATATTTGTTATCTCTTCGAAATGCACTTTCCTGTGTTTTATGGCAAATTCAGACTCCAACTGGTGGTAAACTGTGATCTATGCAAACTCCGTGGCTGAAGGGTGTGGGGGGGGGCGGGGGGGGGGGGTGGTTGCAACCCCGGAACCACCCTCCAGATCCGCCCCTGCTATTCTGTCTATCATATATGCCATGTATTTATTTGTTCTTCATGTATTAGTATATGACGAATTACAATATTGGTACCATACATATGTCTCGTTTTATATATTACAACCTCACATTTCTCTTTTGCCCACACGTTTGAGTCTCACAGCGTGGGTTTACTACCTGTCATTGTATTGAAGATACATAACCGCCTGCATTAAAGGTACATGCCCATTCCGAAGGCACACACACATCAAAAACATGGTTTGTCAGCACTTTAGAATAATTTACAACATGCTTTGACAGCACTTTAGAATCATTTCCATTGGAAATGATTCTGAAGTGCTGTCAAACCATGTTTTTATTGAGAAATAAGGCAAGATATGAAAGCAACAGCAGACGACAATTGTTGTGTGTAGCGGTCTAAGGGTTAACTTTTTACAATGAGTCTCACCATGATAACAAGACTTTTATCATGTTTGTTCATAGCCTCGTTTCTTACGCAATCACTAAACTTATTTAATAAATATTATTAAAGGTACATGCCCACTCCGAAGGCACAAAATGTTCTTTATAGGAATTAAATACGTGTATAATTGTGCCACTATTCCACCAGTTCTAAAACCCATGAGTGCCCGCCATACAGATATAACCAGTCAGTAAGATTTATTGTACTGATAGTGACGCGCGGTGGTATCAGGCTATTTTCAAATGTGTAAATGAGGCATAATATTTTTCCATTATTTATACTAATTATATGCGTCACCTGAACAAAATAATATTTTCGACATATTATAAAGTATGATCATTGCACATAAACAAATAAATACAGATAATAAATAGTAATGTCCGTTAACATATTAAGGAAACACGGTTATCACCCCTGATATCAGTATGGACATTTACGTCTGATATAAACTGTATAATAATGCCAATCAATACACGGGGTAATGGTGAATGAATGTTTATTTTGCCAGAACACGTCTTTGGTTATGTCTCTGATATATAAAGAACAGTTTTGCCTACTGAGTGAGCCTGTGTATACCTTTAATATTGTCGAGATGCCAACGTGTCTCCATACAGTGGAGCCTCTCTAAACCGGATTTCAATAAAACATCTGTTATTATTTTATTGGTCATTTGTCTCATTTGATACTGTCTGATTTATAGTGAAACATCTCTAAAACGGACACCCTGGGAGATTTCACTGTATCTATTAGCAATCTCAACTCAAGCTGTTTGATTGACTGAGCCTGTGCTGTGACACAACTCAGGCTCAGCCAATCAATATTTTATTAGTTCAAGCATAATATTCAAGTAATTTAGATATAGAAAAAATAATATAATTACTAATATTGGTAAGATTAATACAGGCGGTGTGTATACAGTGGGGTCAGGGTGTAAGTGCACACACGAACGAACACGACAGGTTGGTTCGCTACCCACCCAAAGTGTATGTTGTTACCACTCAGTTGAACCGTCTCGCCGAGACGGTTCAACTGAGTGGTAACAACATACACTTTTGATGTGAAATGAGAAAAAATGCAGAAAAATATTTACATTTTTTTCATACATGAAATACAGTGGGGTCAACGTGTAAGTTCACACACGAACGAACACGACAGGTTGGTTCCAACCTTGGTTCCAACCTGTCGTGTTCGTTCGTGTGTGAACTTACAAGCTGACCCCACTGTATACTTTGACCTAAATATAACATTGACCGACCGTTTCCGCTGGAGTGGTCATGCCTCGACAGGTGTATATTGTGACCTCAATTAATAATCTCCACATAATGTAAGATGGCACCATGAGGAAACCAAACGTGTTGATAGATCAACCAACAAATGTTCCAAATGAGCCTTTATATAATTCCAATAAAGTACGTAGGCATATGCGTTGAAGGGGTCAGTGGAATAAGGGGGCTCTTCAATTAATTCTCTCTGTGACGTATTGAAGCAACTGGAATGGTGCTACCATTATTGTTCCATATTGTTAATTACATACGTGTTGCTGTGATTGGAGAAATGGGGCTTATGGGTTTTGCGACGAGTGTAGATCCATATCAGCCTGTGATTCCACACAGTCTGGCCAGTAACTGCACTATTCGCAATTCCATCAATGACACATCGGTCACGCTTGTAACAAGCAATAGTGGTCGTTACTGGGAAGGAAAATGTAATACATTGAAACATAGCCGCACTTCGTCCTACATGGACAAACAGAATCAAAGTACTGAAATAACAGACCAGGTGCAAAATAGGAAACCGTAAAGGATGAATCCCATCGTAAATTTTACCATTCACATTGCTCGGCTCCCAACCAAACCAATTTGAAATTGGTAATAAAATAATGACCTTTACATGAACACGGGTCACTATTTTAACTGTTTGCGTGCTGGCGTCGAAAATATCCGCCAAACGAATTAGGAGTATATGTTTTATTTCTCTCTGTAAATATGTCTTGAAATTTCATTAGAATTGTGTCCTCTGGACACAATTCTAATGAAATTCCAAGACATATTCATGACATTTATAAGGAGAAATAAAAGAAAATATAATGAATTGTCATCTGCTATTTTTTAACTATTTATAGCCCAGAAATTTCCCAGCATGCAAATAGTTAACAAATCTAAAAGAGCATAAGTGGGCGATCAATTCGAATTCTGTAAAGTTTCGTTCTGATCAGCTGTCTATTCATGAGTAAATGGTTAACAATTTGACCTACATCTCGGATTGCGTGGCGCCGCCATTTCATTAAATTTGAAAAAGCCTTCAGCAAAGAATCATATCTGTACCATTTGACCAACATCCGCCAAGTGGTTCATGAGATAGAGCAATTTGAAGTTGGTAACTGAAGAATTATCCTTTTACCTTTGAGCGGCCATCTTTAATGACATAATTATACGATTGCAATACAAATAGAACATGGGGACGGTAACCTTTTTTGTTATTGATAAAAATTAAAAAGTACTTATAATTAAATATAGATATAATGCCGACTGTTCGTCAGCAGGCAGGAAAGGAACATACAGTAAATTATTTAACTTACTTTGCAGACCATTCATCATCTGCTTTTGCTCCGTAATTATCCGTTTCTAATAATTACATTAACATTGGTACATGTACTTGACCACCCATTTGATCAATTACACCCACCATAAACATGTTCGCCACGCATTACCGTTACAGAGGTACTGGATGGACCAGTACCGGCTTACAGAGATCGCCAAAAGAAATGGCGACCGACAGCCATAGTTAATGCTTCTATAAATACATAAATAAAATGGCAATACCTAAAGTTAGTAACATACATCGGACGCTGACATAATTATCTGAAGATACAGTAAAATGCTTTCAATATAATGCTAATCTCAAAATTGGCGACCGACAGCTATTATTAATGCTTCAAGAAATTGGAAAATAAAATAGCATTACCTAAAAATAGTAACATACATCGGACGCTGACATAATTATCTGACGATACAGTAAACATGCTTTCAATATGATGCGAATATCAAAACTGGCGACCGAAAAATCTCGTTTCCTGTATATAAATTGGATAAAGTTGTCCCACATTCTACAACGGGGCGGTATACATGTATTGTATTTATGCGAGTGACTTGCTGTCCTATTCAGCAATACGACATACTATATCATCTTCTAATACATGTATGTGTCTGTGACTGGAGAAACGGGCCTTTGTGCATTTGTGACTAGTGTAGCTTCTCATGAAATATCTCCCTCCTGTAGCCCGTGATAAACGATATTATAGAGAATAGTAGGTTAGTGCTGTGAATGGGAAAAAATATCCGGCAAGGCTCAATAATTTCTTTATTTCTCATCAGAAGTATATGTTGTGACCATTCATTTGAACCGTCTCGCCAAGACGGTTCAAATGAGTGGTCACAACATATATTTTGGTTCAGAAATAAGGAAAATAGATAGAGAATAGTAGGTTAGTGCCGTGAATGGGAACAAATATCTGGCAAGGCTCAGGAAACGGGATGGGCGAGGCTCTGCCGAGCACATCCCGTTTCCGTGCCGCGCCAGATATTTTTTCCCATTCACGGCACTATGTACTGCTTTTTCGGAGCATGACGTGTGTTTATTGATGTAATGGCAAACAGTGCAGATCCGCACAGCCTGATCTGGATCTACACTGGTTGCAAAATCCAGCAGCCCCATTTCTTCAGTCACAGCCACACACGAGACCGTTTCACAGAGTGAGTGCTGAATTTGACAGTGCTGAGAGACTATTATTAAGCGTGTTGATTTAGGATTGGATGACGTGAAGTCAAGTTATAAACACACCCTTTTTATTGTGAAAATACCAACTTAATCAATTCAGAATAATGATTTCGGTTGACGAATCTAGGAAAGTTTAGCAAAGACTATTACATGTACAACATTCGTATCACGAATTCTGTGCATCAATGTCCATAGTCTTTTGCTACGTAAATAACCTCATCGTCATTCCATCATTTCTAATCCTCTTTAACAGACCAGTGACTAGTTACATATCAGACTAAGATGGGGTTGGGTATGGTTGTTTCGGTAACAGATTTAGTCATGAAGTGACTATTATATGTGGCTGTGATTGTCAAAATGTGGCTAATGGAAATTCTGGCAAGTCAATCTCTGGATTTGCTGGAATACACCGTCCGCATATGTTTTATACTGTGTGTATAAGCTTGGGTGTTTCATTTACAGAGCATCGAACAGTGTATACCCTGATCAGACTGCTACACTGGGCGCAAGGACCGCACCATAAACCCGATTTCTCCAGTCACTGCCACGTATTAGCCACACAGAAGTCGACAAGTAATCGACACCAATTATACGTCGACGCATCAATTTCGACAGTCACGTGAATCCGCCACTATTGCTCATTATCTCGCCGACGCTCATCGGATACCATACCCACCGCGTAGCACCAGCATATATCAGCTTGCTAATCTTATCCAGTTCAATGAAACGCTTTCGCGCCATGCGTTGTCCATGCAACACGGGAAGCTTCAAACACCTCATGACCATCGTGTCGGTTTAGGAGAAACAAACACCACAACTATGACGTATCACCACGTGAAGACGAAGGGATTCCCGCGTCGCGCGCCTCGTGTTTTGAGTCTCCCAAGGTTTCTCGGATGTCCTGTTTTGCATAAGAAAGTAGGCCGGGCATTGTGCGGAGTAATACAGACGTATCAATCTCTCCGGAGGTACGGCTGACTCCTAGTGACTAAATGTCTGGCCTGACTGAATAAAGACGTTGAATTGAAAACTAGTTAATGAAAAAGTCAGAACTGTCGTAATTTTGACTGACGGCATTATGCTCAGAAGAATGGTATGGAGTGTGTATACCCAGGTAGGCAAACAATGTAATAAAGACTGAATTAATTAACTCGTGAATAATGCGTGTTACTCGATGTAATAATACATTAATCACGGGACAGGAAGATGAGATAATATGATTGGAAAGCTTGCGGCGGTTTGGGGCGAGCCCAGTCATTTAGAGACAGGCATTAACACGCCGGAACACAGCCGTGATGGCTTGTACAATGTGCATGATCACGTGGTTACAACAACAACAACAACAACAACGGCTGAAATAGTTGAAAGCTCGCCCACTCCAAAGTAAGTACTATTTGATACTTTCCTAAATATGCAACGGATTCTTATGAAATATGGAGCAGCAAACGCGTCTTCATGAGCTGCATTCGGTGGTCCACGGAGTTCAGCACAGTCTTATGTCGCTTTTGCGAAGAATTAATTTCCGTGTCGGTAGATGCGGAAATCGATTCTTCGCAAAAACGACAGACGTTTGTGCCAAAATACAGCGACCACTGAATGTAGCTTAACAAGACGCGTTTGATGCGCAATATTGCATCAAAATCCGTTACATAATAAGGACAAAATAAAAGAATACATACTTTGAACCGGAGGGCTTCTGGAAGATTCAGTATGTGTTGTTGGTGTAACCACATGATCATACACCTTGTTATAACAGCGAGTAGTGAATACAACGAATTGTTATATCGATCGTGGGAACGAATTGTTAATTGGCGGGAACGAATTGTTAAATTGAGGGAACGAACTGTTATTTCGTGAGAATGAATTGTCACATTCGAGGGAACGAATTGTTAAATTAAGGGAACAAATTGTCATTTCGTGGGAACGAATTGTTAATTCGTGGAAACGAATTGTTATATCGTGGGAACGAATTGTTAATTCGAGGGAACGAATTATTGCTAATTCCAAGGAACGAATAGTTAAATTGAAGGAAGGAATTGTTAAATTGAGGGAACGAATTGTTATTTCGTGGGAACGAATTAATAAATAATCCATGTCCCCTGCAGGACTCCGTACAAAACAACCATAGTATAGTTAACTTTGTACATAGAGAATAAAAATATCCGGCAAGGCTCAAGAATTTCTTTATTTCTCATCAGAAGTATATGTTGTGACCACTCATTTGAACCGTCTCGCCGAGACGGTTCAAATGAGTGGTCACAACATATACTTTGGTTCAGAAATAAGGAAAATAGATAGAGAATAGTAGGTTAGTGCCGTGAATGGGAAAAATATCTTGCAAGGCTTAGGAAACGGGATGGGCGAGGCTCTGCCGAGCACATCCCGTTTCCGTGCCGCGCCAGATATTTTTTCCAATTCACGGCACTACCCTACTATTTTATTTATCCCGTCAATACCTACACATGGCTTTACAATGCAAATAAATTACCCCAGCCATACGCAGTGATTAGGTCGTATTGACAGGATATCTAAAATGTTTCACGGCACAATGTTTAACGGCACATACGCACTGTGTTGACGGGATAAATGTTATTTCTTGTGTGTTCATTGTGTTGAGGTGTGAGAGACATAGAGGCACCTCGTTGCTTGTCGTGGATCCTGAGATGACCACAGTACGCTTCACTGTTGTATATGATCTTAAAAGGTAAATCAAGGTGCATGATCACGTGGTTACAACAACAACAATGTCGCCCACTCCAAAGTAAATATTATTTGATATTTTCCTTAATATGCAACGGATTTTGAGTAAATATGGCGCAGCAAACGCGTCTTCATGAGCTGCATGTGGTGGTCGATATTTCAGGTACCACCAAATGCAGCTTAACGAGACGCGTTTGATGCGCCATATTTCATCAAAATCCGTTACGTAATAAGGACACTATAAAAGAATACGTACTTTGAATCGGTACTTGTTGTTGTTGTTAGTACCACGTGACCATACACCTTGCAAATTAACACAATATAACAGAAAAGAAATACACTTTCAAGTATATTTTGCAAACAAATAGTAAATACTAATACAAATATGCTCCGTCAGAAGTAGTGGACGTTTGCATTTTTTGCATCATGCATACATTATGTTTATTATTACAACAGGAAATATGTGATTATTAAACGTGTATAGAGCCAGACTAATCGCGAATAAAATTATTATTTTATTTTATTTATGAAATAATATAAAGAACATTGAAAACTATTTAACCGTAATATGTAGCGATTTGAAACTTGGTGTGTGCCTTCTTTATAGTGTGTACAGTGGGGTCAGCGTGTAAGTGCACACACGAACGAACACGACAGGTTGGTTCCAACCTGTCGTGTTCGTTCGTGTGTGCACTTACACGCTGACCCCACTGTAAAGTGAATTGCGATTTTTGATTCGACCCCCTGTCGTGGATTATCTCCCGCTTTTAGACACGTAAGAGGTAAAACTGTTTAACTGTAATAGCTAGGAACTTGAAACTTGGTGTGTGCCTTTCGTATGATGTGTAGATGCGCAAAGTGAATTTCAATTTCACCAGTTCATGCATTATCTCACCTTTTTGACTTAGAATCTCCCAGGTTTGTCTTGTAAGACGTAAGACCTTTTAACCGTAATAGCTCGGGACTTGAAACTTGGCGTGTGCCTTACTTATGGTGTGTAGATGCGCAAAGTGAATTTCGATTCTGGATTATATCTGCCTTTACGATTTGGAAAAGTGGGTATATTGCGATGGCGCGCCATCAACTGTGCTCTAGGTCTTAATAAAGTGATGTTTATATAGTACAACCTCTCATATATAGTACAACCTCTCTACAACAGCCAGTTACGGGAAAACAACACTGGTTGTTGTAGAGAGGTGGCTGTAGTAGGGAGGTTACATATATAGCGATTTGACTGATTGGGATATTAACTATTGACTGTTACAGAAAGGCGGTTGTTGCAGAGAGGTGACCGTTATAGGGAGGTTACATTTTTAGCGATTTGTCTGACTGGGATATAAATGAGTGGGTGTTACAGAGTTGGGGTTGTTGTAAAGAGATGACCGTTCGCCGACTGTATCAAGAAACCACTAGTTCGCCAGTTGTCCATTTACTGTTTATTTCCTGCCGGGTACAATGGACACACTGCATGAACAGGCGGCACCGCCCTGCTGGATAGAGCAGAGGTAGTCACACATGGACATGGTGGATGTGGCGACCAGCGGTTCATGGTGGATACCCCCGTCATGGTGGATACCCCCGTCATGGTGGCTACTAGCGTCAGCCATGCTAGCCCCTTCCATGGCAACAAACCCTGCAACGGACATTCGTTTTACGTACACGTATGAAAGCCTTGGATTATGTCAGCCATACATATAGTATCCGGCCCCGTCTGGAAATTTCAATTGATGGATTTACATTAATTGAACATAGGCTGCATATATGCAGCCTATGCTCAATAAATGTAAATCTAATAATTGTTTACAAGAACACGTTGTTAACGTGATTACAGACTACCATACTGTTACACATACGGACATGTTAGTCGTACGATGTTTAGTGAAACGTCCCCCTGATGGCAATACACGGGCACAAAACGTAAATAATTCCAGCACAAAAATATTTACACAATTCCCTAATATTTGATTGGCCCGTAGCAAGTCTCTGTCCAAAGTTTATATCCCAGTAATCTCCCACGCCGAATTACTTTCCGTAACCGTGAGGCGCAGTTAAAATAATTCTTAAGAAAACGGAAAATAAACACATTTTCTTGATGAATTTGTTTCAAATGCTGGAATTATAATTTTGTGGAATGTATCGGGGATATAAACTTGGAAAAGTCGCGGGAATACTGGACGAGGCCTTCCGGCCTTCGTCCAGTATTCCCGCGACTTTACCCCGATAAATTCCACAAAAAGGCCATTCATTCCTATAATATATAAGATGAGACGTCAGGGTATAATTATGTTGAGACTTGTACCCCGGTCTGAAGAAGAACAAAACAGAGCATTATAGAAGGCACTCACTTGATCCAGTAGTGTTGGACTATATTTTAAAAGGTTATATGCGATTATTATTATATGGAATTTTGAACAATAAACGACATTTTTGGGAATGCATTGAACTCAATATAAATACTGTAGTGTTTCATGTGCTTGCACATAATGATACTATTTGACATATATGTAACCTATGTTTTGAAGGTGTCCTTAACTTTTAAATTAATGAACCAAAATTCTACTCTAAGTGATCGATCGCGCTTGATAATCATACAGTAGAGTCTTAAACATTGTGCACTTTAATTAGTTATAGTCAGTGATATTCAAACCTGTAGCCTATTTCATCAACATTGCAAAGTATACTTTAGCAACAAAGTATACTTTGAGGGAGAAATTTTCAATTTTATGATAAATTTATAAGTTTTTATTATACTGAATTTATTACATTATCACAGCCAATTTGGCTGTGATAATGTAATAAATTCAGTATAATAATTCTGCATACTTTTAATCATTAATTAGAATCGTCTGGAAATGTTCAATAAATGTATTGCATATATGCAGCCTATGCTCAATAAATGTAAATCCAATAATTGTTTACAATTAAACGTTGTTAACGTGAAATTTACAGACTACCATACTGTTACACATACGAACATGTTAGTCGTATGGTGTTTAGTGAAACGGCCCCCTGATAAAGAAATACACGGGCACAAAACGTAAATATATATGATCAGACGTCCGGGTATACGCAGAGACTTGTAGCCCGGTCTGAAGAAGAACAAGACAGACTATGGATCTTTTACGCCATACTCACTGTGGTATACATCGTTACAGGTGGTACACGGACTGAGCAAGAGGTCGAGCAACGACGGGTCTGCAATATACAATTATTTACTTTTGAGGAGGTGTACACGGAATTTACGGACCTGAGAAAAGTCAGATTTGCGGACCTGAGAAAAATCATATTGAATATGACTTTTCGAAGGTCCGTACAAATAAAGGTTTTTAAACATACTTGTTTATGAAATATCGAACCATTTATATACTGTAAAGTTTGTTTTGGCGTTGAGTATATATAGTTATGATAATAGATGTATACGTTATTTTTATGACCCTAAATATGAAATTACTATTCCTGAGCCTAAAATGGTATTTGTATACATAGTACATAAATACATAGAGAATATGTACCAGACAATAGTCTGTTTCACGAAAGCTGCCCAAATTTTACGGCCATATACACAATTCAAAAACAATATTTTTTTCGATAATATTAAATTAAAGGAAAATTTAAGAATGAGCCTCCTTTTTATTTCGTGAAATTTGGTCAAATATTGGTTTTATTACGAAAAATTGATTTGTCTATGGGAATTTAACATGGGAGAAAAAGGTAGAGGAGTTGTGGGAGGAGTCAAAAAATGAACACATTTGGAAATTGACTCCGAAACCTAGCTATATAGCTTGGAAATGATCTAACTAAGAAAACAAAAATTAAATTTAAAAAATCGGTCCAGTATTTCTGAAATTAATTTTTTTTCCCCATGTTAAATCCCCATAGACATCTTCAATCCGTGAAGATGTCTACAGTATGGGGATTTAACATGGGGAATTTTTTTTTCGCAATAAAATCAATATTTGACCAAATTTCACGAATTAAAAAGAAGGCTCATTCTTAAATTTTGATAACATTTAATATTATCGAAAACAATATTGTTTTCGAATTGTTTATATGGGCGTAAAATTTGGGCAGCTTTCGTGAAACAGACAGTAGTGACTGTTGATATCAAGTTTATCAGTCAAGGCTAGAAATGCGTAGAAATTCCGAAGCTTGCCAATAAATTCCTACAGTTTCCGAGCCGAGCCTGGTATTTTATTTATTAGGTAACGTTTTATGCTCGAAAATGATCACAAATGACGTTATCTATGGACAGAACGCGGACTTGTTTACGTTGCGTCATTACACTGGCGTCATTCGGTAACTTCACGTGACGTCATCCGACCAATGAAACGTTAGTTTTCACGTCGTTGTAACCCGAATGTTTGTATAAGGTCAATGCCTGAATTGTCAATACACCGTTAGTGTATGTATCTCTGCGAAAATACATGATCCATGTGGTTGTGACTGGACAAATGCGTTTTCTTGTGACCATGTAGATCCAGATAATCAGATTTCTTCGCACTGTCTGATCAGGATTTCCACTGTTCGCCATTCCGTCAATGAAACACCGGTCATGCTTCGAACAAGCAATAACAATGTCGATATAGATCATTACCAGGCTACAAAAGTGTGTTACACGTATTATCACATCTTTGTTTGATCTTTGTTTCTGCATTTACACAGCGCATGCTCAATGTATGGACATGAGGATGTGATAACACAGTTACATCACGTTCGTCCGCATGTACGATCGATAATCCACTCGCTAAAACTCGCGGATTATCTCCCCGCACATGCGGACGAACTGTGATCTACCGCGGCACCATTTTCCAAGTCACAGCCACAATTCACCGACGGGTTACATGATCAGGTGGCCGTTTCACTAAACTGTGTACGACAAAAATGTTCGTATGCACAATAGTATGATAGTCTGTAAATTTCGCATGAACAGTATTTTTTTTGCAAACGATTATTGGATTTAAATTTATTGAACATAGGCTGCACATGCAGCCTATGTTCAATAAATGTAAATCCATCGATTTAAATTTCCAGACGATCCTAAATTTCCACTTAAGAACATTTTAGTCGTACGAAGTTTAGTGAAACGGTCCCCGGGTACACTTTTCGTACGCACTACGGTGGCTGGGACATCCACACTGGATGCGCACATCTTCTAGCACAACGCTACCGGAAGTACACACTACACTGCAGTCGTCGATGGCCTTGGACTCCGTTGTCATGGCAATAGCCAGGATACACAAAGACACGGACAGCCTCATCGTACGCTATGGCACCTACAACAGTTTATGGGATATGACATGTGAAGCCTTTTCTCGTAGGGGCGTCGGAAGCTTCATAGGACTGATCCAGTTAAGGTAGGGGACGGCCCCAACTAACCCAAAGTATATGCTGTTACTAGTCAGTTGAACAGGTAATAACATAATTATTTTAGATGAAATGAGAAAATTTGCATAAAAAATATTTAGAAATTTGTGCATCGGCTGATAGAAAATTGTTAAACGAGATCCAGCCGACACGAAAACAAAACGGAAAATTCATGTTCAAGTCAACAGTCAACTGTATGGGACTGCATATGTAATGTTTATATAATATTGATACTAATAATTACATTTCTAACTGATTTTTACCAGAGCATGGTGCTCTGGTAATTTATATATATGAAGTCTAAGTATTTGAATAAAAAATCATATTATTGTCACAATTATTGATCTGGCAGTTGACTCTTTATAATATATGAAAAAGGTGACGAAAAGCTGTAAGCTATTATTAGTATAACAACACAACTGTAGATCTGGGGCCCGTTCCACTAAACTTCGTACGACTAAAATGTTCCTAAGTGCAAATTTAGGATCGTCTGGAAAGTTCAATTGATGGATTTACATGTATTGAGCATAGGCTGCATATGCAGCCTATGCTCGATAAATATAAGTCCAATAATTGTTTACAAGAAATTATTGTCAATGTGAAATTTACAGACTATCATAATTTTGCACGTACGAACATTTTAGTCGTACGAAGTTTAGTGAAGCGCGCCCCAGTATCGCTTATATTACCGCAATGCACCAATGACTCACCATGAGCCCGGTCAATGATACCGACACGGACTAGCCGCACACTTTCATAAAATGTCCACAAATGCTATAAGCCAACTTTCTCAGAATCAGGGACTATATTTGTCATACACATATCATATATAAGCCGCATGTATTCAGTCACAAGTCAGACAGGGATCAGGAACTAGACGAACCGTACTGTAATAGCAATAGCTAAGGCCGTACAATAGTTCTTTCTCTGTTAAGCGTCCGTGTCCTGGTAGGTTTTTAGAGTGGTACTGTGAAAAAACAAACAAACTCTGTATGCTATTTGACACTATTTACTGGCGAAGTAACATGATAACTGACTGGAGACGTGTGCACGTTTTATATCCGTTCATGCATTCACACTTAATAAGTTTAATTAGAGTATTTTCATTTTATTTTTGGTGGCGGAAATTTAAATGTATGCTAAAAACTTCCTCAACCCTTGCTAAAAACTTCCTCAACCCTGCAAGGGTTGAGGAAGTTTTTAGCATAAATTTGCATTCGTTTTCTTTCTCAAGATCTTGTTTGTTTTTACCGGATACGTAGGTATGTTTTGTCCATCTGGTGGACGCTTAACAGAGAAAAATGAAAAGTCATGCAGAGCATGATGTTATTAGCCGATCAAATCAGGGTAAAGTGCATCGAACATATGTAGGTGTCTCTGGTAACATTGTCAATGGTAAACTATTTTCGACCACAGTTCTGTACCCAGCGTTGACATTTTTCTCGATTTTGTGCAGGTTTTGGAAACCCGTTCCCAAATCCATCCAATATCAGCAATGCCATAGCAGCAATGTTTTGTTGTCACCATTATGTTGCGAAATATTCCAGAGTAACACCTGTACTGTATGCTCTATTTATCTACAAATTACACTCCGCAATACACAAAGTTGTAGTCACTGTGTGTTTGTCCGAATTCTGTGGCAGCACGTGAGTGGGCGGAGCTACCAGGGCTATATATATCTAGCGGTTACAGTGTCATCTAAAAATAGACGCAAGCTCCTGCGTCTTCAGGCACATGCCCAGATTGGCCTAATGTGCCCCATCCGTGATTTTTTGCGCGATGTCGGGCGCAAGACAATCTATAATTTGCGGCATTGACAATAATTAAGGGGGATTGCCGCAATCGCGCGTGATGGATGCATCCCTGCCATCCCTGCATGATACGAAAACAAATCAAAGTTGGCTATGAAAGGCAATTCTTCGTTTTGATTGGTGGAAAATTTTGTGAATATTAACTAGCGTCAAATGACGCGCATACGCGATCCAATGGGATAAACCCGAGATGCTGGGATAAACCCGAAAATGCTGGGGTTTGCTAGTAAGGAGATTTTGAGCAGAGGTCGATTATAAATTAGCCGAATAAACACATTTTACGCGATTATACGTGGCTGAAACTTGTTCTGTTTAATAAATAAAAGCTTTAAATTAAACTTAGCCCAATAATCGGCGTATGTTGGCGTATATGGCCATTAGAGCCAACTATGGACTACAACAACAATAACGTCCGGGTTAAATCTCTTCCGGCGTTCAGCTCATTACGTATTCAAAATTGTGTTATTTGGCTATAAGTAAAGTTTTAAACGGAGATAATTGCCAAAAATGCAAACTTTATCGGTTGATGCAATTTGGAAGTGATACAGAAAAATTCGCGTTCGTAGATTACCGAATAGCGGAGAAAAGGGTTGCTACAAACTTTTTCAGAATTCGATGGATAACCAATATATTAGCCGATCTATAAATAGATCGGCTAATAATAATCGCATGGCCTAAAGTAGTGAACATACCACGAGTTCTATATTTCTCCCAGGGCTAGACTAGCAACTGAAGTAACATGCCCACTTTCTTCAGGACAGTCAAACATATGTATCGTTTCACCTGCCATATTACATTACGGAGCACCGCAGGGGACATAGATTTGTTTTATTAATTCGTTCCCATGAAATTCGTTTATTTAGCAATTCCTTCCCTCAAATTAACGTTTCGTTCCCACGAAATAACAATTCGTTCCCTCGAATTAACAATTCGTTCACTCGAATTAAAAATTCGTTCCACGATATAACAATTCGTTCCTTCGAATTAACAATTCGTTCCCACGAAATGACAATTCGTTCTCTAAATTTAAAAATTCGTTCCATCGAATAAACAATTCGTTAACACTATATAACAATTCGTTCCCACGAATTAACAATTCGTTCCCGTGGGAACGAATTGTTATTTCGTGGGAACGAATTGTTAAATTGAGGGAACGAATTGTTAATTCGTGGAAACGATTTGTTAAAATGAGGGAACGAATTGTTATTTCGTGGGAACGAATTAATAAAAAAAAGAATTCTACGTCCCCTGCGGGACTCCGTACCATATAATATAGTTGGTCTGCGATGCTCGACTTATCTTAAATGCCTGCCATGTCGTGCATGCACATGTACTGATACAAATGTCACGTGATACGAACATGGTACACCGACGTCAAGTTAGTCACGATTATGGCACGTCAATAAAATGTGGCTCCGACTTGTGAAACGGGACTTATGGCAATTGTGACGATCGAAGATTCTGCTTTGCTAGCCGACTGTTGCATATCATGACAACCATATTGTTTGTTAACATCACAAGGCCGTTACGTTGACTGCATTGCGAACAGTGTAGACCCTGATCTGACTGCGCTATTGCGCAGTCAGATCTGGGTCTGTACTGGTCGCAAATGCCACACCCACCATTCCATCACATGTATACCTGTAGGAGGCACTATGGACATGCACTGACACCAGGGGTCGTTTCACTAATCTTCGTACGACTAAAATGTTCGTAAGTGCACATTTAGGATCGTCTGGAAATTTCAATTGATGGATTTACATTTATTGAGCATAGGCTGCATATGTCTTGCATTGTATTTGTTTTATTGCATAAACTGGGCTTTTTAATAACACGGTGTAATAAAAAGCATAATACGCTAGTGTAATGAATGCGCAAACGAGACCGCTACAGAAAATAATTAAGTCAAGTAATCAATACAGCTTCAAACTATGACGATGTGCTTATGCAATAAATATAATCTAACATGAGTGATGATTTAATATGATATTTTGATATTTATTACGCTCTCCGAAAAACGTCCGCCGTCCGAGTTTTACGTTAAAGTTTTTCATATTGCTATATTGAGATATCAACGTGAAACTTAACATACACATTGATGACCATTCATATGTTCATTATATACCCTATCCATGCTGCGCCGGAGCCTAAGGTCAAGGTCAAATGATTTAGCATTTTGTTTGTTAAAGCTTACGTTAAAATTATTTTTTAAAATTGCTATGACTGTGACCGCTTGGGATATCAACTTGAACCTTCATATACACATTGATCACCATCCATATACGCATTGTATACCCTACCCATGCTGCCCAGGAGCCAAGGTCAAGGTCAAATGACTTTAAACCATTCGTTAAAGTTATACGTTAACGTTTTTCAAATTGCTATATCTCTGTGACTGCTTATACAACTTATTGTTTACATGTAATTTTCGCCGTAAATGGTTTCGAAATGTATGATATTATTTCATGCCATGCTGAAAGGTAATTTAACGATCGGGGTTCATCCTTACCGGTATGCCGACCTACATAGTTTGACCCTCGTGTATATTTTAGTCTCCCTGATACATGAGAGTTAAATCCTGGTATGCCCCATTGAAAAGTAATACGATTAGAGCTGATCATATTACTTTTGGGGCTGGAGCTAAGTGGCACCAGGTCAGGATATTCTAATATCAGGACTGAATATATAAATTGTTTTGTAAATATTGAGTTCTGATTTTGGGAATTTCCTCAGGTTGAATACGGGACATAGTCCAACCCATAGGCCTGGCCTTAAATGACCTTAGCAGTTGATTGGCCGTTAAAAACCAATAATCCATCAATCAATCATGTCATAGCTCATTTTATTTACTTCAAATTGAACATTTAATGGATTTACGGATATTTTAAATATTTTAACAATATATGAAATCCATCTGAATGCTAGCTATTGTCAACTGGACTTCATGTTCAGTTTGTTGGGTGAAATAGCTACTAGTACATAATAGGCCGTCAGCCAGAAATGGAAACCCTCCCCCCTGTGAGATTTTTGCAGACATATTTTATTCTGAAACTACATTCAATTACGACTTCTATGCCATATATCTGCGCTCTGTAACCCGCTGGATGAATGTATTTTTGCACCATTTTGAAGTATACCACCCTCGGACTTTTCGCAATTATGAAAAATCACATTTTTCATTGAAAATCGACTGTTTTGTATCGTTAGAAACAACTGATATCACAGTTTTGTATGTTTTCTGATGTGTTCATAATTATACAATGGAATAATGTTCAATTAAATAATATCTGCTTATTCAGATGAATAATTTTGCACGTTTTGTTACCCACCCACTGAATTTCAATGGCAAAACACCTACCTTAATAACTCCATAAAAGTATGATACATTTGATTTTCTTCGTATCAATGGTACCTAGTAGTGTTCATTAGACATGTTAATTGCATATATATGCCGATTATCTGATGTCCGCAGTCTATGATACAATGTTAAAAACAAAGTATTTTTTCACCACCCACACATTTTACAATGGGAATTTTACATGTAATGAATTTCATTTATGTTATGCACTGTCACTTACTTATAAATTGTTAAAATGCATATGCAACTACTTAGGCACTACTGATAGCTATCTGTGCACACTTCATATACAGTGTGTCCGATTGTTCTTCCGTCTGTTCGTCCGTTTCGCATTTTCTTAGTGATGGTAACAACTACGCTATATGTCTCATTATGCAAATCTCTCTCGGTGTCTATTGAATTGTATCAATGGTAATTGTACTTACTAGTGTTTGCAATATATAGTGAATGCCCATATTCTGATTACATATGTCTACAGCAGATGATGCAATGTTAAAACAAAGTACTTTTAACTATATATTCCCCACCCACTGAATTTACAATGACCATTTTACATGTAATAATTTTTCTTACTTTATACGCTGCCATATACTTATGAAAGGTTCGTATGAACGTATAGCTACTAACACCTGTATATGTGGCTGTGACTGGAGAAATGGGGCTTATGGGTTTTCTGACCAGTGTAGATCCCGATCAGCCTGTGTATGCGCACAGTCTGTTCGGGATCTGCACTGTTCGCCATTCCATCAGTGAAACACACATCATGCTTCTAACAAGCATAACATATCGTTATCAGGGTACAGGAGTGTGCTATTTGATCAGGAGCCACACTGGTCACAAATTCCGTGAGCCCCATTTCTCCAGTCACAGCCACATATTAGTTATTCACAGACATTTCAGATACAGAATTAATGTCTGTTCGTGTCTCTATATGTTCATTTCTTATTTATGGAACCAAGACAATTACCATGTGTACTGTGTTGTGTATTCCGACATGAACGTCTCTGATATAAGTATTACTCTATGCCTTTAAACACCATTAAGTAAAATAAGTAAATAAATATCATTATTACTGTCAGTAGTATAGGTCGTACTAGGTACTAATTTGCAAATTGGATATAGAAAATATTCGACCATGCTGAATGGATGATTTGTAGCACAAAAATTATTACTCCATGTATGACACTGTAAATACTAAAATACAGAACAGTAAGATAGCTGTAAATTATAAGAGCAAGCTAAGCAGTAGTAAAACAGGACAAACATATTGTTATACACTTTCAAGATGACAGCCAGCAAGTAAATGAGCTTCTATGACATAAACATAAAATTAGGTAGCAGAACCGATGACACTGAGATATATCCCGGTTCCACATAATGTAAACACTATTTATCGTGGATTCCAATAATATTCCCTCGACCCATTCCAAGTCATCAGCAGGAGCAGGATTCAAATGTGTAGTTGGCACCTGAACTTATATAATCATGTACAAAGTAAAAATGTATAACTTGTATAACTACTGAAATACAGTATGTGTCATACGAGAACGTGTGTGTTCCAATGGGTATGACCGTCATCCATTACCAGTGTAAGTGCACACCAGTGCATGCATCATGGCCATTACGTAATACATGCAGGTATTCGAGAGGCACCCATGACGATATTGTATTTTGTAAGTGAGGCGTTGTAAGTTAATATTTAACCATGATTTCATAATAGTGACATTTGATAACCTGTAAGGTTGATATACCATTTCATAATTTTCATATAAACAAAGACATTGAAGGTGAATGATCTTTCTGAAAGGCATATGCTCTTTAAATGTATCCACTATATTCATATAGCTGTTATGTACGCATACACAAACTATTTTGTCCAATATGTTTCAACATTCGGTGTTCTTAATTATAGCGCACGTGTTATTCTACGCATGTTGTGTCAAATTACCAGTATTTACTATATATACAAACCAATATTAGTATGTATGTAGTCTGAAATAGCCATTCCGGGGTATTTAAACATCAATCTAGTCCAGTTTAAGAAGCATGCACATCTACCACGTGTAGCCACACACACTCATATGACCATCAATATAAATTTAAATCCCCATGAATGATAACGTAATCTCCATAACATAGTATGCGATGTATCAACATGTTCATCTAAACAATATCACACAGCCTATCGAGACACATTGAATTTTGGATTTCACTATGCAATTGAACTATTGTCTACATGCCATTCTAACTATTTACGCAGGCGGTAAGGATCAGGTTGGTGGAAGGCGTTTTCTGCAGTATTGTACCACAGTTGTGTGTTTTGCTGGCTCTTTGGGGTCGTCTGAATATATATTTCTTTATTTGACAACAGGTAATGTCATTCTAATGATCAAACAACTCTATAATAATCATATACCGTGTGTATGAATACAGACTTATATTTACCTTGTACCTGTTTAGCACATACATACCACACGTAGTTTGTAGCTAATAGCCACGTCTTTGCCTCCCTATACCCCATATGTGGCATTGAATCAGCATAACAATCCCTGTGGTTTTCTTTCAAATTAATTAAACCGCTGATGTACACTCATATTGCATTACTATAGCAACCAGAGACATGTATTCGAGTATATGTCATGGGCTAGTAGAGTTTTGTGTCAGCGCAAGATGCGGCACCTCCTCGGGCTAAGGGTATTATCAACTAACTTTATACATTTAAGCTGTATTAAAAGTGTACATATCACTTTTCCTAATTGCAAAAGCGACCATGTTGATGGTCATCTTGAAACTGATCGACAGTGACACCGTATGGTGACACCGTATATGGTTAGGTTTTAGGTGTATTAGTTTCAATACTGTTTAATTAGAAGAATGAATACAGCACATGTAGTGGTTAATGTAGAACTGATTACATCAGTGACTGCATGAATTACATATCGTTACCATGTATTGTATTTATTTTCCAATCCAATCAATGGTTAATTTAAATTATTGTCGCATATGCAGACATGTGCGGGATGCTTTATGTTGGAGAAAACCATGCATGTTTGCAATAAGCATACCCATGCCATTCATCATAACATACTATATACTGCCTTGGCCAATGATCATCATGCTCGCTTAATTGTCAGAAGTGTGCTCGTTAACAATAATAATATTGTATTCCTTGTCAACAGTCAATCCATGTTGGACAAACTTTGACACAGTTCTTCAATACTCAAACTTATTAAAATACATCCGTATTTGTCTTTGAAAATAAGCAGAATATCACACTCTATACATAACAATGTTAGTGTTGTTTAATTACTGAAAACTGCAGCTACATCATCAATATTATTGAACATCTGATCATTTTGACGGCCATTTTGAATATATATTATAGCATTGTATACCTGGATATGTATATGTTGTCAAATGATTTGATTTGTATACATGAAACTGGTATGTATACATGTAATAAGTGCATGCCATGTTGTTTATAACAACTACATACAGTAAAGAATAGAACAAAATAAGAACATTTTGGCGGCCATTTTGTCTATTCTGACAATTGTGGAAGGCTATTGCATCACTATCTCCTGTATTTTCCATTTATTTGTGAAGGAATACAATGTATATGTGTTTCAACTTTATGAATGTCTGTATGTGTTCGTAACAGCACACGACTCGCAGAACAATGTTGTAAAACAGTCTATTTCGACTGCCATTTTGAAATGTATTGCCATTTACGGATGTAATTACATGTAAGATGTATTCTAAATCATTTTCACTCAAATTGTGACTTAATTATAGCAATATACCCGGTTAATATTGATCAGACAGAAAGTTAACAGTCCTTAATAAAACATTATAATACTGTTCATCCAGCAGTTTTTTGAGCGCAGACAACCAGGATTGGTAGACAATAGGCTACTGAATCCGAAAATCAATCATAATCACCAAAAATCCCACATTGGGTGTGGGAGTGGGGTGGGAGGGGGAGGGGTATAGCTGGCTCAAGGTCAACATAAGCCTCCATATTGGAATCCCAACATACAATTCTCACCAATTATCATTAAACTTCATACGACGAACGAGTTCTGAAGAATATTTTCACACCAATATTTCGACGAAATGTAACCGGTGACCATTATTCATTTTTCAGATTAAAGGACTGGACATTGCTGTCTGCTAATTGCTGTCAATCATAATTAGATTCCACATATTTATTGCGACTACTAACAAATCATTGCGTTAAACCTTTCTAGAATTTATCTCCGTTACCAATTGAGATGATCATATACACATTTCTCACCATTGATTGTGATTAATAAACATACTACACCAATACCCAGGGTCGAGGACTTTGAATTTCAATCCAGGCGTCATCGGAGAGCATTTGTCGGATTTACCGACCATCTAGTTAAACTCGGTGACTGATTTCATAAGTAGCTCGGCATAGATTGTTTGTTGTGAGCTCGGTAAACTTGTTTAATAAAGAGCATATTAAATCATCACTCATGTAACAGCCTCTATTTCTATTAACCCTTTCAACCCTAAGGAACTGGAATGGACTGTGATATGTTAATGTTCCGACCAATCCAATGGTCACAAAATGATTTTCAGATTCGTCCATTTATGAAAAGGGGGTGTTTTTGTTCTCAAACATATTAAAATTACTTTCAAAAAGTGCAGATCCTGATGAGTCGGCTCGTTACGAGCCGGCTCATCTGGATCTGCACTGTTTGCATAAACCGATATAGCGGGCTTTCGGGTTCAAAGGGTTATTGGTGTGGTGTTTGTCCTGGGGATTACGAAAATTGATTTGTCTATGGGAATTCAACATGGGGGAAAATAAGCTGAAGCAGCTGTAGGAGAAGTAGAACATTTTTTAATGTAAAACCTGTTTAGATAACTTGGAAATTATCTGACTAAAACAACAAAAGTTACATTTTTAAAATCGGTCCGCTATTTCTCAAATTAGAAAAAATTCCTTGACATGGGAATTTAACATGGATACATTTATTTGGAGACAATACAATCATATGGGACCAAATTTCACAAACTGAATGCTCATTCTCAAATGTTCATAACATTGAACAAGTAGGCTTGTAATATATGCATTTTCGCATTATATAACCGTGAGCCGTGCATTCACATTTCTGGAATGTGTTGACAGGAATAATGAAACTGGGGTTATGTCATCCACATCCGCAACATCCCAATGTAAGTTTTGCTTATAGTAATCCAGTTATTATAGTCTACACAACAACGAACCATACTCATTTTTTGACTATTAACACTTTGAGCCAGAACAAAAAGTTCAATGCCTGTTTCAATTCTACGAGTATTTCTCATTCATTTTAAAGTGGTATACTTTATGAACATTGGCAACTGCATAATCCCACAGTCACTTTGTGTTATGAAGGACAAAAGCATATTTAAATCATTCACAAATTTACTCTGATATTAAATATCTAGGAAGGACACTCGGCATCTTTTCAACCAATGGAAGTTACATTGGGCCCGGCTAGCTAATTTAGTAATTGTAACGCGCGTTACCATTACTGAATTAGCGAGCTGGGCCCAAGGTGCACTAGTACCACATCCGTTAGTTGAAAATATGGCAAGTGTCATACCTTCTAGATATTTAATATCAGAGTAAAGTTAGGTATGATTTAATTAATCAGGCTTTTCTCGTTCATACCACAAAGTGCACAATATAACACTAGTGGAGATGAGACGGCCCATTGAATTATCCACGGAACATTACGACCTACAGGGTTCACAACGATTGGTTTTATCTACTGTGTGATCCCGATTTCCAGTGTTTCATTAATGCCTGAATGAACGCACAACGAGTTGGGGGACTTTCGTCGGAAGCCAGCTGTTCAATAAGTAATAGTTATAGTTCATATATTGAATTTATAAATCAATTAAGTTATTCAAAATTCAATATGTTAACTATAAAGTACTTATTGTTTACCAGCCCACTCGCGAAGTTCCGCCCCTAAACGTGATTTCGAATCGCTATACTAGCATGTAATTGACGGTGTGACACGAAGTAAGCGTGTGTATGGGCGGTAATATGCTTTGCGTCTCGTGAACTGATGACAACAAGGCGTAAAATCAGTTCTAAATACAAGTATAGCGGCTGAACATTTAATGATTAATGATTAATTTAATAGATATTGGCAAACGTGCCGCAATATGCGATTAATTGAGACGTAATGTTGTTCTTTGATTGATAGAGAAACTAGGGTAAACACACATGTACAATAAGTCAGGTTTAATTAATTAATTAACTAATGAAATGTTTACAAATGCATGGATATCTCAATTAAATAGTGTGTAGCATATACTCACGCCAGTTTAAACACTCTACAAAGAAAGAATGCTGTTTCATCCACTGCCTCCTCGAATAGTGCAGCTTTTGATAGACCTATTTACATACTAGTAATACCAAAACCAAATCCCTATTTTGACACAAGCGTCTCACACAAACTGAACGCATTATATGCCATATCTAGTCGTGTATGATAGTTCACCACCGTACATGTACATTGCTCAGACTTCAGAAAGGGGTGTTCAGGAACTACTACGCATGCATCCAGACATTAACCCTTTCACCCCTAAGTAACTTGAATGGATTTTGACATGTTAATTTTGCAACCAATCCAATTATCACAAAATAATTGTCAGACTAGTCCATTTATGAAAAGGGGGTGTTTTTTTGTTTTAAAAAATATGAACATTACTTTCAAAAAGTGCACATCCTGATGAGACGGCTCGTTACGAGCTGGCTCATCTGGATCGGCACTGTTTGCATAAACCGATATAGCGGGCTTTCGGGTTCAAAGGGTTAAATTTTCACAGTGACTTGCGATTGAATGCGGGAACGGAACATAGTCATCTGCTGATAATTCATATTTTGTCTTTTCTCTCAGTAAAAACATGGTTTGGCAGCATTTTAGAATAATTTCCATTGGAAATGTTTCTAAAGTGCTGCCAAACCAAGTTTTTGATGAGAAAAATTGAAAAATAAAAAATATTCAGCAGACGACACAAATTAACGTCCACGATATGCATGTGGTATACATGTAGCTATCCCCCACCCACCCACCCCCACCTGTAGTTGAGAAAAATAACTCTTGCAATCTAGTCCCGTAGCTACGGACGATAATACGGGAGTAGACTGCAAGAGTTACTGTTCGCAAATATGCCCCCTGTACGTCGACACAGTGAATCATGACATCAACATATTCCCTGCCAGGCCATCATTTGGCGGTTACAACCCATAGTCACACATTGGATCCGACTGCTTAGCGACACAGACTTATCAAAGCAACAATATATCTTTTATTATGAATATGTAACAGTTAATGTTCTAGACATACCTTTCTGAGCCAGTGATCCAAAATAAGTCAAAAACATACAAACACTTTGCGAATCCTGAACTTCAGGGGGCCGTTTCACTAAACTTCGTACGACTAAAATTTTCGTAAGTGCAAAATAGTCTGTAAATTTCATATTAGCAATGTTTTCTTGTAAACATTTACTGGATTTACATTTATTGAGCATAGGCTGCATATGCAGCCTATGCTCAATAAATGTAAATCCATCAATTGAAATTTCCAGACGATCCTAAATTTGCACTTACGAACATAACAATCCTGAACTTCAGGAACGGTACGAGAGATTCAAACGGACCGATATCACATACCTTTTGTATCAACCCTCTGGTGATAAGGTCACTCGTATCAAACCGGCCACTGTGATAAGACAATAGTAAATGTGCCATGAAAATAGCATGACTAAACGACGCACAGTTCACGGACTGATATATGACGTCAATACCGATAGTACATTCCATATTCATTATTGGGGTGTACCGGTAATAATACCTTTTTATTACTTGTATATAAATATAATAATTTCCTCTAATCCCTTCACATATATTTAGTAGTATGGCAATCCCAGCAGACAGATACCACACTCGATATCACGATTTTCGGCACACGGCCATCATCAGCAAAAGCGATATCGAGCGATATCTCTTGCAATTGTTGTACAGTGGAACCTCTCCAAACCGGACACCATGGGAGGGCCCCAGGTGGAACCTTTCCAAACCTGACACCATGGGAGGACCCCAGGTGGAACCTATCCAAACCTGACACCATGGGAGGACCCCAGGTGGAACCTCTCCAAACCTGACACCATGGGAGGACCCCAGGTGGAACCTCTCCAAACCTGACACCATGGGAGGACCCCAGGTGGAACCTCTCCCTCCAAACGTGACACCATAGGAGGGCTCCAGGTGGAACCTATCCAAACCTGACACCATGGGAGGACCCCAGGTGGAACCTCTACAAACCTGACACCATGGGAGGGCCCCAGGTGGAACCTCTCCAAACTTGACACCATGGGAGGACCCCAGGTGGAACCTCTCCAAACCTGACACCATGGGAGGACCCCAGGTGGAACCTCTCCCTCCAAACGTGACACCATAGGAGGGCTCCAGGTGGAACCTATCCAAACCTGACACCATGGGAGGACCCCAGGTGGAACCTCTACAAACCTGACACCATGGGAGGGCCCCAGGTGGAACCTCTCCAAACTTGACACCATGGGAGGACCCCAGGTGGAACCTCTCCAAACTTGACACCATGGGAGGACCCCAGGTGGAACCTCTCCAAACCTGACACCATGGGAGGACTGTAGGTGGAACCTCTCCAAACCTGACACCATGGGAGGGCTCCAGGTGGAACCTCTCCAAACCTGACACCATGGGAGGACCCCAGGTGGAACCTCTCCAAACCTGACACCATGGGAGGACCCCAGGTGGAACCTCTCCCTCCAAACCTGACACCATGGGAGGGCTCCAGGTGGAACCTATCCAAACCTGACACCATGGGAGGGCCCCAGGTGGAACCTCTCCAAACTTGACACCATGGGAGGACCCCAGGTGGAACCTCTCCAAACCTGACACCATGGGAGGACCCCATGTAGAACCTCTCCAAACCGGACACCCCGGGAGGGCCTTGGGTGTCCGGTTTAGAGAGGTTCCAATGTAATGCTGGTATAGGAGTGTTGCAATACACATTTGTATGCATTGCGACCACGAACAGACATTACCAATATATGTACAGTACAGCCTCATTTGCATATGAAAATAGCCTGATACCACCGCGAGTCACTATCAGTAAATTAAATATTAATAAATGATTATATCGGTATAGCGGGTATTCGTAATTTTTAGAACTGGTGAAATATGAGACAATTATAGACTGATTCAATTCCTGTAAAGAACATGTTGTGCCTACTTAATGGACATGTACCTTTAAAGCTTTCAACATTGAACAAACGGATGCGGTCTGCTGTCCGGTTTAGAGAGGTGTTATGGTAATAGATGTAGTCCTATAGATGGACTGTGCCATTGGCCGTGATGTTGTCTACACACATGGATCATGCATGCCGAATAGTTCTTACATTGGTAATAATTTCAGCACAAACATATTTACACAATTCCCTAACATTTGATTGGCCCGTAGCAAGTCTCTATCCAAAATTTATATCCCAGAAAACTCCCACGCCGAACTACTTTCCGTAATCGTGAGGCGCAGAAAACGGAAAATAAACACATTTTCTTGATGAATTTATTTCAAATGCTGGAATTATAAGGAATGAATGGCCTTTTTGTGGAATTTATCGGGGATATAAACTTGGAAGTTCCAAGTTTATACCCCGATGAATTCCACAAAAAGGCCATTCATTCCTATAATACATGTATAGGACTAATATGTGGCTGTGATAGCGAGATGAGGCTTATGGGATTTGTGACCAGTGTAGATCCTGATCACATAGCGTATTCATGAAGCCCGATAACAATCTATAGGTTCCTTGTTAGAAGCATGGACGGTGTTATATTGATGGCATAGCGAACAGTGCAGATCCCAATCAGACTTAGCGTATGCACAGGCTGATATTGATTGATACTACAATCCAACCTCCCCGAACGGCCACCTGTCTACAACAACACCCTCTCTATAACAGCCGCTATTTTATATCCCAAATGGATGATTTCCTCAGTATCTAACTCGACTGCTGAGAACGAACATTGTCGTTTGCTGCTGTTGTTACCTTCTTTCTAAATACAAACATGTTTTGACAGCATTTTAGAATCATTTCCATTGGAAATGATTATAAAATGTTGGCAAAGCATGTTTTGATGAGAATTATCAAAGAAAATAAATAAAATGTGGATGACAAAATTTAGCCATATCTCTACAACAGCCAGTTTTGGGTCATCGCATGGGTGGCTGCTGTAGAGAGGTTGCACTGTAGTAGCAAAACACATAAGCCCCGATTATCGGGCTACATCCACCTATTTGCTCGATCCTTTTATTTGACGAACTTTCACTTGGTCAATTTCTTTTTTCCAACGAGTGTAGATTTAGCATGTAATACCAAATTGTGAGATAATTTATATATATTTAGTTTGTACTTCAACTACTTGTTCACATATGCAAGATCAATTTACAATATAATATGAAACCTCGTGTCATAAATCCAGCAGATCTGGCATTTATTGAACGTCATAAATCGTGCGAATTACTAGTTATATGCGATACGACCGACAAAACACACATTTGACTTGAACAACTACCAAGGTGCATGATCAAGTGGTTACAACAACAACGTCGCCCATTCCAAAGTAAGTATTATTTTATATTTTCCTTAATGTGCAACGGATTTTGATGAAATATGGCGCAGCAAAACGCGTCTTCAATAACTGCATTTGGTGGTCCAGGGAGTTTGGCACAGACTTATGTTGCTTTTGCGAAAAATCGATTTCCGTGTCGGTAGACACGGAAATCGATTCTTCGCAAAAACGACAGAAGTTTGGGCGAAAATACAGAGACCACCAAATGCAGCTTAACAAGACGCGTTTTATTCGCCATATTTCATCAAAATCTGTTACAAAGGGTGTTCGGGTTATGCCACAGACAAGAAATAAATGTGCGAAAAAGGGAAATAACTAGATAATTTGCGAGGTGAGTTTTCATGCATGCGCACAAGACATCGTTGGGTTGTGGTGTATGCATATGTGAAGTTTCATGAAAATAGTTCAAAGGGTGTACGAGTTATGCTCCGGACAAGAAATCATTACGCGAAATAACAAAGAGAGATAACTCGAAAAGTAGTGACGTAAAAGTTGTCATTCTTGCATGCGACATACCTTTGGTTCGTGGTATATGCACGTGTAAAGTTTCATGAAAATATTCCAAAGGGCATTCGAGTTATGCTCCGGACAAGAAGTGTCAGCGGCGGCGGACGCGGACGCGGACGATGGTCTGTGTCAAATCCATATATTCACAGACTTTCGTCCGGGGGATACAATAATAATTTCTTCTTCTACTAGGAACAGAATTTATCTTTGGCATGGAATGTGTTAATTATCACACGTTTCTCCTGTTTCGAGATTGATTCTGACGTGTATATAATAGCCGGACCGACACAAGCGCACAGCTGACGTGATTCTGCATTAACCGTTCCAACCTTACACACCATGTAATAAGACATGTAGATCCAGGGGCCGTTTCACTAAACTTCGTACGACTAAAATGTTCGTAAGTGCAAACTTATGATAGTCTGTTAATTTCCCATTAACGGCCCCCAGATGAGCCAGCACATCATCGTCTGCAGTATCATCAATATTATTCAATTATAAGATAAAACTACATTTTCTCATTGAATATTAAACACTATAGCGGAGAAACTCCAATGTTGGAAATTTAACCCATTAATGACGGGATACAAATATAGTTGTATGAAACTTTTTAGGGAAAGTACTTATTTTCTTTATGTCATCTCGAAAGTATATGTTGTTACCACTCATTTGAACTGTCTCGACGAGACGGTTCAAATGAGTGCTAACAACATATATCTTTATGGAGAAATAAACAAAACAATGTGTTTTTTTTGACAAAAATTGTCGTATCCTTAGACTGAAATGGGTTAAGGGTTAACGAAATGCGAGTTGCGGCCAACACGTTCCCGGATTTACTGTTCCATCAGTTCATTCAACATAACTACATGTGACGTTTACGAGACGTCAGAATAGCCCACTCTTTGATCAATACCCATGATCTGACCACGTATTATCGCATATCGCACTGACCAGCTAACTGGTCATGGTAATAAGCATGGGCGTAATGAGCAAATTTTCATCAAATGAAACTGAATGAGATGAAAGTTCGAATGTCAGTACATCTTCACTAGGTCATACAAATGTTCTCAGATTTGGCCGAGTTTGAAAAGTGAAATAGAAATTCCTGCGCGTAGAACATACATGCATCTGCCAACTTGAAAAAATTAGAGACGAATATCTCACAAAAATATATTTAAAAAATTCTACCTCCCGCTTCACTTTCCGCAAACCCCGTCCGTGTCTAAAAAACCAAAGTACTTTTAAATGTGTATGGCAATGTAAAATGAACGGTTACTCATTGGTATTGCTGTAGCTTTATTACAGGCGAGTTGCCACGGTCACATGTCTGCATCTGCATATTCAGGACATCCAAACTCACAAACAAACATATATTTTGGTTTTGTAATTATAGAAAATTCCCGTGAAATATAACTCAGAAATACGTGTCATGAATTGGAAGTTCTTCGCGTTACATAGTATAGCTTAGCACGTATGTCTTAACATGACAGAACACCGTTAATGATGCGTAACGGCCAGTCAGATGGTCACATGACTTATTGTAAGACACGGGCGGTTCGCCCGTGCCGAGTTGAAGTGGTCAGTTCTATGCTCGGCTTTGACAGCGCAACACGTATTTCGAGTAGCTTATAACTATTCATGACCACGCGAAGAAACCCACCGGTAATGGACGTGGACCAGCTTAACAACTTGGTGGTGGGGAAGGTGCGGAAATGTCTACATGGCAACAACACGGTGCTTCTGCCGGAAGAGCATCGAGGGAATGGTCTCAACGATAAGTGCTCATTATGTTGTATCCCATGTTACGGCAGTAGAAACCCCGTAATTTAAAACAAAAGGCAATGAGGAACAATATAATTAACACGCAAGGATTCTGGACAAACTGCACATTGTGGAGGACAATCTTACAGTGGTGAATATTGCAGATTCGCAAGACGCAGTCGTAGATGGTACATACTTATAATTCACGTGAGACATGTAAATAGTTGCCGTAAATTCCGTCGAATGTACTAAAATAGAAAGGGAATCTGGATATCAGATTTAATAATACGGGATCTACACTTGAAATGTAATAAATGTACGATACCAATGACATGCGGTAGGTACATCTTAGTATGGACGTTTGATAGTGCAATTTTGAGTCCGAAAATGACGCCTATAGTTGGAAATGTATTATATGTGTGTCATATGCGTTCATTTTCTAGCTGCATTGTGCATATACACATGCAATCATGTCCAGTTGTGACACAACGTAATACAGGTTATATAGACGACATATGTAGATAGGCAAGTATTCAGGTAGGTTTGTATTTCACCATAGCAGTGTCCGTGCGAGATGGGATACATATACTTTAAGGTATATGTTATGAGTATGTTATGAATTTCGTGTGACGGTTCAAGTGAGTAGACACCACACACGTTGGGACTGTTCCATTGATTGAATTGTCCGCTATTGGTTTTATCGTCAGCGGTTTAAAAGTACTTGTAACGTACTTATCTCACGAATTGGTGTGTCGTGCGTAGTGGCGTTCACGTAATCACGTTATACAATTTTAATTCCAGCACAAAAATATTTACACAATTCCCTAACATTTGATTGGTCCGTAGCAAGTCTCTGCCCAGAATTTATATCCCAGTAAACTCCATGCCGAACTACTTTGTGTAACCGTCAGGCGCAGTTAAAATAATTCTTAAGAAAACGGAAAATAAACACATTTTCTTGATGAATTTATTTCAAATGCTGGAATTATAAGGAATGAATGGCCTTTTTGTGGAATTTATCGGGGATATAAACTTGGAAAAGTCGCATGAATACTGGACGAGGCCTTAAATTTTTTTACAATTTTCGAAAAAAATAAAAAATATATATTTTTTTATTTTTTTTCGAAAATTCTAATTTTTTATCGCTTCGTCCAGTATTCCCGCGACTTTTCCAAGTTTATACCCCGATACATTCCACAAAAAGGCCATTCATTCCTATAATGAATGCCGTGTACATGCTCATGCAAGTGTACATATTTATATTCACGGAAGAAATAGTTGCAACGCAATTTAATAATATTAATACTAATAGATATACATGTACTAATAAAATAAAGTTATGGCTATATTATTAAAGTAAACAGTATAAAACAATATATTTATATATGTATATATTGATGTTCAGTGATTATTCATAAATCACATATATTTCAGTGAAGGAGTTGGTCCGTAAACGACAGAAGCTGATTCAGCTGGCCAACACATCGGAGCTCGGGTGGTGGACGATGGCCGAGCACGAGACCAATCCGATCGCCAGCGAAGGCGACGATGAAAAAGAGCGAATATACAGGACGGAGGCGCGGGCGAGCAGGAAGGTGAAGGCGGACAGGACTCGCGCGAAGGTTCGGTCGGGGCCTTACAAATGGCGGTAGTTACAGCCAGCGATCGAGGTTCAGGCGGCGTCGGGTGTCGGAAGTTAGCGTTAGCAAGCCGGGGCACTGGAAACCAGATTGCCCACAAACGAACCAGAGTAATATTACGATAAGTACACGAACACGTAACTTGCCCTTAAACGTATATGAATCGTTAACAACTTGTATTGATGACGAGTGGTAGGTTCTCCCGGAATGGAGGTTGGAGAAAAGTGCTCAGCTACACTAGAAGAAGTCAAATAAATTACAAATATGTCGTTTCATGCTTGTCGGAAAATAATGACACGACCATGACTAACTGTAAATATAAGCGACGAAATAATAAACGAATCGTCAATGACAAGTATGTGGAGTAAAATGTTAATATAAAACGGACTACCTGAGTCGCCTGTTGGTCGCTTAAAGCAGTTTGTGACTAAATGGGAACAATCAATTGATTGCATGACTGTATATTATTGAGGGTATAAAACATGGATACAAGTTGCCATGCAAAAAGTTGTCCAGTAACGCACATTTGCCCAATAATAAGTGAGCAAAGAAATAAGTGCTCTCTGCATGAAGGGTGTTATTTGGGAGGTAAGCAGTAAGCCTGCAGTGGTTAACCCGCTGACTGTTGCATTCAGCAAGGCAGGTCAAGGCAGATCAAAGCAGGTTGGTATTGGATTGCAGGCATATCAATCCATGTTTATTTGTATTCAATGTGAAATTTGAAGACATATCCGTGGCAGAGAATATATTTGTTGTCCAGTTACGTGTTTACCTTTGACCTCAGATCCGCATATCATCATATCAATATATTTCACGAACATACCACATACTTGGGATTTTCCTGGATTGAAAATGAAATTCAGAAATTGTACGCGTTTAATTCACTACCGTTTTGTATATCCACGTCAGGGCACACTTTCACAAAGACATTGGGATGGTTTGAACGAAAAAATCTGTATGAACTTGGCTTCATGTTAGCTGAAGACAAATGCTGCTGGGAGGTAAACGAAGTGACGATCTGGTTTGGTCACATACTCAATTGTGATTGCAAACGACTGTTCGTAACAAATGAACGAATTTCACGTCTCGAACTAGCTATTGATTCTGTAATGTTTCAAATGCAAAGGAGGAAACTAGACATAATTCCAGTACGGTTTCTTGGTCAGATAACATCAGCACAAAGCGTTTTAGGTAAGCTTGAGCCGGAAAACGCGATATTTACATACATGCGTTGATACACGGGTCGGATGGACCTCGTATGTGAAAGTAAGTTATGAGGCGAAGCAGGAATTGTTGCAAGCATGGCACACAGCAAAGAGGTGTTTTGTTATATGTGAGGAGTGATGTTAAGACCTGTCTGTCTCACAACCCTTTCAAGCGAAACGAGACCATGGAACCGTTTCACTAAACTTCGTACGACTAAAATGTTCGTAAGTACACATTTGGGATAGTCTGTAAATTTCAGCTGATGTATTTCCTTTTATATGCATCCTATGATCAATACATGTAAATCCAATAATTGTCAACAAGCAAATATTGTTAATGTGAAATGTACAGACTATCATAATTTTGCTCTTACGAACATTTTAGTCGTACGGAGTTGAGTGCAACGAGCACCAGTTGTGTGAAGAAACGGAGTTTGATTAGTCTGCGTTTTTTTAATCAACATTTTCCCTGATTTCAAATATAGGAATGAGTGGCCTTTTTGTGGAACTGATTTATCGGGGTATAAACTTGGAAAAGTCGCGGGAATACTGGACGAAGGCCGGAAGGCCTCGTCCAGTATTCCCGCGACTTTTCCAAGTTTATATCCCCGATAAATCAGTTCCACAAAAAGGCCATTCATTCCTTATAATTCCCGCATTTGAAATAAATTCATCAAGAAAATGTGTTTATTTTCCGTTTTATAAGAATTATTTTAACTGCGCCTCACGGTTACGAAAAGTAGTCCGGCGTGGGTGTTTACTGGGATATAAATTTCGGACAGAGACTTTCTACGGGCCAATCAAATGTTAGGGAATTGTGTAAATATGTTTTTGCTGGAATTATTGGGTAATACCTTTTGTATGTTATGGCTGCCATATTTGTATTAAATTACGCTTCAAATGTATGCAAATTTGGAAATGATAAATACAGATTTTAATGTCGTTAATTGTACGTCATGACGTCAACACTCTGTCAACTCATGCCGTTGCAATCTACAATGCTAAAATGCAGCATTATGAAGCAAGACGCATTTGTCGATAAATAGATGTTAAAGTGACACAATGCTTGCATGGGTGAAGGGAGGTAACACAAGTAATGTAATGGTATATAGCGTATTCCAGTTGTCTACCTTCGTGGCTGGAAAACTGGTTTACTGAACATACAATTCGTTATAGTTTACTAACCTCCTTCGTGAAATTAAATTCGAGTTTAGGCATTATTATCTTGTACATGTTAAAGGTACATGCCCACTCAGTAGGCACACACTGTTATTTATAGGAATTAAATCAGACTTAGTGTATAATTGTGTCACTACCAGTTCTAAAATTTACGAGTGCCCGCTATACAGGTATACTCATTTAGTAATATTTATTTTACTGATAGTTTCTCGCGGTGGTATTAGACTATTTTCATATGCAAATGAAGCATGATATATTTGAAATATTTATACTAATTAAATGCGTCACGTGACAAAATAATATTTTCGACAGATTGTAAAGTATGATCATTGCACATCAAACATTAAATACAGAGAAGAAATAGAAATATCCGTTAACATTTTCAGGAAACATGATTATCGCCCCTGGCATCGGTGTGTAAATTTACCTCTGATATAAATGTATAATAATGCCAATCAATACGCGGGGTAATGGTGACTGATCTTTATTTTGCCAGGAAATGTCTCAGATGATGTAGACTATCTGATATAAAGAATCTCTGTGTAGACGCGCAGTCTGATCAGAGACTACACTGAGAGCATACATGTTTTGCCTACGGAGTACCTTCAACAGCGATCCGTAATAAATACAAGACTAATATTTACACAATGTACACGTATACAACATTGATCACACAAGTATAACGTTCGACACATTTGAAACCCATTTCCTGAAAATACTGCGTATGTTAGAGATAAGTTTTGGGAATTGTTTCCGTTTGTGGTATTGCCAATATTCTCATGGTCAGCAAAATATGACATTTTGGTCAATTCGTTCTCAAAGACATAATTATGTCATTTTGGTCAATTCGTTATCATAGACATGTTATTTCTGTCAATTCGCCTTATAGGCAATTGGTTAATTCGTTCTCATTTTGGCACATTTATTCTATTTTGTTCAACAATGAGAACGAACTGACTTGCTATCAGAACGAATTGACCATACATGTCGGTCGGTCGTTCAGTATCGGTCAGTTGGTTTCGCACGGTCAGTTGGTTTCGCACGGTCGGTGTCAGTCAGTCGGTGTTGGTCGGTCAGTGTCAGTCTGTCGGTTGGCGTCGGTCGGTCGGTGTCAGTCGGTGTCAATCGGTGTCAGTCGTTGGTCAGTCGGTTGGTGTCGGTCGGTGTCGGTCTGTCAGTGTCGGTCGGTCAGTGTCGGTCAGTCGGTTGGTGTCAGTCGGTGTAGGTTTGTCGGTGTCGGTCAGTGTCGGTCGGTGTCGGTCGGTCGGTGTCGGTCGGTGTCGGTCGGTGTCGGTCGGTCGGTTGGTATCGGTCGTTATAGGTTTGTCAGTGTCGGTCACTGTCAGTCGGTGTAAGTCTGTCGGTAGGTGTCGGTCTGTCGGTGTTGGTCAGTTGGTTCGCACGGTCGGTGTCAGTCGGTCGGTCGGTGTCGGTCGGTGTGTCGGACTCTGTCGGTTGGTGTCGGTCGATCGGTGTCGGTCGGTAGGTGTAGGTCGGTCTCGGTCGGTCGGTCGGTCGGTCGGTCGGTCTCGGTCGGTCGGTCGGTCGTCGGTCGGTCGTCGGTCGGTCGGTCGGTCGGTCGGTCGGTCGGTCGGTCGGTCGGTCGGTCGGTCGGTCGGTCGGTCGGTCGGTCGGTCGGTCGGTCGGTGTTGGTCGTATGGTGTCGGTCGGTCGGTGTTGGTTGGTCGGTGTTGGTCGGTCGGTGTCAGTCTGTTGGTTAGCGTCGGTCGGTCAAATGTTGTCAAAATGTTGCCCAGTAACGCACATTTGCCCAATAATAAGTCAGTCCGTGAGCAAAGAAATAAGTGCTCTCTTCATGAAGGGTGTTATTTGGGAGGTAAGCAGTAAGCCTGCAATGGTTAACCCGCTGACTGTTGCATTCAGCAAGGCAGGTCAAGGCAGATCAAGGCAGGCTGGTATTGGATTGCAGGCATATCAATACATGTTTATTTGTATTCAATGTGACATTTGAAGACATATCCGTGGCAGAGAATATATTTGTTGTCCAGTTACGTGTTTACCTTTGACCTCAGATCCGCATATCATCATATCAATATATTTCACGAACATACCACATACTTGGGATTTTCCTGGATTGACTACCGTTTTTTATATCCAAGTCAGGGCACAATTTCACAAAGACATTGGAATGGTTTGTACGAAAAAATCTGTATGAACTTGGCTTCATGTTAGCTGAAGACAAATGCTGCTGGGAGGTAAACAAAGTGACGATCTGGTTTGGTCACATACTCAATTGTGATTGCTACCAACTGTTCGTAACAAATGAACGAATTTCATGTCTCGAACTAGCTATTGATTATGTAATGTTTCAAATGCAAAGGAGGAAACTAGACATAATTCCAGTACGGTTTCTTGGTCAGATAACATCAGTATAAAGTGTTTTAGGTAAGCTTGAGCCGGAAAACGCGATATTTACATAAATGCGTTGATACACGGGTCGGATGGACCTCGTATGTGAAAGTAAGTTATGAGGCGAAGCAGGAATTGTTGCAAGCATGGCACACAGCAAAGAGGTGTTTTGTTATATGTGAGGAGTGATGTTAAGACCTGTCTGTCTCACAACCCTTTCAAGCGAAACTATACCAGGGAACCGTTTCACTAAACTTCGTACGACTAAAATGTTCGTAAGTACACATTTGGGATAGTCTGTAAATTTCAGTTGATGTATTTCCTTTTATATGCATCCTATATATGGTCAATACATGTAAATCCAATAATTGTCAACAAGCAAATATTGTTAATGTGAAATGTACAGACTATCATAATTTTGCTCTTACGAACATTTTAGTCGTACGGAGTTGAGTGCAACGAGCACCAGTTGTGTGAAGAAACGGAGTTTGATTAGTCTGCGTTTTTTTTAATCAACATTTTCCCTGATTTCAAATATATGAATGAATGGCCTTTTTGTGGAATTTATCGGGGTATTAACTTGGAAAAGTCGCGGGAATACTGGACGAAGGCCGGAAGCATGTCAACTCATGCCGTTGCAATCTACAACTAAAATGCAGCATTATGAAGCAAGACGCATTTGTCGATAAATAGGTGGTTAAAGTGTCACAAAGCTTGCATGGGTGAAGGGAGGTAACACAAGTTATGTAATGGTATATAGCGTATTCCAGTTGTCTACTTTCGTGGCTGGAAAACTGGTTTACTGAACACACAATTCGTTATAGTTTACTAACTTCCTTCGTGAAATTAAATTTGAGTTTGGGCATTATTATCTAGTACATGTTAAAGGTACATGCCCACTCAGTAGGCACACACTGTTATTTATGGGAACTAAATCAGACTTAGTGCACACTTATGTCACTACCAGGTCATAAAATTTACGAGTGCCCGCTATACAGGTATGCTCATTTAGTAATATTTATTTTACTGATAGTTTCTCGCGTGTTTATTAGGCTATTTTCATATGCAAATGAAGCATGATATATTTGAAATATTATACTAATTAAATGCGTCACATGACAAAATAATATTTTCGACAGATTATAAAGTATGATCATTGCACATCAAACATTAAATACAGAGAAGAAACAGAAATATCCGTTAGTAGTATAGGGTGGGCCCGCCCCGCCCAGTGTCCAAGGTGTAGCATGTAGCATGACCTCAATGACCCATATATTTCGCGCCAAAAATTCTAACGCGATGAGTAATCATAATTAATTAGTACAGTCGATTGTGTTATATTCACGGCGAATCGTATATTGTTCAAAAGATTAACCGCGCGCGGCACGCTCCATTGTATAGCTCCTGACTCACCGAACGTCCGCGCGTACTCGTTCGTCCGCGGGTTCGGTGACGTAACGCTCGAACGTTTTCGCGTAGTATAGGGTGGGCCCGGCCCGCCCAGTGTCTAAGGTGTAGCATGTAGCATGACCTCAGCGACCCCTAGATTTCACGCCAAAAATTCTAACGCGATGAGTAATCATAATTAATTACCGCAGTCGATTGTGTTCTTTTCACGGCGAATCGTATATTGTTCAAAAGTTTAACCGCGCGCGGCACGCTCCATTGTATAGCTCGTGACACACCGAACGTCCGCGCGTACTCGTTCGTCCGCTGGTTCGGTAACGTAACGCTCGAACGTTTTCGCGGACAGCGTACGCGAACACGGTAGTACGTACGTAGTCGCGGGCAATATCGATCGCTGGTCCCGTATCGGTATACCGCGGGTTTTTCCGTGACATAGGCGTTATCGATTCGTTGCCGGACGATCGATTATTCTCCCCTTTATGGCCGTAGTATTGATACGGGATGTATACAAATTGTATAGAATATTTCAAAGAGAGGATTATATCTAATATTGATACGGGGTGTATACAAATTGTATAGAATATTTCAAAGAGAGGATTATATCCGTACTGATGACATCTCGATTCGAACATAATAACCGCTAAACGTCGTATTTTATAGCCATTCTCAATTCGGATATACGCGAGGTAACGTCGAAGGTTTTATATATATATATAGAGAGAAAAGTATATATTTAAACAGACAGTGAACAGTGATCCAGAAATGAGGATAAGAATTGTAAAATATATTCAAATACCCGCATAACTAGTGCGGAGAGTTTGGGTACGGTTGACAAGACTGTATCATACTACTACATTGCCAACTGTATAGGAGGAAATTGATATAAGAACACTGCGGTTTTTACGAATATTATGTTCGAAATAATACTTCAAATTTTGTACGTAGGTACCTATAATTCTGGCTAAAAAAACATAATGAAAAATGGCCGCCCCGCTTGGGCAAATAGCAAAAATAAAATGCCCACATTTTCATTTCTTTTATTTTTCACTCGATCGACCTGAAACCACGAAAATCGTAATCAGTGGTCTCGAAATAGTATATATCGACTATAAACCCTTTTTTTTTTGTGAAAAATTCAAAATGGCCGCCATATAAATATAGAAAAAAAAAAAAAAAAAAAAAAATAAATTGTTGGACGCGATGTGCGTTTTGAACTCCATCTATGAGGAAACTATTACTTACGCATACACAGAGGATTTGAAGCGGTTAATTCAAGAAAATACAGCATCCCAGACTCGTTGAGAGTTATCGTTCTTGATCTTTGGAGGTAATATGTCTTCCCTTACCGTTACCGATTCCTGCGAAAAGGGGTCTTATGATCGTTGAAAGTTATCGTTCTTGATCCTGGGAGGTAATATGTCATCCCTTACCGTTACCGATTCCTGCGAAAAAGGGTCTTACGATCGTTGAGAGTTACCGTTCTTGATCCTTGGAGGTAATATGTCTTCCCTTACCGTTACCGATTCCTCCGACATAAAACCACCATCTACGCTGTCCGTTGTACGTTTCACAACTGTTCGTCCTCGCGTCTAGCGTACGTTTCACGACCGTACATGACCCGGTGTCATGTCCCATACCGCACCAGTGTCACTTAGATAGTTTTGCTGAGCTACCTCGTTCGTCTTCAGAATCGAGCTCCAGTCCCAAAAGCAATATGATTAGTACATATCGTAATACGTTTTAATGGCACGTAACAGGATTTATCTCTCAAGTATTGTATACTCCAAAGTAGTCATATACATGAACTATCATTATAATCTGGAGTGGAAAGATATTTTGGACAATGTTTAATTTTCTAATTTGAACATTTCAGGTATGCATGCAATGGTATTTGGCTTCTAAGACTATTAGAAACGTGAACGTAGTTTGCAAGTATTGCAATAGTTGCTGACAAATGTGTGGATTAGAATTGCATAAAATAATTCTAATCAGAGTCGACACCACTTAACAAATGACGTTATTGACATTCACTCAAATGTACGAGTACACATGCGGAATATAAGGAAGGTTATTGATGTTGATTATGATGATGAATAACCAAAACATAAACGGATCTAGCAAAAATCTAGACGAGCGTTACAAAAACTGGAACGCGCGTCATAATATGTAACGAAACGTAACGAAAAATAAAATGTCCTCTATGGAAAAATACGTTAAAACGAACAAAAATCGAAACACGACCGGTATTCGGTAACATTATGTTTACATAAAACTTTCCGAACTTAACACAAAACTGAACGCGTGTCACAAACATGCGTAAACAGTACACTGGTCAGTGTTTATGCGGGGATTAGAGGTTCCATGGAATAACCGTATAATCGGTTTCCCTATACCTATTTCCCGTTTTAAATGTATACACTGAACGAGATTTTGTAGGCGGAACTGGGTTTACTCTGGTCGCAATATTTATACAAATTTGGTACATTACGTATTTTCAATAAATTACCTCAACTGTTAACTACTCTGCAGAAGTATATTCCGCTCGAAAATCGTGTTCGGCAGCGCATGAGAATCGTCTCCGAGTACGATATCTCCGACATAAAACCACCATGTACGCTGTCCGTTATTCATCATCATCAAACTTCTTTATATTCCGCGTGTCCTCGAAAATTTGAGTGAATGTCTAGCGACATTTGTGTTCATCAAAGCAAACGGGATGGGTAACAAGTCTTAACATCATTCGTTACAGCCCTCTCCAATTACTTACTACATGCACTATAACATGTGGTTTAATGACTTTAGACGCGGTGGTGTTCCGGTGCATTAACAATTTGATTGACTAGAAGTGCCATCGCCTCCCTTTCTGCAGCCACCGTCACATATTATTAAACACCCACACCGACATGTATGTCATCGTAAGAATAAGCGCAGATAGCCAATAATTCTTGTTGCACTGTCCTGTGAATACGGACTAATTGACATCCCAAGATCGGACCACCGAGTAACCATAGTTTTCACAAAACAGGAACGTGTGAATAGGTATACCTTGATTATTGAAACGATAATTAAGATTAATGTAACCTTGGACTTCTAAAAGATAACTAGCATTACCTTCAAAATCTGTTAACTCCCCGCACTTGAGTACAATGTAATTATAGATAACGGTCAAAGAGCTTTGCGTACAAGTTGATAACAAAAGCTGGGGAAATGAACTCCAAATGCAAAGTTAATGGACTGACACTCGATTACAACACAAGTCAAATGGTGAACTCTGATACATATGTTCAATGTGCCGAGGATCGAAGTACCGAAGTGAAAGTTGTCTATGCATGTAAAATCAGGAGACATGCACACAGAACAGTAACGAGTGAATGTTAAAGCAAGACATTTAGGTCTGTGTACACAAAACGTGTCATTGTTGACAATTTTAATACCTTACCATACGGTTACAGGACATTGAGACGTTGATTGAATATGAATGATATATGTCTTTTTCTGAATAGAACAAATGGTGCTTTCTCTATGGTCCGTGTTCATTTTCCATCAACTGTACTAGGATACTGTAATCAGTGTCCTTATTGGTTAAAAGCTTAATACGTTTACATGCTATATACTGAATCAATCTATGAATATACACACTTGAAGAAACAATGAATCTCCTGACAAATCTATTGAATCACATAGCATACAGGAAAGCATTGATACTTGCTTTCAAACTAAAAGTATCAAATGAACAATATCTTACACCATGGATCATCAAGGAGAAATTAGAGAAAATAGAGATGTTTGAAGAGTTCAAGGAAGCCCTATTATTAAGAACGGGATTCTTGAAAGATTCAAGGATTAAAGTAAGCCAATTAACATTTGAACAATGGAGAAATGAAGTTGCGGAAAACAATGCTAGTCACAGATTTCCGCGGATCCACGACTGTTGCCTGAGACTTTGCGTCAGAGACTAAGTAAGCCACGTCTCTATAGAACACTTAATTACTATATGTATATAGTAAATTAACCGTATCGGTTGGTGCAGTCAAAAAACCGATAAGGGCGTTCACCCGTATTATACCCGTTAATAGCAGACGACAATCAAAATCAATATATTGGTATTTTTAAATTTATGGGGGGTGGGGGAAATTGAATACGAGCTATGTAAAGTTTTAATAATATTTTATTGAACATAACATATTTTACATGTATGATTTAACATTCAAGAGGTATGATCTATTTCCATTGGTTCAAACTGTCTCTGTCCATGTAGCGTGATCACTGTCCATGAAGCGTGAACAATGGGAGCACACACACATTGATTCAGTCTCACTAATCTATACTATTTCCATTGGTACAATCTCTCTCTGTCCAGGAACCGTCAGCAATGGGTGCCTTAGTCCTGATATTGTTTCAGTCTTTACACTATTCCGTAAGTTCGGTTTACATCGCTTAAATAAGAAATTCACAATATTGTCATTTTCAACAACTTCATTTCTCCATTGTTCAAATGTTAATTGTTCTACTTTAATCCTTGAATCTTTGAAGAACCCCGTTGTTACTAAAAGGGCTTCCTTGAACTCATCAAACATCTCTATTTTCTCTAATTCATCCTTGATGATCCCGGTTGTAAGATATTGTTCATTTGATACTTTTAGTTTGAAAGCAAGTATCAATGCTTTCCTGTATGCTATGTGATTTAATAGATCTGTCAGAGGATTCATTGTTACTGGTTTCCTGATTGCTATATGATTTAATAGATCTGTCAGAGGATTCATTGTTTCTTCAACTGTGTCTATTCATAGAATGATTCAGTTATAATCCGTTCCTACTTTTATAGTCTTTAATATCAATCTATTTCCACGATTGTTTGACTTGTTTTTTCAACTGTTCCAACCACGATTCATTGGATCTAAAACGGATTTTGTTTTTAATTTGTATCCATAGTCTGTATGCTTCCAATTTCTCTTGATCGTCCAAGGTCATATCTTTGAGAATTGGATACCATTCTTCCATAATTTTATAGGGATCTAATTTCCGTAGAGCTGTCAATATGAATAAATCTGTTTGTTCATCTTGATCTGTGAATAAGCACAGTTGATGTCGTAATTGACTTGGATGCTCAACCTGACAGCCATAACAATTATCATTTACTTCTTTTTTAATTAATGATTGAAGTTGTTCAACCATACATCTATTGAATGTGTCATGTATTGTCTTTCTTTGTCGGGATGCTTCTCGTGATTCTTTACCAGAAAAAATGTTTTGAAACCACACTCTCATAATTATGACCCCATCATTTTTATTGTTTATTATTAAAAGTACTGTATATATTTGTTGTTTCTAGAGCCAATATCTTGAAGATAATGGTTTATGACAAAATGCAAAACGTTTAATAGTGTGTAGGTTACAAACTGATTATAGCTTTTCCTATTTAAAATATTTGTTCGGGGCTCTGAAAGTGCCTTTTGTCTTGATCGTCTAATTCAAGTTTACTGTTTATCATACTTGATCACTCTTTCAATGTAGTTTTCATGGCCCTCACAGTCCCGTGATCCACAGCTTCTACATGTTAATAGAAATCTGTGTGTAGACTTTTTGCTGGGTTTTCCAGGAATCATAAATGATGGTGCTGGAGCTCGTCGCATCTCATCATCCCAGTCTTCTTGCTGTGATTGTACATTCGCTCTCTCATCATTACCCCAGTTTTCTGTAGGCTTCGACATCGTGTTTGATGGGTATAAAAAACACATGCTTAATTACCCATCAAACGGATTTACCTACTTTTGATAGTTTAGTCATTTTTCAGATTTTCGTCCAATCAGAAAGCGTGTTACAAAAAGGTTTTCTTTTTTATCCAATATTCCATTTACAGTACTCTTTTCGTGTATTTAATTGAGGGATACTGGGATAACTCTTAATAATTTTAGTTTCTAAGTTCACATCCCCTGAAAAAGAATTTGTATTTTATGACTGTATAGAATGCAAGCAAAGTTTGATCCTTATCGAAATAAATCTTGACTATCCTCTCCGTATGTTCTAGAACTTACTAACCTCATAAATCTATGTTTTTTTCTATCACAGTTATCTTTGGACAAATACCAAAAGGTATAAATCTAGAATTGTTTGTTATGTACCCTATGAAAGGATAATATTGATATTTGGGTGATTATAAATTGTTTCATTATTAATAGCGTATTCTCCGTTTAATATGCCTATAGAACAATATTTGAGGAAATCGAAACAATTACATTCTTCGGCTTTTTTTGTTTCGGATGCTGCTCACAATGTTTTCTTAGTGATCCATTTTATTTTCAAAAAATTTTGTTTTTTACAGTCAAGCTTGTTTATTTAACATATTTTTTATTGAACAACACTTTATTTACAACATGTATTCATTTAACAAGACATATAAATCAATCAAATTCTCAATGTGTTATAACCGTATGGTACAGTATTGAAATTGTCAACATTGACACGTTTTGTGTACACAGACCTAAATGTCTTGCTTTGACATTCACTCGTTACTGTTCTGTTTGCATGTCTCCGGATTTTACATGCATACACAACTTTCACTTCGGTACTTCTGTCCTCTGCACATTGAACATACGTATCAAAGTTCACTACTTGACTTGTGTTGTAATCGAGTGTCAGTCCTTTAACTTTGCATTTGGATTTTATTTCCCCAGCTTTTGTTAGCAACTTGTATGCATAACTCTTTGGTCCTAAACCCCTAAAACTTATTATTTTATTTTCGGGTTCTTCATCAGTCCTTTATTTACCAAGCCTACTATTGATTATGGGAGGGTTCCATAAATTCTGCTTGTGTATGTACATACAACTGTCTGTATCGAAATACAAGACACGCTCATTTAACTTTTCCAAAACACTGTATAGTTCAAGTCTTGCATATGCTGTTACATATGATCCCACTACAACGTTTGATGTTGCATGGGATTCAATGTGTTCAAGCCTAGTTTCATAGTTAACCAATATGAATGGACATTCATTATCAAATATTTCTACGTGTTTTACCATTATACATGGATTTGAAATCAAATCAAAATATTTTGAAGGATTATTGATGTATTCCGTTTGTGTCATGATTTCACGTTGTGCCAATTTACCCCATAAGCAATTTAACATAATCTTGGCAAATGCTCTATTACCAGTATTTGTTTGTATGTTTGATGGATCAAGACAAATACCTTCAGCTTCTTCATAGTCCTTAACAAATGTTTCTTTATATTTTTATGTTATACACCATCCTGGGTAGCCACTTGCTTCTTGTTTGATTTTAAGAAAATTGTCCACATACCCCGAGAGAAAAAAATCATTAGATTTTTCCGAAAAATGCTATACTTCATATACCTCTAACAACGTATAGCCACAGTCCAATGCTTTAAACAATTCTATTGACACCCATGTACCAACCAAAGCTCTTTCTTCAATTGTATGTGCACACTTTGTAGAACTTTCTTCTCCACATGTTCTACATAGCAAAAGCACGAGTTTATTATTACAATGTGTTGATAACACAGGATGAAATAGATTGGTCGGGGGGAGAACTTTACATTTTATCAAACCCTCATACTGTCGGATGTTTTCTACATCAATGTTTTCTTTTGTTAAAATATCGGGGTGTCCTATCGGATATTCTTTGTGTTTACATACAAATGGATACAATGAACAAATATCAATATATTTGATTTCATCATCTGAAATTTCTTCAATATCATATTTAATTTTTATAGCATTACAACGGCCACCAAACAATCCTTCCCTAGGTTCAATCGAATCACAGTTTGGAAAGAATTGTTCGATCATCTTTTTGTATTCTTTATCAGTTTTCATTTTCAAATCAAACTCATGCTCCCACATAGTGTGAATTTTGTAACCACTTACACTGAAATATTCCAATCTTTCAAATGATTGTGAATACAAATTTTGCATTGTTTCGCCATTTATAGGGTTTTTTAGATTACGATTTGGGTAACATTTAGGACAGCCATGCCATAGGTCCCCGAAAAACTCATACATAGTATGAAACCCATCTACAGTATAAGGACCAATTTGATATTCTCCACCATTTTTTGCATGTTGGATAACAATATTGTTTTCGTGTGCAATACTTTGCATCCATCGAATACCTTTCATTGAAAATTTGCGTTTAATCGGATCTCTGCTTGAAATAATTCCGATCTGATTACTTGGCATATATTTGTTGCGCCAAACTTTGTTACATACGTCAGCGATTGTACTGGCTTCTAGCAACGGATCTATACCCCCATATTCCATAAATACCTTCCGGAATTCTCCACAACCACGTCTTACAATATCTACATCCGATCGACAATATTTTTCCATTTCTTGTTTGAAATTGAATCAATCGTTGTTTTCCATACGTTCGTTATATCATGATAAAAACTTTTCCCTAACAGTTATCCCCATTGAATCTGGTTTATAATAAGAAACATCAACGTGTGGGCCAACATAAGCGGCAAATTTATCAGTATTTGCCCAATGTGGAAAATATCCCTTAGCCATTTCTTTCAATTCAAAGGTTTCTGGAAATTTTGCCAATCCTGAATTTCTGAATTTATATGAATCAATCAATCGTATACCTCCAGCTTCCATAACCATGATGTTATTACCGTTCATTATTACCTTAGGTCGAAACATTCCCTTTTCAATGAGATGGTGAAGAATGAATTGGCCATCATATGCTTTGAAAGCATGTGCAATAGCTATAGCAGTATCGGTCAGTTGGTTTCGCACGGTCAGTTGGTTTCGCACGGTCGGTGTCAGTCAGTCGGTGTTGGTCGGTCAGTGTCAGTCTGTCGGTTGGCGTCGGTCGGTCGGTGTCAGTCGGTGTCAATCGGTGTCAGTCGGTTGGTGTTGGTCGGTCCGGGTCGGTCGGTGTCGGTCGCTCGGTGTTGGTCGGTGTCGGTCGGTGTCGGTCTGTCAGTGTCGGTCGGTCAGTGTCGGTCAGTCGGTTGGTGTCAGTCGGTGTAGGTTTGTCGGTGTCGGTCAGTGTCGGTCGGTGTCGGTCGGTCGGTGTCGGTCGGTGTCGGTCGGTCGGTTGGTATCGGTCGTTATAGGTTTGTCAGTGTCGGTCACTGTCAGTCGGTGTAAGTGTGTCGGTCGGTCGGTTGGTATCGGTCGTTATAGGTTTGTCAGTGTCGGTCACTGTCAGTCGGTGTAAGTCTGTCGGTAGGTGTCGGTCTGTCGGTGTTGGTCAGTTGGTTCGCACTGTCGGTGTCAGTCGGTCGGTCGGTGTCGGTCGGTGTGTCGGACTCTGTCGGTTGGTGTCGGTCGATCGGTGTCGGTCGGTAGGTGTAGGTCGGTCGGTCGGTCGGTCGGTCGGTCGGTCGGTCGGTCGGTCGGTCGGTCGGTCGGTCGGTCGTCGGTCGGTCGGTCGGTCGGTCGGTCGGTCGGTCGGTCGGTCGGTCGGTCGGTCGGTCGGTCGGTCGGTCGGTCGGTCGGTCGGTCGGTCGTCGGTCGGTCGGTCGGTCGGTCGGTCGGTCGGTCGGTCGGTCGGTCGGTCGGTCGGTGTTGGTCGTATGGTGTCGGTCGGTCGGTGTTGGTCGGTCGGTGTTGGTCGGTCGGTCTCAGTCTGTTGGTTAGCGTCGGTCGGTCAAATGTTGTCAAAATGTTGCCCAGTAACGCACATTTGCCCAATAATAAGTCAGTCCGTGAGCAAAGAAATAAGTGCTCTCTTCATGAAGGGTGTTATTTGGGAGGTAAGCAGTAAGCCTGCAATGGTTAACCCGCTGACTGTTGCATTCAGCAAGGCAGGTCAAGGCAGATCAAGGCAGGCTGGTATTGGATTGCAGGCATATCAATACATGTTTATTTGTATTCAATGTGACATTTGAAGACATATCCGTGGCAGAGAATATATTTGTTGTCCAGTTACGTGTTTACCTTTGACCTCAGATCCGCATATCATCATATCAATATATTTCACGAACATACCACATACTTGGGATTTTCCTGGATTGACTACCGTTTTTTATATCCAAGTCAGGGCACAATTTCACAAAGACATTGGAATGGTTTGTACGAAAAAATCTGTATGAACTTGGCTTCATGTTAGCTGAAGACAAATGCTGCTGGGAGGTAAACAAAGTGACGATCTGGTTTGGTCATATACTCAATTGTGATTGCTACCAACTGTTCGTAACAAATGAACGAATTTCACGTCTCGAACTAGCTATTGATTATGTAATGTTTCAAATGCAAAGGAGGAAACTAGACATAATTCCAGTACGGTTTCTTGGTCAGATAACATCAGTATAAAGTGTTTTAGGTAAGCTTGAGCCGGAAAACGCGATATTTACATAAATGCGTTGATACACGGGTCGGATGGACCTCGTATGTGAAAGTAAGTTATGAGGCGAAGCAGGAATTGTTGCAAGCATGGCACACAGCAAAGAGGTGTTTTGTTATATGTGAGGAGTGATGTTAAGACCTGTCTGTCTCACAACCCTTTCAAGCGAAACTATACCAGGGAACCGTTTCACTAAACTTCGTACGACTAAAATGTTCGTAAGTACACATTTGGGATAGTCTGTAAATTTCAGTTGATGTATTTCCTTTTATATGCATCCTATGGTCAATACATGTAAATCCAATAATTGTCAACAAGCAAATATTGTTAATGTGAAATGTACAGACTATCATAATTTTGCTCTTACGAACATTTTAGTCGTACGGAGTTGAGTGCAACGAGCACCAGTTGTGTGAAGAAACGGAGTTTGATTAGTCTGCGTTTTTTTTAATCAACATTTTCCCTGATTTCAAATATATGAATGAATGGCCTTTTTGTGGAATTTATCGGGGTATTAACTTGGAAAAGTCGCGGGAATACTGGACGAAGGCCGGAAGCATGTCAACTCATGCCGTTGCAATCTACAATGCTAAAATGCAGCATTATGAAGCAAGACGCATTTGTCGATAAATAGGTGGTTAAAGTGTCACAAAGCTTGCATGGGTGAAGGGAGGTAACACAAGTAATGTAATGGTATATAGCGTATTCCAGTTGTCTACTTTCGTGGCTGGAAAACTGGTTTACTGAACACACAATTCGTTATAGTTTACTAACTTCCTTCGTGAAATTAAATTTGAGTTTGGGCATTATTATCTAGTACATGTTAAAGGTACATGCCCACTCAGTAGGCACACACTGTTATTTATGGGAACTAAATCAGACTTAGTGCACACTTATGTCACTACCAGGTCTAAAATTTACGAGTGCCCGCTATACAGGTATGCTCATTTAGTAATATTTATTTTACTGATAGTTTCTCGCGGTGTTATTAGGCTATTTTCATATGCAAATGAAGCATGATATATTTGAAATATTATACTAATTAAATGCGTCACATGACAAAATAATATTTTCGACAGATTATAAAGTATGATCATTGCACATCAAACATTAAATACAGAGAAGAAACAGAAATATCCGTTAGTAGTATAGGGTGGGCCCGCCCCGCCCAGTGTCCAAGGTGTAGCATGTAGCATGACCTCAATGACCCATATATTTCGCGCCAAAAATTCTAACGCGATGAGTAATCATAATTAATTAGTACAGTCGATTGTGTTATATTCACGGCGAATCGTATATTGTTCAAAAGATTAACCGCGCGCGGCACGCTCCATTGTATAGCTCCTGACTCACCGAACGTCCGCGCGTACTCGTTCGTCCGCGGGTTCGGTGACGTAACGCTCGAACGTTTTCGCGTAGTATAGGGTGGGCCCGGCCCGCCCAGTGTCTAAGGTGTAGCATGTAGCATGACCTCAGCGACCCCTAGATTTCACGCCAAAAATTCTAACGCGATGAGTAATCATAATTAATTACCGCAGTCGATTGTGTTCTTTTCACGGCGAATCGTATATTGTTCAAAAGTTTAACCGCGCGCGGCACGCTCCATTGTATAGCTCGTGACACACCGAACGTCCGCGCGTACTCGTTCGTCCGCGGGTTCGGTAACGTAACGCTCGAACGTTTTCGCGGACAGCGTACGCGAACACGGTAGTACGTACGTAGTCGCGGGCAATATCGATCGCTGGTCCCGTATCGGTATACCGCGGGTTTTTCCGTGACATAGGCGTTATCGATTCGTTGCCGGACGATCGATTATTCTCCCCTTTATGGCCGTAGTATTGATACGGGATGTATACAAATTGTATAGAATATTTCAAAGAGAGGATTATATCTTAATAATATTGATACGGGGTGTATACAAATTGTATAGAATATTTCAAAGAGAGGATTATATCCGTACTGATGACATCTCGATTCGAACATAATAACCGCTAAACGTCGTATTTTATAGCCATTCTCAATTCGGATATACGCGAGGTAACGTCGAAGGTTTTATATATATATATAGAGAGAAAAGTATATATTTAAACAGACAGTGAACAGTGATCCAGAAATGAGGATAAGAATTGTAAAATATATTCAAATACCCGCATAACTAGTGCGGAGAGTTTGGGTACGGTTGACAAGACTGTATCATACTACTACATTGCCAACTGTATAGGAGGAAATTGATATAAGAACACTGCGGTTTTTACGAATATTATGTTCGAAATAATACTTCAAATTTTGTACGTAGGTACCTATAATTCTGGCTAAAAAAACATAATGAAAAATGGCCGCCCCGCTTGGGCAAATAGCAAAAATAAAATGCCCACATTTTCATTTCTTTTATTTTTCACTCGATCGACCTGAAACCACGAAAATCGTAATCAGTGGTCTCGAAATAGTATATATCGACTATAAACCCTTTTTTTTTGTGAAAAATTCAAAATGGCCGCCATATAAATATAGAAAAAAAAAAAAAAAAAAGTTTATAAATTGTTGGACGCGATGTGCGTTTTGAACTCCATCTATGAGGAAACTATTACTTACGCATACACAGAGGATTTGAAGCGGTTAATTCAAGAAAATACAGCATCCCAGACTCGTTGAGAGTTATCGTTCTTGATCTTTGGAGGTAATATGTCTTCCCTTACCGTTACCGATTCCTGCGAAAAGGGGTCTTATGATCGTTGAAAGTTATCGTTCTTGATCCTGGGAGGTAATATGTCATCCCTTACCGTTACCGATTCCTGCGAAAAAGGGTCTTACGATCGTTGAGAGTTACCGTTCTTGATCCTTGGAGGTAATATGTCTTCCCTTACCGTTACCGATTCCTCCGACATAAAACCACCATCTACGCTGTCCGTTGTACGTTTCACAACTGTTCGTCCTCGCGTCTAGCGTACGTTTCACGACCGTACATGACCCGGTGTCATGTCCCATACCGCACCAGTGTCACTTAGATAGTTTTGCTGAGCTACCTCGTTCGTCTTCAGAATCGAGCTCCAGTCCCAAAAGCAATATGATTAGTACATATCGTAATACGTTTTAATGGCACGTAACAGGATTTATCTCTCAAGTATTGTATACTCCAAAGTAGTCATATACATGAACTATCATTATAATCTGGAGTGGAAAGATATTTTGGACAATGTTTAATTCTAATTATGAACATTTCAGGTATGCATGCAATGGTATTTGGCTTCTAAGACTATTAGAAACGTGAACGTAGTTTGCAAGTATTGCAATAGTTGCTGACAAATGTGTGGATTAGAATTGCATAAAATAATTCTAATCAGAGTCGACACCACTTAACAAATGACGTTAGACATTCACTCAAATGTACGAGTACACATGCGGAATATAAGGAAGGTTATTGATGTTGATTATGATGATGAATAACCAAAACATAAACGGATCTAGCAAAAATCTAGACGAGCGTTACAAAAACTGGAACGCGCGTCATAATATGTAACGAAACGTAACGAAAAATAAAATGTCCTCTATGGAAAAATACGTTAAAACGAACAAAAATCGAAACACGACCGGTATTCGGTAACATTATGTTTACATAAAACTTTCCGAACTTAACACAAAACTGAACGCGTGTCACAAACATGCGTAAACAGTACACTGGTCAGTGTTTATGCGGGGATTAGAGGTTCCATGGAATAACCGTATAATCGGTTTCCCTATACCTATTTCCCGTTTTAAATGTATACACTGAACGAGATTTTGTAGGCGGAACTGGGTTTACTCTGGTCGCAATATTTATACAAATTTGGTACATTACGTATTTTCAATAAATTACCTCAACTGTTAACTACTCTGCAGAAGTATATTCCGCTCGAAAATCGTGTTCGGCAGCGCATGAGAATCGTCTCCGAGTACGATATCTCCGACATAAAACCACCATGTACGCTGTCCGTTATTCATCATCATCAAACTTCTTTATATTCCGCGTGTCCTCGAAAATTTGAGTGAATGTCTAGCGACATTTGTGTTCATCAAAGCAAACGGGATGGGTAACAAGTCTTAACATCATTCGTTACAGCCCTCTCCAATTACTTACTACATGCACTATAACATGTGGTTTAATGACTTTAGACGCGGTGGTGTTCCGGTGCATTAACAATTTGATTGACTAGAAGTGCCATCGCCTCCCTTTCTGCAGCCACCGTCACATATTATTAAACACCCACACCGACATGTATGTCATCGTAAGAATAAGCGCAGATAGCCAATAATTCTTGTTGCACTGTCCTGTGAATACGGACTAATTGACATCCCAAGATCGGACCACCGAGTAACCATAGTTTTCACAAAACAGGAACGTGTGAATAGGTATACCTTGATTATTGAAACGATGAGTAAGATTAATGTAACCTTGGACTTCTAAAAGAGAACTAGCATTACCTTCAAAATCTGTTAACTCCCCGCACTTGAGTACAATGTAATTATAGATAACGGTCAAAGAGCTTTGCGTACAAGTTGATAACAAAAGCTGGGGAAATGAACTCCAAATGCAAAGTTAATGGACTGACACTCGATTACAACACAAGTCAAATGGTGAACTCTGATACATATGTTCAATGTGCCGAGGATCGAAGTACCGAAGTGAAAGTTGTCTATGCATGTAAAATCAGGAGACATGCACACAGAACAGTAACGAGTGAATGTTAAAGCAAGACATTTAGGTCTGTGTACACAAAACGTGTCATTGTTGACAATTTTAATACCTTACCATACGGTTACAGGACATTGAGACGTTGATTGAATATGAATGATATATGTCTTTTTCTGAATAGAACAAATGGTGCTTTCTCTATGGTCCGTGTTCATTTTCCATCAACTGTACTAGGATACTGTAATCAGTGTCCTTATTGGTTAAAAGCTTAATCCGTTTACATGCTATATACTGAATCAATCTATGAATATACACACTTGAAGAAACAATGAATCTCCTGACAAATCTATTGAATCACATAGCATACAGGAAAGCATTGATACTTGCTTTCAAACTAAAAGTATCAAATGAACAATATCTTACACCATGGATCATCAAGGAGAAATTAGAGAAAATAGAGATGTTTGAAGAGTTCAAGGAAGCCCTATTATTAAGAACGGGATTCTTGAAAGATTCAAGGATTAAAGTAAGCCAATTAACATTTGAACAATGGAGAAATGAAGTTGCGGAAAACAATGCTAGTCACAGATTTCCACGGATCCACGACTGTTGCCTGAGACTTTGCGTCAGAGACTAAGTAAGCCACGTCTCTATAGAACACTTAATTACTATATGTATATAGTAAATTAACCGTATCGGTTGGTGCAGTCAAAAAACCGATAAGGGCGTTCACCCGTATTATACCCGTTAATAGCAGACGACAATCAAAATCAATATATTGGTATTTTTCAATTTATGGGGGGAAATTGAATACGAGCTATGTAAAGTTTTAATAATATTTTATTGAACAATAACATATTTTACAACATGTATGTTTAACATTCAAGAGGTATGATCTATTTCCATTGGTTCAAACTGTCTCTGTCCATGTAGTGTGATCACTGTCCATGAAGCGTGAACAATGGGAGAACACACACATTGATTCAGTCTCACTAATCTATACTATTTCCATTGGTACAATCTCTCTCTGTCCAGGAACCGTCAGCAATGGGTGCCTTAGTCCTGATATTGTTTCAGTCTTTACTCTATTCCGTAAGTTCGGTTTACATCGCTTAAATAAGAAATTCACAATATTGTCATTTTCAACAACTTCATTTCTCCATTGTTCAAATGTTAATTGTTCTACTTTAATCCTTGAATCTTTGAAGAACCCCGTTGTTACTAATAGGGCTTCCTTGAACTCATCAAACATCTCTATTTTCTCTAATTCATCCTTGATGATCCCGGTTGTAAGATATTGTTCATTTGATACTTTTAGTTTGAAAGCAAGTATCAATGCTTTCCTGTATGCTATGTGATTTAATAGATCTGTCAGAGGATTCATTGCTACTGGTTTCCTGATTGCTATATGATTTAATAGATCTGTCAGAGGATTCATTGTTTCTTCAACTGTGTCTATTCATAGAATGATTCAGTTATAATCCGTTCCTACTTTTATAGTCTTTAATATCAATCTATTTCCACGATTGTTTGACTTGTTTTTTCAACTGTTCCAACCACGATTCATTGGATCTAAAACGGATTTTGTTTTTAATTTGTATCCATAGTCTGTATGCTTCCAATTTCTCTTGATCGTCCAAGGTCATATCTTTGAGAATTGGATACCATTCTTCCATAATTTTATAGGGATCTAATTTCCGTAGAGCTGTCAATATGAATAAATCTGTTTGTTCATCTTGATCTGTGAATAAGCACAGTTGATGTCGTAATTGACTTGGATGCTCAACCTGACAGCCATAACAATTATCATTTACTTCTTTTTTTAATTAATGATTGAAGTTGTTCAACCATACATCTATTGAATGTGTCATGTATTGTCTTTCTTTGTCGGGATGCTTCTCGTGATTTCTTTACCAGACAAACATCGTTTTGTAACCACACCTCATAATTATGACCCATCATTTTTATTGTTTATTATCTAAAAGTACTGTATAATATTTGTTGTTTCTAGAGCCAATACCTTGAAGATAATGGTTTATGACAAAATGCAAAACGTTTATATAGTGTGTAGGTACAACTGATTATAAGCTTTTCCTATTCTAAATATTTGTACGGGGCTCTGAAAAGTGCCTTTTGTCTTGATCGTCTAATTCAAGTTTACTGTTTATCATACTTGATCACTCTTTCAATGTAGTTTTCATGGCCCTCACAGTCCCGTGATCCACAGCTTCTACATGTTAATAGAAATCTGTGTGTAGACTTTTTGCTGGGTTTTCCAGGAATCATAAATGATGGTGCTGGAGCTCGTCGCATCTCATCATCCCAGTCTTCTTGCTGTGATTGTACATTCGCTCTCTCATCATTACCCCAGTTTTCTGTAGGCTTCGACATCGTGTTTGATGGGTATAAAAAACACATGCTTAATTACCCATCAAACGGATTTACCTACTTTTGATAGTTTAGTCATTTTTCAGATTTTCGTCCAATCAGAAAGCGTGTTACAAAAAGGTTTTCTTTTTTATCCAATATTCCATTTACAGTACTCTTTTCGTGTATTTAATTGAGGGATACTGGGATAACTCTTAATAATTTTAGTTTCTATGTTCACATCCCCTGAAAAAGGAATTTTATGACTGTATAGATGAAGCAAAGGTTTAAGATCCTTATCGAAATAAATCTGACTATCCTCTCCGTATGTTCTAGAACTTACTAACCTATAAATCTTATTTTTTTCTATCACAGTTATCTTTGGACAAATACCAAAAGGTATAAATCTAGAATTGTTTGTTATGTACCCTATGAAAGGATAATATTGATATTTGGGTGATTTATAAATTGTTTCATTATTAATAGCGTATTCTCCGTTTAATATGCCTATAGAACAATATTTGAGGAAATCGAAACAATTACATTCTTCGGCTTTCGGATGCTGCTCACAATGTTTTCTTAGTTGATCCATTTTATTTTCAAAAAAAGTTTTTACAGTCAAGCTTGTTTTATTTAACAATATTTTTATTGAACAACATTTTATTTACAACATGTATTCATTTAACAAGACATATAAATCAATCAAATTCTCAATGTGTTATAACCGTATGGTACAGTATTGAAATTGTCAACATTGACACGTTTTGTGTACACAGACCTAAATGTCTTGCTTTGACATTCACTCGTTACTGTTCTGTTTGCATGTCTCCGGATTTTACATGCATACACAACTTTCACTTCGGTACTTCTGTCCTCTGCACATTGAACATACGTATCAAAGTTCACTACTTGACTTGTGTTGTAATCGAGTGTCAGTCCTTTAACTTTGCATTTGGATTTTATTTCCCCAGCTTTTGTTAGCAACTTGTATGCATAACTCTTTGGTCCTAAACCCCTAAAACTTATTATTTTATTTTCGGGTTCTTCATCAGTCCATTTACCAAGCCTACTATTGATTATGGGAGGGTTCCATAAATTCTGCTTGTGTATGTACATACAACTGTCTGTATCGAAATACAAGACACGCTCATTTAACTTTTCCAAAACACTGTATAGTTCAAGTCTTGCATATGCTGTTACATATGATCCCACTACAACGTTTGATGTTGCATGGGATTCAATGTGTTCAAGCCTAGTTTCATAGTTAACCAATATGAATGGACATTCATTATCAAATATTTCTACGTGTTTTACCATTATACATGGATTTGAAATCAAATCAAAATATTTTGAAGGATTATTGATGTATTCCGTTTGTGTCATGATTTCACGTTGTGCCAATTTACCCCATAAGCAATTTAACATAATCTTGGCAAATGCTCTATTACCAGTATTTGTTTGTATGTTTGATGGATCAAGACAAATACCTTCAGCTTCTTCATAGTCCTTAACAAATGTTTCTTTATATTTTTATGTTATACACCATCCTGGGTAGCCACTTGCTTCTTGTTTGATTTTAAGAAAATTGTCCACATACCCCGAGAGAAAAAAATCATTAGATTTTTCCGAAAAATGCCATACTTCATATACCTCTAACAACGTATAGCCACAGTCCAATGCTTTAAACAATTCTATTGACACCCATGTACCAACCAAAGCTCTTTCTTCAATTGTATGTGCACACTTTGTAGAACTTTCTTCTCCACATGTTCTACATAGCAAAAACACGAGTTTATTATTACAATGTGTTGATAACACAGGATGAAATAGATTGGTCGGGGGGAGAACTTTACATTTTATCAAACCCTCATACTGTCGGATGTTTTCTACATCAATGTTTTCTTTTGTTAAAATATCGGGGTGTCCTATCGGATATTCTTTGTGTTTACATACAAATGGATACAATGAACAAATATCAATATATTTGATTTCATCATCTGAAATTTCTTCAATATCATATTTAATTTTTATAGCATTACAACGGCCACCAAACAATCCTTCCCTAGGTTCAATCGGATCACAGTTTGGAAAGAATTGTTCGAGCATCTTTTTGTATTCTTTATCAGTTTTCATTTTCAAATCAAACTCATGCTCCCACATAGTGTGAATTTTGTAACCACTTACACTGAAATATTCCAATCTTTCAAATGATTGTGAATACAAATTTTGCATTGTTTCGCCATTTATAGGGTTTTTTAGATTACGATTTGGGTAACATTTAGGACAGCCATGCCATAGGTCCCCGAAAAACTCATACATAGTATGAAACCCATCTACAGTATAAGGACCAATTTGATATTCTCCACCATTTTTTGCATGTTGGATAACAATATTGTTTTCGTGTGCAATACTTTGCATCCATCGAATACCTTTCATTGAAAATTTGCGTTTAATCGGATCTCTGCTTGAAATAATTCCGATCTGATTACTTGGCATATATTTGTTACGCCAAACTTTGTTACATACGTCAGCGATTGTACTGGCTTCTAGCAACGGATCTATACCCCCATATTCCATGAATACCTTCCGGAATTCTCCACAACCACGTCTTAAAATATCTACATCCGATCGACAATATTTTTCCATTTCTTGTTTGAAATTGAATCAATCGTTGTTTTCCATACATTCGTTATATCATGATAAAAACTTTTCCCTAACAGTTATCCCCATTGAATCTGGTTTATAATAAGAAACATCAACGTGTGGGCCAACATAAGCGGCAAATTTATCAGTATTTGCCCAATGTGGAAAATATCCCTTAGCCATTTCTTTCAATTCAAAGGTTTCTGGAAATTTTGCCAATCCTGAATTTCTGAATTTATATGAATCAATCAATCGTATACCTCCAGCTTCCATAACCATGATGTTATTACCGTTCATTATTACCTTAGGTCGAAACATTCCCTTTTCAATGAGATGGTGAAGAATGAATTGGCCATCATATGCTTTGAAAGCATGTGCAATAGCTATAGCACCTTTATGTTGTTTTAAAAACAACCAATTACAAAATTCTGTCAAAGTATTTTTTCCTTCAAATACTACTTCTCTTCCTTCAGGAAACCGACTACAACATTCACAATTGAATTATATTGGTTCATTGATACATTCATCACAAGCTCTGTGTGCAATACAATAGTTAGGAATGTGCACCCCCGTGTCTTGTTGACATTCAAAATCATAAAATATGAAAAACGGTTTGTGATCATCTTCTTCAGTTTTGCTTTTATACTGCTGAATATGACATTTGTGGTTAAAATTAACAATCTCTTTACAAAATTTACATTTCTTCTTTCCTTTACATGTATGATTCTTCTTGGAATCGGCAAACTGTCCTCCACATTTACCACAACATTTTATGAGTTGACAAATTGATTTCTTTTCTCGTCCTTCAATTTGCTTATGATTTGCAAAACACTTTCCACTATAAAAGGTCCTGAGACAATCTCTACACTTGATACAATCTATCACATGACATTTTGTTTTGGAACGACATGTCTTACACGAAGTAGGGCATATATGTGTTTCGTGATTTTGGTAAGCAATATCGCACATCTCACAATAGTAAGAACATCCAAGAAATCCTACGATATTTGTAATACAATCATAGTGATCTTGAGTATAGAATACATGTATTTTTTGCTGTATGACTGAATTTCTGGATATTCAAACAACAATTCTGTTTTCACATGTTGTTGATGAATCTTGATCACATATTCTGGATACATATATTGTTGTATTTTCTTGTATTCTTCAATTCCACAAGCTTTTTGTGGTGAAATTCCAACTTCATTCAATAATTTCTCTGCTTTATACGTTGTAAAGTACGTGATGTCTGCCGAATTACATTTCAGGTTGAAGAAACTTCTGGGTCAGCATGACATTTTCCAACAACAGTAGCCCGGGCTAAACACATACTGTCTTTTGAATTTTCAATTTTCACAACAGTTTTCTTTTTTTTAGTGAAAACTCGAGAATCAATTTCAGAGGTCGTCTTCTTTCTCCCAGAACCTGTTGGCATTTTGGTAAACGTTGTTTCGATTGTCATCTCACCATCGTTCAAATTAAAATCCATATTCGATTGTATAACTTTTTCTATTTCTTGTAACAATATGTTCCCATTCAAATCTTCAACATTCAAGAATGGAATCGGTATCCCCATCTATAATGCAGGGTGATTTAATGTTACCCTGATTTTGTCGTGTGGATCGCCATCAATTCGTTCGATGATTTGATGAACGATATCATCAAATAATACCCCAACGAAATTTTGAGGGTGTTCGTCTGCATCAAATTTCTTAAATGTTGTTTTAAAAACTGATGATTCAGTTCTGAATTGTCTTGATCTTCGACTTTTTTCTTGTATAAGATCTTCTAACATCTGATGACTTCGTTTTCACTCTCGGTGTCCGAGTATGGTACAAGTGGCATGTTGAATTTTATAATAAAGTATTAATCAATTTGCAACAGCTTATATACTATCGTTACACCGTGACGGTTATAAAAGAAGCCACAAATTCCATATGGTCATCATTAGTCTACTGAACTCTGAAGCGATATGGACTCTCAAGCGACAGAACGTTCTTCCATTCAACTACAAAAACACGAGGAACATTTTGCTGACTATTTCGAAAGTATGAAATATTGGCACAAAGGATGTGAAATGAATTTATATGTAAATCCGTTTACTCATGAAGTTGAATTCAGCAACATACCGAAAACCTATCCCTTAAAACATATTGGAAACTTTGTTGGATCGTTTAAATCCTACAATTATTTGGGCGACTCTGAGTACCTGATTTCTACACGAAAGAGGTTTACAAAATTCAGCATCGATGAGAAATATGGAGGGGACGAAATATCACCTAACATATATTACATCTTTCAATCAACGGAGCATTGGGCTAATAAATGTAGCCAAAAGCTACAAGGAAAGTACATGGATGTGTTTGTGAATCCATATTCTCATGAAGTTCAATTTTCGGATTTTCCTAGTATCACCCAAGACCTATGTGTTGCAAAATTCATGTCTTATTACAACGAAGAGAGTCATCTGAAGCTACCAAGAAATGTTATGTACGCTGGATGTTTCATCTGTAAATCGAAATCACATTGAGCTTATAATTGTGACCAGAAACCCACGCCTAACACAGTGGATGTTAAGCCTACAGAGAAACCAGTGAACAGTCGTAAACGTAAATACCAAGGTAAATCGAGTGTTACAGTCAAGAAGAGGAAAATTGACTTTTAGATTTGATTGAATAGACACTATGTATACCATACGGTTATAACATATTGAGACTTTGATTGATTTATATGTCTTGTTAAATGAATACATGTTGTAAATATACTTTTGTTCAATAAAATATTGTTAAATGAATACAAGTTGAAATGTATTTTCTTGTTTGTTATTTATCATGTTATAACTTCAATTCATATGATTTGTAAAATGCAAGTGTTTCTTTCTGGAAAATATTGTGGTCCTGAAAAGGACCGTTTGGTTACTGTCTAATAGAATTCAGACAGATCTGGATATAAGTTATTCATTGTAACTTTCCAAACAATCTTTTCTTTGGAAGGCCAATGATATCCACGTCTTGCAAAGAATTGTTGTAATAATTCTTTATTTCTCTTCATTTCTTCAATAGCATAATTTTTCCTAGATAATGTAATTTTTCGTAAACGGCGGAAGAATTTCTTGATCTGCATTCTGGTATGTAAGAATGAATAGAATGAATACTGTACGCTTTAGATCCTGAAATGATTTCATCCATCATTTCATTGGCTAAAAATTTAGAGGATTTGATTGGTTAAGGATTCTCTCCCTCTTATTGGATGAATTTCAATCCGTTTTTACAGTCAAACTCCTGACTGTAAAAATGCGTTTACAACATGATTTCTGAATGGACGAAAATCTGAAAAATGACTAAACTATCAAAAGTAGGTCAATCCGTTTGATGGGTATAAAAGCATGTGTTTTGTTAACACATACTTCACATGTTTCATCCGAACACGCAAAAATGGATACTGATCGAAGCAATATGATGGCAAGAAGGATCTCAGAATTGAGTGATGTAGTAGGAACGATGAGGGAAGATATAGAAGCGTTGCAATTGATTACGGCTGACCTGCTGGGGAAAATAGCGCAACAACCAAAGCCTACTTACAAAGAATTTGAAATGGACGATCAAAAGAGTTTCACTACAGAAACAAAACCTGATACTACGGGTTTTGTCAGAGTAAAAACTCGAGAATCAAATAACAAATGGCGACGCACTTACACTGAATATTAGTTTGTACAGGTGTACACTCTAAACAAAAAACGGCCCTTTTCAGGGCCACCACACATTATTACGAAAATATTACTTTACAATTTATATCCTAATAACTTTGTATATGTACCGTTAGTTGTTAAACACAACTAAACCTTACAATTTATACATTGTTAAACATAAGTAAAAATGAAATAACTTTAACAAAGCATCGTTTTGTAAGACACACTGTTATTGGTCACTTGATTTTTATCAATTTCTAACTAGGTCAATCCGTTTGATGGATATAAAAGACGATCATAAAATCAAAGCATTACACTGTTAGAGTGCAACCCTGACTCTACACATCTAGGATGTTAACTTTAATATATTTATTTCACGAGTACGTGGTTAGGAATTTAATTCCTTACTATAATTTCAAAATTGAAGCAAGAGAAGCCTCGAATAGCTTCGTATATAACTGGAACAAGTTCGATGATTTGATGAACGATATCCTCAAATAATAACCCCACGACAAAAAACGGCCCTTTTCAGGGCCACCACACATTATTACGAAAAGATTACTTTACAATTTATGTCCTAATAACTTTGTATATGTACCGTTAGTTGTTAAACACAACTCAGGTAGAATATAAAACCATATCCTAAACCTTACAATTTTTACATTGTCAAAAATAAGTAAAAATGAAATAACTTTAACAAAGCATCGTTTTTGTAAGACATACTGTGATTGATCACTTGATTTTTATCAATTTATAAGTAGGTAAATCCGTTTGATTGATATAAAAGACGATCATAAAAATCATTAATTTGCATTCGATACGATGGCTGACAACAGAAGTTACGATTTTGCCGGTCAAGATTTTGATATATTATCAGCCAACCTTCCAACCACCACAACAACAACAACAACAGCCGCAGCAGCCAACTGTTCCAGTATACATCCCAATAGAGAAGAAGAAAGAAGATTCTATGATATTGAAAGAACTACAGAAACTGAACAACAATACAGAAAGAATATTACAGAAACTAGATAACATCGCGTCACGACATAGTGTTCAACTGGACCGTATGACAGACACATTATCAAGTAAACTAGAGAAACAGTCTGAAAATCGGAACTTGGTATTTAACACACATCCATTGAAAGTACCTATCAAGTTTGAATTGGACAAGAAAACAGTGGCACACGTCAGTCAACATGTCGAGAGGACCCTGTGTGATACAGTTGACGAAAAAATACATTCACATAAAAGTGGGATTGGCTCACATCGTAAACACATTCGTCCAGAAAAAGAAAATCATTTGATTCCACGAAAATAAAATATTGTACCAGTACTCGTGTCTTTTTTAAAAAATAAAAAATAACAGTACTCGCACCTTTACCTAAACGGCCCTTTTCAGGGCCATCCCAAACTATTCGAACAGAATTCCTTTTCAAATAAAACATTGCTATGCACATGATAGTATATCATAATACATGTAGACCTTGTACTGTAAACAATGGAGAACGAAGACCTATTGTCTTTGTTATTTCAACATCCCTGTAACATTTATATAGCAGGTCCAAGTGGATGTGGAAAAACTGAAATTGTACAAAAGATTATTGATTATCGCAAAGATTTATTTAATATTGTACCCGAAAAAGTAATATGGTGTTACAAAGAATGGCAACACAGTTATACTATCATGCAAGAAAAGTTCAATTTCCTCAAATTTATTGAAGGTATCCCAGATGATGAAAATGAAATTGTATCCGATGTAACAATTTCACATCTTGTAGTATTTGATGATATGTTAGGAGAAAAAGATGAAGAAAAAATAAAATTGTGGTTTACAAGAAAAGGTCATCATAGAAATTCAAGTGTAATATATATTACACAAAATATGCTGCAACAAAATAAATCGAGTAGAATTATAAGTCTTAATTCTCGTTACATGATTTTATTTAGAAATGAACGTGATGGGATTAAAACATTATCACGTCAAATGCAAAGTCCACACTTGATTTCAGCCTACAATGATGCTACTTCTCAGGAACATGGTTATTTGTTAATTGATTTTCAATCACGAATTAAAAAACAATTTCGTTTAAGAAGTGACATTTTTCATCGCTGGATTACAGATAAGGATGTTAGAGGACCTACTATTTATTCTCCAATATAGTAATATAGATATCATTATTGTACTTTCTACCAAGGTGTTGACATGGCTTTCTCATACACATCAGGAAAAATTATTCATGCTTTAAGAAATTTGAGTAATGAACAACATAAACTTACAAGAGAAATAATATTGAAATCTGGATTAAAAGAGATATTGAAATGGTTTTCAGTAGCTGCTCAAAATATAGTTGAAAATAAAATAAAATTACCAAAACAAACAGTGCGTTTTATAGAAAAAATAAAAAAGATATTAAACAATTAGCGGATCCTACAGTTGATGATGATACAAAGAAAAAAATAATATTAAAACCTGATGGTGGAGGATTTTTAGGTGGTGTAATTATTAGAAGTTTACTTCGCTGGACAGGTACAAAAAACGTGAAAAATAGAAAACTAACCAAAAAACAAATTAAAAAACAAAAGAAAACACGAAATAAAAAAAAACGAAATAAAAAATCTCAAAAGAAAACAACTAAAAAGAAAACAACTAAAAAACAAAACGAATCTTCAAGATTTTCTTCAATGTCTAGTATGTCTACAAATCCTAGTCCTGTTAATTCGTATAGATCTATATCAGCGTTTCATACACCCTTATCGACTGGAAAGCCTCAGTTCACATCGACACCAAGTTCCTTAAGATCTCCACAATTACCATTTACAGCAACTTCTAACAAATCTGGATCATCATACAATACATCTTTCCCCAGTAATTCTGGTTCATTTGAGCGACAAACTCCAAAAAAAAAAGAAGTACAAGTATAGCCCTGAAATTGAAAATTGGTTTAGACTTGTTAATAAAGCAACAAAAGAACATGAACAACTGTTACAGGAATATAATGCATTGGATGAACATCCAATAGCTAGGTTTTCACCGTTAAGAACACCTTTGAGATCTCCTAAAACCAAAGAAGCTGTCAGAAACAAACTTATTCAAAAATAAAAGGAAATAAAACATCTAAAAGATTTTGCGTTTAAAAATCCAGAATTAAGAGTAAAAATTAAAAGGTACTTAGGTGTATAAAATACAGTTATTAATTAATTTTGTATCATTTCAATATAAAGTATTGTTAGTATAAAGATGGGTAAGGTCAAGAATAAAACCAGTAAAAAGAAACCATTAATTACAAAACATGGTGCTATACTTTTGGCTGTAGCTAATGAACCTAAAAAATATCGTGAAAAATTAATAAAAAATGCACCAAATCATATAATTAAGTGTATTTGTGAATGTTGTCACAATCTCTTAAAAGGCAATGTCACACTTACATCTGATCAGAAACATAAATTGTATCCTAAGCGTAAACATCTCAGACAACTTGTATCAAAATCAATTTCAATTAAGAAAAAGAAATATATTATAAACCAAACAGGAGGTCTTTTACCATTTTTATTTCCATTATTACCATTAATAGGTAAAGCTGTTCTAGGTGGTGCACTTGGTGTTGGTGCCAGAGCAGGTATTCGAGCTCTAGTTAAATAATGTCGGTCAGGAAAATGGCACTTGTTCCTTTTCATTTACTGGAAGAAATGAATAAATGGAAAATAGAACAAAGTCAAAAACCTCAGCTCCTACCGGATCCACAAATTGCAAATACAGCTAAACTTCAAAAAAAAATTATCTAACCTTTTAGAAAGAACAGATTTATCGGAAAGTGAAAAGGTAAAACAGCACGGAGAAACATTACATAAATTTCAGGAATCATTTAAACAAGTTTTAGAACCTCAACATGTTACAGTAAATGAAAGTACAAAAAGACCACTTAATGATAGGATTTTACAAAGTATACCAAAAACAATGCAAAGAAAGGCAAAAGAGAACTTCTTTTAAGCATGTTGAAAGATAATCCAAAAATCAGTTGGGATGAAAATGGTTTAGTGACATATAAAGGAAAAATTATAAAGGGATCAAATATTATTGATTTAATTAATGACACTTTACGTCAAAGAAAAGGATTTAACCCCAGAGGTTGGGAGACATTCAGTACAGCTTTACAGGAACTCAATATACCACAAGACGTAGTTGGTAATAGACAACGATGGAACTGAATGCATAAATATCAAACTGATACATCTGACATCGAGTCGGATTCAATATTTAGTACACCTAAAACAGTAATGAAACATCGTAAAACACCAAAATCAAAAATTTCAGACACCCCAACTGGTATAAAAAGAAATTCTGATTCAGCATATCTTAAAAAATGGGAGCCTTATTAAAGCATAAAGAGAAGAAACTTAATTCATTACTAAAGATAATATAGTATGATCCAAAAAGTTCAATTGCCTACACAAGTGCAAAACACTTGTATGATTCAATTAAACGAATAAACACATTTTCAGATGTTGGATTAAAACATATACAAGAATGGCTGAGCAGACAGAAAACATGTACACTTCATAAACAAATTCAAAGACGTTTTACACGTCGTCAGACAATAGTAGGAGGTATCGATCAACAATGGCAGGCTGATTTGGCAGATATGCAACAATTCTCAGGCGAAAATGAGAATCAAAGATATCTATTGTGTGTAATAGATGTATTTTCAAAATATGCATGGGTCATACCCCTTCCTAACACAACGGGGAAAACATTGATTAACGCGTTTGATTTGATACTAAAAACATCAAAACGAAAGCAACGGTCTTTACAAAGCGACAAAGGAACGGAATTTAAAAATAAAGAATTTCAACATTTCTTGAAATCTAAGCACATTCATTTTTTCACAACCGAAAACCCTGAAACTAAAGCAAGTATAGTAGAACGATTTCAAAGAACTTTAAAAACACGTATGTGGAAATATTTCACATTTCATCAAACTAGAAAATATATTGATATTTTACAAAATATTGTTGATGGATACAACCGGACATACCATCGTAGTATTAAGAGGACCCCAATTTCTGTCAATACCTCAAATGAAATTGAGGTTACCCATGCATTGCATGGAATGAAACAAGCTATTCCAGCCAAAAAACAAATTACATGTCGGTGATTTAGTTCGTATTAATAAAACAAAACGCACATTTGAAAAGGGTTATCTACCAAACTGGACGAAAGAATTATTTAAAATATTTCATATTAATAAAAGTTTACCACCAACTTATAAAATTGAAGATCTTGATGGTGAAAAAATAATGGGTACATGTTATGGAAAGGAAATTCAAGGTATAAAAGATGATGAAATATATGAAATTGAATCAGTTCTTGATCGACGTACAAGACGTGTAGGTAATAAAACAATCAAGGAAACTAAAGTTCGTTGGATGGGTTATCCGTCAAAGTTTGATAGCTGGATTTCAACATCAAACATAATATGAATGAACAAGATATAATTGAAAACGGAAAAATAGAAAAACAAGAGTTTTCATTTCGTGGTAAACGAATACCAAAAAATCAATTTCAATATATTTCTCAAGTAGTTATAATATATGCAATTGTTGCAACAGCCATCATTCATTTAAGTATCCAAAGTCCTAATCGCGAATTGTGGCTCATTTGTCAAATTTAAATGAGGGGTTTAATCATTTGTTTGTTTACTCTGATATTGTTGAATATTCGATTGTAGGACATATTCAAGCTCCGATTTTAAGAGTTGTACCATTCAAAACATCCAATTCAATTGAAAATAATAGTGACAATCATCATATTAACCATGAATTTTTAAACTTACATTATATGCCTGTATCAAAATCTGAATTTGGTACAATTCATATAAATATAAGAGGAGATTCTGGCAATCCTGTTCATTTTGTTCTTGGAAAGTCTATGTTGAAGTTACATTTTAGGAAAAGAAAAATAGATTGAAAATGCATCCTGTATATCGAGGAGTTACACGACAGTATGAGGCAGGATTAGGATCCTTGTTCAAATCTACAATTAGAACCGTTTCACCATTTATAAAATCAATAATAAAAACTGGGGTAAATTCTTTTAAAAATGAAGGAATGAAACAAGGAATAGGTTTAGCTCAAGATATTTTTCTTAAACACAAAAATCCAAAGGATGTAATTATTTCACGAGGTAAACAAACAATGAATTCAATAGGAAAATCGTTTTTGAAGAAATTAGGTATGAAAACAAACAAAAATAAACGGAAACGCCAGTCCCGTTCAATACATCGAAGAGATAAGTTGCATAAATCAAGTAGCAATCAAAAAGGTCTGGGTAGAAAAAGGAGAAAAATATCTAACAGAAATTTAGATATTTTTGACTAAAATAAAAATGATGCAAAGCGGTTCTTGTGAATGTAGTAAGACTGAGTTGGATGTTACCAGTACCTCCAACCATGACTACTATGCACGAAAGTCAGTGGGTTGAACATTTTCCGATTTCCTCTCTTAACAATAATGCTCCAGTAGAATTTGTAATTCCGCCACAAACAGATAAATGGACAGATTTATCTCAATCATACATGTATTTGAAATTGAAAATTTTAAAAACAGATAATACTGTGTTAGACGCAGATGATAATATTGCTCCAGTTAACAATTTCTTTCATAGTATCTTCAGTAACATTGATTTATATCTAAACAATAAACTGATAACAAATAATTCTGATATATATCCTTTTAGGGCATATTTAGAAAATCTTTTGTCATATAACGCTGAATGTAAATCAATACAATTAGCTACTAGTGAAATGTGGTTGAAAGATACCGCCGGTAAATATGAGGCTATTGACATTACAGGCGAAAATGCAGGTCTTAATAAGAGGAATTCATTTATTTTTGGGAGTAAAGTAATCGAACTTCAAGTACGATTGCATTTGAATTTATTTTTACAAGAAAAATATTTATCCAATGGAATTGAAATTAGAATAAGACTCAATAGAGCATCGTCAAAGTTTTGTTTAATAGGCGGCACTGACGCACCAGATGCAAAAATAGATTTTGAAAATGTTACTTTCAATGTAAGAACTGTTGAGCTATTACCTGCTGTGTCCAATGACATGAACAGACTCATAGCTCAAAAGAATATGAAAATTCCTATACGTAGAGTAGAAGTCAAAACATTCACAATTGCAACTGGAATGCGCTCAAAAATAGAAGATCATCTTTTTCAGGGGCAATTACCAAAACGAATATTCATCGGTATGGTTGATAATGCTAGTTTCAATGGGGAATATGCAAAAATCCATTCAATTTTCATCATTTTAATCTATCAAAAATTGATGTAAATTGCAATGGCCATGGTATTTACAACCGTCCATTTGAGCCGGATTTTGAACATAAATTATATCTTAAATCATACATGTCTTTGTATCAAGCTGTATCTTCACTAGGTCTAAACAAATCATTTGATATTACTAGAGATGAATATGTAAATGGATATTGTTTGTGGGGATATGACTTGACACCTGACCAGGGGGGCGAAGAGGGACACCTACACCCTATAAGAACTGGAAATCTACGACTTGAACTTCAATTTGCCAATGCACTTGATAAAGTCATCAATGTCATAGTGTTCTCAGAGTTTGATAACCAGATTGAAATAAATTGTCTTCGTGAAGTGATCACCGACTATTAATATTGGTCAATTATGAACAAAACCAATCCAGAAAGTAACATATTGGTGAAATCAACATCCAAAGATGGAAACCATCGAATTACAACACATACTGGATCGAGAAATATGGCTGAAGAGACTAAACGGAATAGTATGCACAAAAGACAAGCTACCAAATCACAGACCATTAGACGTCCAAGCGTACATAATGAATACGGATAATTCTGATCAACCTGGAAAACATTGGATAGCCATTGTATTCGACCAGAAGAATGAAGCAGCCTAGTTTGACTCCTATGGATTACCACCACTACATGAAGAAATATTGTATTTCTTGACAAACAATTCTACGAAATGGACATTTAACAAACAGAGACTACAAAGTGTATTCAGTACAACATGTGGAAAATACTGTGTGTTTGTGTTGGATGCGATTGCAAGAGGAAATACTCTGCGTCTCTGTATTCAACAAACATTCAGTTCATGTGATTACTTCAAGAATGATAGGATTATAACGATCTGGTTCAAACATCACTTCGGAACATTCTACGAAGGACCTCAACAAAGTTCAACATCTGTCGGGTGTCAATGTTGTAAACCACAACAATATCATCATGCCATGTCTTTGCATTTTCCAAAATTACTTCATGTTGCAAGTATGTTAACATAATATTGCATGTACTTTTGTAAAGATCAAATATGAATATCATATCTGGTCTATAATTCCATGTTGTAAATATGTTATTGTTCAATAAAATATTATTAAAACTTTACATATCTCGTATTCAATGTTACCATAAATTGAAAAATACCAATATATTGATTTACAATCAATATTTATTTTCATTAACATATGTCAATATTAGAGTTGTCAGAAGTGGATTAAAATTATTTCTAGGACATTTTCATATGTATTTGATAATATTGGAGTTGTCCAAAATATTTGAAAATTATATACAGGAACAGTACATCCTCTAAATGTTCAGGGTGGTACTATAGCGCGATATAAGAAGTTTCCACCCCCGGATAAAATTCACGAATCACCAACAAATGGTTCAAAGGTGGCACTATAGTATAATAACAAGAAGTTTCCACCCGGATAAAATTCACGAATCACCAACAACTGGTTCAGGGGTGGCACTATAGCACGGTTTATTAGCCACTATAACGTAATACAAGAAGTTAACCCCGGATAAAATTCACGAATCGCCAGCAAAAATGGTTCAGGGTGGCACTATGGCACGGTTTATTAGCCACTATAACGTAATACAAGAAGTTTACCCCGGATAAAATTCACGAATCTCCAGCAAATTGGTTCAGGGTGGCACTATGGCATACTTTCTTAGCCACTATAACGTAATACAAGAAGTTTACCCCGGATAAAATTCACGAATCTCCAGCAAAAATGGTTCAGGATGGCACTATGGCACGGTTTATTAGCCACTATAACGTAATACAAGAAGTTTTCACCCTGATAATGGGAGTAATAAGGGGTGGCACCTATGGCACACTTTTTTAACATGTGATTTTTACATAGACAACCGGTGTTCCGGTAAAAAATGTCTATGTAAAAAAACACATGTTAAAAAAGTGTGCCATAGTGCCACCCATTACTACTATCAACCGTCTTACTTTCTAGATTCCTTCATATGTTTGTTATTTGCGTGACTGATGCCCGCGCGACAGCATGCGTATTTATTTAGAAAATGGAATGTAGAGTTGTTAAAATCAAAAGTCAGAACATGCAGGGCAAAATTATCCATTAGTATTTTTAAATGTGTGTGGGTTTGAATTTTTGATAATGGGTTTACCATTTGAAAAATAATATATACATAACCTGTCAATGTCGGGAAACTGTGGCGATGTGACATACATGATTGTATAATTGTTACAAAATGTTCTGATAAAAATACCGGCAGGTTGATATATTATATTGCGCATGTTCATTTCCCCGTGAGTTTTAATTTTGCGATAAACAGTGCAGAAAGTATTGCCAATACGATTTAAATCGCTTTCCATAGAACGACATCTGCAAACCAAGACCTTTCATAAATATGATCGTGCAATATGTAAATCTACGTAACACATAAGTAAGTCATGAATACATGAATGCAGATTTACCTGAGTGTGTCTACATATTGTAAGTTATTGCACGGATGCGGCGAAATCCTTTGATCTCAGCAGAGCGGTAACATGGTGAGATCACTGTCTGGACCTGTCTGGCCCACTTCCCCCACGTGATAATTCACCGAGATGCACTGTGTAGCGTGTGTTATATGCTTGAGATTAACGCCTATTCTACATGTCAGGATAACCTGCGCATTCGCAAATCGCAGTAATCCACTAATATACGATCCACAGTCTGTTTCGCCTTAATGTTTACCGCTAACCCGAATTTTCTGTTTGTGCAAAACATTCGGGTTAGCTTACCACCTACCAATAATGACTAATTTCCGTCGTGTTTCAAAATAAATATGTATACATGTATTCTGTTCTTTTTTAATCGAAATCAGAAAATAATGACTGGACGATGCCGAGTTGAGCTGTGTTCAGCCTCGGCACACACGACACAATACGAATTTGAAGGCGGTCAGAAAAAATGTATAAGCCCTCGCCCAGATGGCTCGATATCAGAACACCGAATACTGTAGACACTGATCAGCCTGCGCATATGTGCAGGCCGGGTTTGTCAAGCAGTAACTGTAAGCGGAGTTCTGTCATGTCATGCCCCCTAAATTCCCCCATGCACTGTTAACTAACCATATTCGACTTAAATACATAATCTAACTCACACCTGGGGAACTATGTTACAACGAGGCCGCCACGGCACCGAAAAACATCACGCCGTGGAGTCGAGTTTTTGCTATTCACAGATTTGCTGCTTTTACATGTGTCAGATGTAGAAGCCAATTATTCGCTAAACAACAAAAGGTAATATTTATTTTCTTATATCAAAATGTTCTATAATGATTGATTGTGGTCACACATACATGTGTATGTCGTTTGCGTGTTTGGTGTTACCAACATTGGAGTAATGTTTATTTACTTTGAAATTCGTTTTCCTATCAAAATGTATGTAAATTTCAAACTCGTATACAATCATATTCGGCCACACAATTTACTGTTTAACACATGCTTTGTTATTGTATTTTCATTTTACGATCTGCTAATATCTCCTTTGTGCAAAGGAATACGTTAGACCATTGCAAACTGAAGTTTGAAAGTATTACTTTAAGTCACGGAGTAGTTGACGATTGGTACGGAGTAGTTGACGATCGCTATCGTGCATCACGGCATTTCTTTGATATCGTTACAGAGTGTGGTCGAGATATGGAGTACTCATACACAGAGGGACCAAGCCTAGTAATCGATGAAACTGACATCTCATTGAATGTTTCTGTAGCGGAAGAGAATGTTTCTGTAGATGAAGAAATCCCCGAGTCCCCTAGAGCTTATGTGAGAGCACCGTGCCATACCAGTACACCGAAGACAAGTAGGCACGATCCTACACCAGTACGCATATATACGTGTCCTGAAGTGACATGTACTTACCAGACCAAGTCGCGTGGTACATTGCAACGGCATAGGTCGACCAGGCACGGTGGACAGAAAGACATGTTTACTTGTGATAGGTGCCAATATGATTTGCAACAGCACATCCAATGTTCACATTTAAATTCCAAACTAATGTGCGAAACATGCAACAAGGAGTTTATGACTAAACTGGGCTTGTCGCGTCATAAGGCGGTGAAACGTGATAAAACATTTAAATTCAAATGTAATCAGTGCGAAAACGGATACAGTGACAAGCATCTGTATTATGGCCATATGAATACACACAAACAAATCATATTCATGTACAACGTGTTCCAAGATGTTTTTTTTACTATAGTAGCCAACAGAAACATGTAGCATCGTGTACTGATAGACCAGACAAATACAAATGCGCAAAATGCTTAGAAAAACAGAAATCATCCACTTGTCTACGAGATCACTTGGAGTGTATGCGTGGAGATAGGAATGGCGACCGTCGTACGTACGCCATCTCAAAGTATGCAAATTTCGTTCTCGTTTACAATGATAGTTTAGTTTATCAACATATCCATCCTATATGAAACGCCAAATCTACATAAACTCAAATATATATTGCTAGCTCTAAATATTTATAGGTAACAATATATATTTAGAGCTAGCTATACAAATTTGGAGAGCTCTCTAAATCATTTGGAGAGCTCTCATCATCTCGAGCTAGCTCTAAATATATTAATGATATCTCAAATTGATTTTTAGCGAGCATTATATAACTTTGATTTGGAGAGCTCTTTAAATAATTTGGATATATCTCGAAATCACTCTGAGATCTCTAAATCATTTGGAGATATATCGAAATCATTTGGAGAGCTCTATAAATCATTTGGAGAGCTCTAAAAATTATTTGGAGAGCTCTCGAGATCACTTGGAGAGCTCTCGAAATCATTTGGAGATATCCAAATCAAAGTTATATAATGCCAGCTACAAATCAATTTGAGATATCATTAATTGATTTAGAGCTAGCTCGAAATGATTTCAAGAGCTCTTCAAATATGTATTGCTAGCTCTAAATATATATTGCTATCTCTAAATATATATGGCCAGCTCTAGCAATATATTATTGGGCCACGCCTCTGTGAAAACCGGCCTTAATGACAACATTTTCAATTTGCACTACAACAACTACAATTCTGCCACGCATAACCAACATTAACATATGTATGAGCCGTAAAGCGTACAGCTATAAATAGGACAACTTATTGCAATGACGCAACAATTCCAAGTGTAAAAATCTGACGTGACGTTGGTAAATTTATGCGTAACTTTGCGACGTCATTTTCAGCCTTTCATGACGTTGTCATTAAGGCTGGTTTTCGCAGAGCGCGGCCCATATATATTTGAGTTTATGTAGATCTGGCGTTCCATAATATTATTATACCCACTTTTTTTAATAAAAAAATAGGGTAGTTTCGTCACGTCCTCCTTCCGTCCTTCGTCCGTCCGCCGTACTTACAGGCTATTGTGAGGTTTGCTGTTGTGCGAAACCCATCCACCGCCCTATTTAAGCACGATAATGTTTTTCATAATTAACTAAGGCTAGCTCATTTGCATATTATGCATTTATTTTCCGTAAGAGAATCGTTAAGGAACCTGAATAATTGCTACCTTGTGTTAACCCCACCATGTAAACATCAAAGGAAATAACCTCACAAGTACTCTCGTGAACTCCCTTCGTCAACGTTTCTTGTAAGAAGTAAAACTGTTTAACCGTAATAGGTATGGACTTGAAACTTTGTGTGTCCCTTCCTTATGGTGTGGACATGCACATGCCATGATTTTGATTTTGTATTCTAACACCCCCCCCCACCCCCCCCCCCCCCCGATCATGGATTATCTCCCCCTTTTCACTCGGAATTCGCCATTTTTACCCTTGTAAGAAAAAATAAAAACATTTTTTAACCCAAATAGGTATGGACTTGAAACTTTGTGTGTGCCTTCCTTATGGTATTGTACATCGCAAAGTGATTTTTGATTTATTTTTTATTCGACCCCAGATCATGATTATCTCCCCCCCCCTTTTCGACTCAGAATTCGCCATTTTTTACCTTGTAATATCACTTTTTAACCCTAATAGGTATGGACTTGAAACTTGGTGTGTGCCTTCCTTATGATCTGTACATGCGTAAAGTGATTTTGGATTTCTATTTCGATCCCCCCAGATCTTGGATTATCTCCCCCTTTTTCGACTCAGAAATTTTGCCCAATTTCGCTTTGTAGCAGGGACAAGTGGGTATTTTGCGATGGCGTGCCATCGACTTTGCTCTAGTTATATCTAGTCAATTATTTTGTTGATATATTCATACATACCCGAATTTCTTTTGTTATTTGTTCGTTTTGTTATATGGTTATCTCTCATCATCTCGAGCTAGCTCTAAATCAATTAATGATATCTGAAATTGATTTGTAGCGAGCATTATATAACTTTGATTTGGAGAGCTCTCTAAATCATTTGGAGATATATCGAAATCACTCGGAGATCTCTCTAAATCATTTGGAGATATATCGAAATCATTTGGAGAGCTCTCGTACTCATTTGGAGAGCTCTCGAAATCATTTGGAGAGCTCTCGAGATCACTTGGAGAACTCTCGAAATCATTTGGAGAGCTCTCGAGATCACTTGGAGAACTCTCGAAATCAGTTGGAGATATCCAAATCAAAGTTATATAATGCCAGCTACAAATCAATTTGAGATATCATTAATTGATTTATTGCTAGCTCTAAATATATATTGCTATCTCTAAATATATATGGCTAGCTCTAGAAATATATTATATATTTGAGTTTATGTAGATCTGGCGTTCCATACTATAATTATATCTAGTCGATTATTGTTGATAGATCATACATGTTCTTTTGTTATTTGTTAGGTTTGTTATTTGGTTAGTCACACATTCAAATATGATTATTAGTGTTTCAAAACTGACAGCCTTCATGGTTGGTATATGTAGCTGATGAATACTATATATAACCAGGTCAGACTCAAAATGACATATAATTTACCAAATTATTCGATCTTGTCATGCGATGTTTTTTGCCAACATAACTCGGGTTCATTGGTACTGTTATTCTTATATTTTCCCATATGCGACTGTAAAATAAATACAAATGTTCGAATGAATATCGTCTTTACTTTGTAACTTAGATTTTTATCTCGACTCCACTCCGTCACATACAGGTGCCACTCCGTAACATTTAAATAATGCTTATTTTCAAATATCTGCCGATTTAACGGGCAAATAACTTTGTGTATAACAAGCAGTCACATGGTAATCGATGTTACGTCACTAGTATTGTCATTGGATGGTGTCTTATCCAAATTTATATGTGGAACCAGTATATGCTCAATTCTTGAATTAACAGATACTTTTCGAAACATAAATTGCATATACTGTGTCACAGATACATTCTCACTACATTAATACATAATAATATTAATAGTTTCGAATGAAGAAAATGTTATACCATCGTCTTGGCATTAAACTGTCAGCCATATAGACGGTTGTTCCAGCTTCCTCGTCAAAACGGCGTGATAAAAACAATGTTTATCGACTCCACGGCGTGATGTTTTTCGGTGCCATGGCGGCCTCGTTGTAACATAGTTCCCCAGTCGTGTAACTTATACTTAAGGCTTGTCACGTTTACATGAAAGTTAGCGTGACTTATTAAAATGCGTAATTCAGTCTAATCTATAATAGTGCAGTGGGATAAGGACATGTTTGTGCACTTTTGGAAACAAACATGAAACTTTGCACACGGGTAGATATCATAAATGTAAGCAGCATAGGCTATAGAACCACCTCGACAGCCCACGGTGGCGCCTTGTGGCGCCACATAATGGCGCCACATGGTAACTCACCTTCCCACGTGAATGGAATGCCCATAAAGAAATCCCAAAATCGGAACTGGGTTTGTACAGCGTGTACGGTTCCGTCTTAGACGGCCGAAAACACCCGACCCTGCTCTAATCTGAACGGGACCGTATAGCATAATTAGTAAAGAGCGCACACATGCGCCCCGGGTTCGATCTTCAAGTTGTAAGTACGTGTATATCTGATGGTGGTCGCCAGACAGGATACGTTTGTTTTCTTTGAGTATTTCGGTTTCAACCCAAATTAAGAAACATGCAGACGCCTCCATCTTCGCCGACTACAATTGTTCTCGCGTTTGTTTGTAATTGTTATATACATATATAAAGATTAAAATAAATATTAGCATTATGATTACATATTACTGATTTTGTTATGTGTTATCTAAAAATACCGGTCGTATGGTTATTTAGTTTCAAATGTCATTTCACAAGTCGTCCATATAATATATGATACAAATCATAAATGCAATATGCTCATTTGTATAAAAAATAATCGACAAAATTACTACGTATTTCCTTGAAAGAAACCGAAGAAAAAAAGACAACTATCTGAACCACTATGAAAACAACTACAATTCTGCCACGCATATCCATTAACATATGTGTGAGCCGTAAAGCGTACAGCTATAAATAGGACAACTTATTGAAATGACGCAACAATTCCAAGTGTCAAAATCCGACATGACGTTGGTAAATTTATGCGTAACTTTGCGACGTCATTTTCAGCCTTTCGTGACGTTGTCATTAAGGCTGGTTTTCACAGAGCGCGGCCCATATATAGCCTTCGACGTTACCTCGCGTATATCCGAATTGAGAATGGCTATACAATACGACGTTTAGCGGTTATTATGTTCGAATCGAGATGTCATCAGTACGGATATAATCCTCTCTTTGAAATATTCTATACAATTTGTATACACCCCGTATCAATATTATTAAGATATAATCCTCTCTTTGAAATATTCTATACAATTTGTATAAATTCCGTATCAATACTACGGCCATAAAGGGGAGAATAATCGATCGTCCGGCAACGAATCGATAGCGCCTATGTCACGGAAAAACCCGAGGTATACCGATACGGGACCAGCGATCGATATTGCCCGCGACTATGTACGTACTAACGTGTTCGGGTACGCTGTCCGCGAAAACGTTGAGCGTTACGTCACAGAACCCGCGGACGATCGAGTACGCGTGGACGTTCGGTGAGTCACGAGCTATACAATGGAGCGTGCCGCGCGCGGTTAATCTTTTGAACAATATACGATTCGCCGTGAATAGAACACACTCGACTGCGATAATTAATTATGATTACTCATCGCGTTAGAATTTTTGGCGCGAAATCTAGGGGTCACTGAGGTCATGCTACATGCTACACCTTGGACACTGCTACATGCTACACCTTGGACACTGGGCGGGCCCACCCTATACTACTTCCGTTAACATTTTAAGGAAACATGATTATCGCCCCTGGCATCGGTGTGTAAATTTACCTCTGATATAAAATGTATAATAATGCCAATCAATACGCGGGGTAATGGTGACTGATCTTTATTTTGCCAGCAAATGTCGCAGATGAAGTAGACTATCCGATATAAAGAATCTCTGTGTAGTCCCTGATCAGACTGCGCGGACGCACCGCGCAATCTGATCAGGGACTATACTGAGAGCATACATGTTTTGCCTACGGAGTACCTTCAACAGCGATCCGTAATAAATACAAGACAAATATTTACACAATGTACACGTATACAACATTGATCACACAAGTATAACGTTCGGCACATTTGGAACCCATTTCCTGAAAATACTGCATATGTTAGAGATAAGTTTTGGGATTTGTTTCCGTTTGTGGTACTGCCAATATTCTCATGGTCAGCAAAATATGACATTTTGGTCAATTCGTTCTCATAGACATAATTATGTCATTTTGGTCAATTCGTTCTCATAGACATGTTATTTCGGTCAATTCGCCTTATAGGCAATTGGTTAATTCGTTCTCATTTTGGCACATTTATTCTAATTTTTTCAACAATGAGAACGAACTGACTTGCTATCAGAACGAATTGACCATACATGTGGCTGTGACTGGAGATGAGTATGGGTTTTGCGACCAGTGCAGGATCCAGATCAGCCTGTGCATCCGCAAAATATGTGCAGGATCTGCATTGTTCGATATTCCATCACTGAAACACGGGCCATGCTTCTAGCAATCAATATATATCGGTATCAGGCTACTTGATTGAGAAGGAATTGACTTGAGAACGAATTGACCAGGACCGCCGACCCTCATGGATGTCAGATTATATGTGGCTGTTACTGGAGAAATAGGGCTTATGGAATTTGTAACCATTACAGTTCCGGACCAAATAGCACACCCTGTAGCTTGGTGACGATCTATATTCCTTGTTGGAAGCAAGAGGGGTGCTTCATTGACGGAATGGCGAACAGTACATACCCTGATCAGACTGTGTGGATGCACAGGTTAATCTGGATCTACACTGGTTCCAAACACATAAGCCCCATTCTCCAGTCACTTTAACATATTTAATGTGTTAAAAAAACACCACAAAGTCCCTTTTTACAGCCAGCAACTACCATGCATACACAGTACAAATGTGACTGTGAATAGTATCTAGCTGCAGAGTATTCGAATTGTATACCCTCAGCTTCTGATTTCGTATCCTGAGAGTAACAATATATTCGGAATCTACATCCATTTTACATCATCTGCCATAACTCTATTTCCAACAGAGGTCGGAGGTGGAAACAAAATGGCCTGTGTGTAAACTACCGATATATGTATTGCTTCAACTGCCAGCAACATATCCTGAATACACATATCTATAATCAAAGGACTGAACGTCCTGAAATCCTTCGTAGTACATGCTTGTGGAGGACACATATACTAAGAATTAATTTGTTGGAAAGTACATTGTAGTCTTAAGAATGGGCACCAGGAGGGATTCGGAACTTTACGGAATAGATGTATTGCGGCTTGTCAGTAGTTGAGACAGCAACTATTCAAATGGTCAGCTACATACAAGTTTCACTTGCTCAATAATTTCCCTACTATATATACTCACAGGATATATTGCTTTGTCATATGTTACTGTACACTAGTTCTGAAATATATATGCATTACCATAGTAACCATGGTAACCAATATTGGAAAACATAAAAATAGTATTTGTTGAAAAGGTGTTTAATTTTTGAAAATCAATGCAATACACCCGAGTACTGTTACCATCTTGCAATACACTTAACATGTGAACGTTTAATAATATTAGTTGTCATGGCAACCATTTTAATATTTCACACACAAAATCATATATACTCCATCTAAAATCAACATATTCGTCGAATCAGTATACATTATCAATGCTGCAAAAACAATATTTATCTTACAATCATGATTGTTCAAAGTAATTTCACCTTGACCTTGGAGATGAAGGCCACATGGGTGTGGTACATGTATGGAATGAAAATATGGATGATGATAAGGAAGTATATGAAGTTTGAAGTCAATCTGACTTACGGTTGCAGGAAACTTTAAGGCAAATCGTACGGATGCAAATGTCTAAGTAATTTGACCTTGAACTTGAAAATGAAGGCCGCATGAGTGTGGTATGGAATGAAAATATGGTTGATGATAAGGAAGTATAATTATGAAGTTTGAGGTCCATTCGACATTCTGTCACAGAGATAATGGGTACTCAAACTCGTTAACGTGGACGGATTGAATTACGAAAACTATATACTCCTCGACATACTTTGTATGCCGGGGGGGGGTGGGGGGGGGGTATATCTATAGTTTGGTATACACAGTTTAAACTTTATATATTTTACAACAATTACAAACAAGAGCGAGCCGTCATGCATGGAACACGACAGGTGACATATGTCATCAGTCCATTTTCTCCTGACATAGTCTCCTAAATTTAAAATTCACATCATTTTCCAATTCAAATAGGAATCCTCAGCGATTTGTAACCCGGAGGAGATAACCAAAAGCGTTCTACTTTCACTTTCATTTCAGCTACACATTCAATTTTAATTTATTCAGTAAATGATGCCGAAATATTTATTTAAATTAATATCTAATATATTATTTAAATATACTTTTTTTAATTCATAATACAAATAATCTAGAGATAATTATTATCTTTATTCAAACTCAAGACAACGTTTCCTTTGTGAAGTGTATCGTACTGTATATGCTGTGTAACGTCAAGTCGCAAGACTGTCGGCAGCGTATGCGCTAACACACACGACGTGTAATTATCAAAACAATTGCTAGCATCTCTATGGAAAGTTTGGATTTCCGCGCGAACTGTTTTACTAAATTCATTATAGATTAGTTGATTTTGTTTAAATAAAATGGACACTGATTAATAATATCGATGGCTCAAGATGATTAAAACAGTATGTAACTGTCAAAAAACATTTTTTCTGCTTTAAATCATCATCATTTCGCTGTCCAATGTCGGCATTGACCTATGTAAAGTTCAGAATATAAGCTTTAATCTGATTGGTCATTCAAGAAAAACATCACAGGGAAATCCCGCCCCCTACTATATCATTGCGCAAAACATCAACATACATAACAAAGAACTCATATTAATACATAGCAGTTAATAGTTTATAAAGTATACACAAACTTTTGCAATGACACACATATAGCACAAAAAAAGTAAACAACACATGTATTGTGCTGAAACGGTAAGATAGCTCGCTGTTTTACTGTTGTTGAACTACTTTTTTATGGCGTAGTACCGCGTGTTTTTCTAAAGTTAAACCCGCAAACAGTGACACTGCGACCGCCACTTAACTCATTAGTATATCTGCAATGACTGAGAATTTTCATATGGTTACTAAATCCGAGCTAATAGCTCGGATAATAATAGTATGTAGGCAGACCATGTCCATGTCATTTATGTTTAAGATGTCAACTGGGTCGAACATGTTCTTGAGAAAACCATTTAAGAATGTTGTCCTCCCAAAGATATTAAATCGTAATTTGACATAAAACATCTATTTCCAAACCAATTAATGTTTTTGTTTTCAGATATTTGAATTACGGTCACCGTTACAGGGTCAGCTAGTCGTTAAACTTATACATTTGAGTACTTTATCTTGAGTAGCCATTGTGTCATTTCATAATGTTGTATTGTATTTACCTCATGTCGTCATAACTATGTGACCGGAGTGAATAAACGAATAATAATAACTGAATAAATAGGACGTATGGCATTTTCAACCAGTGTAGATTCAGCACTGTCTGATCAGGATCTGCACCGTTCGCCATGCCATCAATAAAACACCCGTAGTGCTTCTATCAAGAACAATAGTTACCAGGCTACAGTTGCTCTTTTCTACGAAGCCCCGCAGGGGCCATGTATTTGTTTTTATTAATTCTTTCCCACGAAATAACAATGCGTTCCCTCAATGTAACAATTCGTTCCCTCGAATTAGCATTTCGTTCCCATGATATAACAATTCGTTCTCTCGAATTAACAATTCGTTCCCACGAAATGACAATTCGTTCCCTCAATTTAACAATTCGTTTCCTCGAATTAACAATTCGTTCCCTCGAATTAACAATTCGTTCCCGTGAGAATTCTGCGAAGTCTAAGTACCCTGTGGGGCTCCGTACTTTTCTGCCGTGACATATACGCACTATACCAATATTATACGCATACGTTTCTATACGATATGCATAAACGTACGTATACAAATATATGATATCTTACGGGCCTCTATGCTCATAACGTATCCGTACAGATATCGTATATACGTAAGAATATCGTATATTTGTATAATATTTGTATAGTATATATACGATATAATATGATGATAAGGTGCAAACGTACCAATAGTATACGATCATACGATACGCTCATTAAATATACCAATATTATACGTATACGATATGCATATGATATGTATATATACCAGCAGAAAGACGTTACTGTACACGAATGTTCTATTTTATCAGGAGCTACACTGGTCAAAAATCGTGTAAACCCCATTTCTCCAGTCACAGTCGGAAATGTGGCGGTTTCTGGAAAAATGGGGCTTTATAGAATTTACTATTAGCGTAGATCCTGACCAGACTGTGCATCCGCTGATTAAGACCTGCACTGGTCGCCATTCCGTCAGTGAAAAGCATGTCCGTTCTCCTTGTAACAAACAGCATACAGGTAGCTCCGTAATTTCACGAATGCCCTAGTAGATGAGGAACAAGAACTGGCGACAAATAAATACCATAGACACAGGCACTTTGTGGTATGAACGAAAAAAGCCTATATACAGATATAATCCTTTAGTAATATTTATTTTGCTGATAATGACTGGCGGCGGTGGTATCGAGTTATTTTCTACGGAAGCATGGAGGGGACGTGTGTGGTTTTTAATTTATCTCGTGCGCACGACATCTTATGTCGTGCGCACGACATCTTATCTCGTGCGCACGACATCTTATCTCGTGCGCACGAGATAATTATGTCGTGCGCACGACATCTTATCTCGTGCGCACGACATCTTATCTCGTGCGCACGAGATAATTATGTCGTGCGCACGACATCTTATCTCGTGCGCACGACGATTATTATGTCGTGCGCACGAGATAATTATCTCGTGCGCACGACAATCTTATCTCGTGCGCACGACATAATTGTCCAATCACAAAAGACTACCAATATGGCAGACACTTTCTAATTGGTCAGTTATCTCGTGGGCCAACGACTTATTAATCGTAGTGGCCACGAGAAATAATCAACCTATCAGAAAACGGGTTACACCCCACCCCCGAAATCAACGTGTTGTTGTTACTGCACTTTCCAAGTTACTGCACTTTCGAAGTTCCGCCGCTTATTTTCGGCACACACCTTCAAGCCACAAGACAGGAAGGGTGGTTACACGGAACGCACACGCAGAAACTGCGCCCGGTCTAAAAAAATGCCAAACCCAAAAACATAATGGTGATTGTACTAACACTAACAGCTCTGTAGTTTGTGCAGTGTGGCGGCTGTAGAAAGTCTCCCCGTGCATTCTATCAATGATGTTATTATTTTCAAGCCAGGTTGCTCCTTACCCCCGGGAATTAGACACAAAATTTAATCTCAACAGTAGGGAATTAGTCCATTTTACCATTTGTCTAATTTCCCTGGGGTTGCCCGCCGCCCACCGCCCACCGGGGAAGACATTGATAGGTGCATTATCTTGACAACCACATTGGTGGTCAGCTTGAATTGTAACATACATACATACATACTGTATATATTCCGACGTACGGGACGTACGGACGTACGCAGGGCCGGATCCAGGGGTGGTGGCGAGGAATGACAGTAGTGCTCAACGACCAACAAGGATCGGACGGACGGACGGAACCTCAGGAGCAAAGCAATATGCCCCCCCCAACTGTATTATGTACAATGCAGTTAAGTAGAACTGATTACCATTTACCGAGAACCACGGCTTCGTCACGACAGTTTCAGTACTTCTGTCAAGTTCTGTATTTGAGATGTTGCGTACGGAAGCATGGTAAGTAAGTAAGTAAGTAAGTAAGTTACTTATTATAGTGACATGTGTAACCAATAAACAGTTAACAATAATAACACTGAAGTAAAGTACACCCGGCCCGATGGGCCTATATGTCACTTTAAACATTAAACGTAATTTATATACATCTATAAATAGAGCAAGAACTTAGTATATTACAGTTTGTGTTCCGCTGACACAACCGACCATGCCGTACTTCTCGCCACTGTAACTACAGATCAGACTGCGCATCAGCTCAGTCTGGTTTGTTTTTACGCGGTTCACCAGGCAATCACCGATGTTTCTATCCACGTGATATGTATAGAATACATAGCTGATTGAGTGGTCGGATCCAAGCGAGTATAACGGTTTTATCGTGATTGTAAAGATCATGATCCCATTTATTGTATTCCTTAGATGCATCGCATGGACAATTGTGTCAGTTGACCACTGCTTCGCTCACATGTATAAAACGGATTTTCGTTTGTATAATGCACCAGTCAATTGTAATCCCCGCCACCCCCAGGCCGGGACATAGCGGGGACATTGCATTTTAATTTTGCAAAGCCCCGGTATATGCCCCGCACTGCGGGGACACAAAAATGTGTATTCCCCCGCTATTCCCCCGCTATCTTGAAACAAAAAAAATCCCCGCTATTGTTTTGCCCAAATGCAAAGCCCCGGGGTAGCCCCGGCACTGCAGGGACAATTTTTTTGTCAAAGCCCCGGGTTTAGCCCCGCTATCCCCCGCTATGTCCCGGCCTGGGGAGGGCGGGGATTACAATTGACTAGTGCATAATATAAGCCTTGAGTAGGTATTTCGCAGTTCTGCGTGGATATTGCGTTAATAATACAACTAATTGTTCGTCATTGCTGCAAGAGTGGAAATGAGCGCTGTCATTCACTATGGAGTAGAGATCGTTCCGATACGTGTAGTAACAATTACACTGTGTTAGAAAATGTACCTCATTTTAGATTTGCCCGCTATTGCATACTTTGCACAGTCTTGCATCGGTGGCTCCCCGAACGATCGACTACCTTTCAATTGCTCAACGGCAATCTGCCACATCTAAACTGAGATAGCACAGAGCGTTACATTGCGGTTCAGATTAAACTTTACGTAAGGCTCTGTGCGATACTCGCATTTAAAGGTGACGTATGTCCTGAGTTTTGGAACATTCATAATTTGTGCTGGTCACGCATTTGAATGTAATTCAAACAGTTTTATGCGAACTTGCTTTATATCACATTTTAATTTGTTGTCAAACTGCAAGTCCATTCCTACATGGAGGGGGCGTGTGTGTTTTTTTATTTACTTACGACTTACGACTCAAATGACTTTAAAACTTGTCTAATATTCTCCATCTATCTTATTTCTAATATGCCCAGGGTGGGAATATGCGCGTTTATTTCCCGCCCGATCGGGAATTATTATCTGTCTAATTCCCGCCAGTCGGGATTTTATTGCTGTCTAATTCCCCGTGTATGCCCGCCGCTCACACACACCCCCGGGTGGGGAAAACATTGATAGGTGCATACATTATAATAGTTTGTCGTACTCGCTTTAAATGGCCGCCAAAATTCATTTTTTTAAGATCTTGGCTGCTAAATACGATTGTTATTTCAGTTACAATACATACATTTCGAGGGGCAAGAAATCTGATGGTGACAATAACATAAAAATAAATTCACCAGAGGTACACATATACCTGTTGGATTTTGCAAAATAGCTAACAAGATACTATTTTTAAAAGATCTCGGCCTCTAAATAGCGTAAAGCTGTTATTTCTGTTATTAACTGTAAATTACTGTATATTCATTTCAAGGGGAAATAAACCTAATGGTGACAATAACATGAACATAAATTCACCAGTAGTACAGATAACGATGTTGGTTTCGTACTTATATTTGCATATTAAACTA
>CM055270.1:93578655-93602818 GCA_029237695.1 Conchocele bisecta
GCATATTAAACTAGAAACAACTAAAGGTAATAAACCCGACAGATGCTTGGACTGAGAATTTGGAAGAATATAGTATGAATTAAAATATGGATGGATCTATTGATTTCTATATTCTAGCTGACGGCACCATGTGTTGGGTGTAGAAAATAAATTCATATAGGTGGCTATGTATGACATGCCGTATCAATCTCTGGCTTATATTGTGATGAGCCCTGTATTATAATGTAAATGGAACTGCCGTAAAGTGTATTGACACCGCCATACAATGTGGTGGAATTACGTTTATATTGTGGGGGGGGGGTAGAAATAACTTGCCTTATATTTGTGACGAAACGTCATTTTATTGTGATGAAGCATCGTTATAGTGTGGTTAACATTCTTACTCTATGATTGGGTTGCCGTTACTGTGGTGAAACTACCTTATAATGTGTTGGATCTACCTTATATTGTGGAAAAGGGAAAATTGCTTTATAGTGTGTGGAAACCCGCCCCCTTATATTGTGAGGAAACTTGCATTTATAGCATGGTTTGTAACTGCCTATAAGTGTGGTGGAAACATCCCTTTTGTCGCAGTGGAACATCCTTATATCGTACGAAAAAATATCATCATTCGTGTTGTAACTGCCATATACATTTGTATTGTGGTAGAACTGCCTTATAATATGATGAACATCCATAATTGTGATGAAACATCAGTATGTATGGTAGAGCATCCTTATTCTGTGATTGGGACTGCCTTCTATTGTGGTGAAAGTACCTTATAATGTATAACTGCATATCTGTGGTAGATAATGCCTAATATTGTGATAAAACTCCTTATAATTGTGGACGAACGACATAATATTGTGAAAATGGGATCTTCATAATGTGGCGGGGCATCCATTATAGTGTGATGGAACATCATATTGTGGTGTAGCTGCTATATAATATGATAGAACATCCTCATATTGTGATGAAAAAAAGTTTTATAGTGTGGTGTAAAAACTGATTAACATTGTGGTGGAACTCATTTTATGTGATGAAACTGCCTTACAGTGTTGGTGGAACTGTCTTATGATGAAAGATATCCTTATATTGAAGAAAAATAAAACATCTTCATATTGTTGCGGAACCCCATATTGTGATGGAGCATCCTTATATCGTTGGTGTAACTTCCCTAATGTTGTGTTCTTGAAACTTCCTTATATTGTGATGAAAACTGCTTGTAAACGTGGTGGGATCGTCTTATATTTTGTAATTATAAATGTGCTGGAACATCTTTATAATGTGATATACCTGTCATATTTGTAATGAAACATCCTTATAAATGGTCCTACATGCTTATGTTGTTTGCTAGAACATGCACATATTGAGCTATGATCGGGTTAATGGTGTGATGCTTTATTTGAACTGCATATTTCAGTTAAATAAAACATGATGCCAGAGACACACATTTTATCACACGTGTATACGGCTGACAATTAAAATAATAAAACTTGCAAATACGAGAAGTAAACAGCAAAAGAACCCAACCCAATCATAGTATAGGAATTTTCCACCACCCTATAAGGATGTTTCATCACGATGTATGGATGTTTCGTCACAATAAATTGCAGTTTTCACCACAATATAAGGAGTATAATCACAATATAATCCTACTGTTCAACCACATTTTAACATTTTAACGGCGGTGTCGTCACAATTTACGGCAGTTCCAATCATTATAAGACGTTTTTTTTAGGTTTTTTTTATCACATACAATGATTGATACAGCATGCCATGCATAGCCATCTATATGTTCATTCAACACACAACCCATGGTGCCCTAAATTCTCGCTGTCAATGTCATAGAATTCACACTATTTTTTTCCAAATATCAGTGCAAGCATCAGTCGGGTTATACCTTTATTTGTTCTAATATAATATGAAATTGATAAGTGGTAAGTCCGATACCTTTTATTTAAAAAACAGCTTTTTGGTGGCCATTTTGAAGAAAAATTCCAAGGACCTATACACACATATGTGTATATTTACCTGGAAAAATCCAAGAGTTACTTGTACCTCTGTGAATTTATGTTTTTATGTTAGTGTCACCATATGTTTTCTTGCCCCTTAAAAATGTATATATAAGGAAGTGAAATAAACCGCCTTATGTTTATTGGAGGCCGATATCTTAATAAAACATTATTTTTTTTTGGTGGGGCCATTTTGTTAATAATTGTTCTATAAATTCCCAATGGCCTCAACGTGAGGCTCCACACATCATATTGTATTCCCCCGACACGAAAGTCGGGGGATACTATGGATTTTACGTCGTCACGCCGCCGCGTCCGCGTTCCGCCGCCGCGTCCGCCCCGTTCGTCTTTGTTCCCCGTCGAGTCTAACTCGAATACCGTAATGGAATATTTTGACGAAACTTCACACATTCTACATTATCGACACAAAGGTGCTATAAGTTATGTGCTAAGTGGCAATAAGTTTTTAGCACACTGGGAAAATCATCTTGGATTTCGGTTCACTTTGACCACTTTCATCAGCAATTTTTTTATTACTACACCCGTATAGTAACTGGGATAGGTATATGTATCAAAAAATGGCATCAAAACCTTGGTGCCAATCAAGGGGTAGTGAAGTGTATTATTTTTAGCAGATAGACAAACATGGGGCTCCGTCTATTATGATCATTTCCTGTGATATCTTCGTTATATACCCCCGGCGGTTATATAGTTATTTTCGCCTTTCCGTTCGTCCGTGCATCACAGACTTATATAACAAAAACTTCTTTACCGTATGATGTAATCGCTTGAAACTTTTATACGCATGTCCCAATCATCATCCATACAACATTCTGTGTACTACCCCACACTCTCCCTGTGCCCAAGGTCAAAGGGACTTTGAATTTTTTGTATGGAAGAATCCGTAAGTTTCTCCATTCCTCATATAAACTTCTTTACAGTATGAGGTAATCGCTTCAAACTTTATATGCAGTGTATCATCATCCATACAGCATTCTGTGTCACTACCCATGCTCTCCTTGTGCCCAAGGTCAAAGGTCAAAAATGACATTGCATTTTTTGTATGGAAGAATCCGTAAGTTTCTCCATTCTCATATAACTCCTTTACTGGATTATTACGTAATCGCTTGAAACTTTATATGCATGTGTATCATCATCCATACAACCATTCAGTGTACTACCCACAATCTCCCTGTGCCCAAGGTCAAGGTCAAATGACTTTGAAATTTTTGTATGGAAGAATCCCTAAGTTTCTCCATTCTCATATAAGTTTTTTACCGTATGACGTAATCGCTTGAAACGTTATATGCATGTGTATCATCATCCATACAACCATTCTGTGTACTACCCACGCTCTCCCTGTGCCCAAGGGCAAATGACTTTGAAATTTTTGTATGGAAGAATCCGTAAGTTTCCCCATTCTCATATAACTTCTTTACCGTATGACGTAATCACTTGAACATTTATATGCATGTGTAATCATCATCCATACAACCAATTCTGTGTGTAGCCCAAAATCTGTTGGGCCCGCATGCCTACCGCCAAGGTCCACATTCAATTAGAAACTTTCTTTAAACGTTTTGTGCACTATTCTGGTTGCTGTGTCCAGGCGGTGCCGGGGGTATACGTCAGGCCCCCGCTGACTTGCTCTAGTTATTAGAATACTTTTCTTAATGAATGATTTGCCTGAGCTGTTAACTTTTCGTGTATATCAATCTCACCCTATATGTTGCCTCCCTATGTGACTAACCTATGCTTCCCCTCTCAAACAGGGTCATTTTTAAATGTTTTAAAAAATTGTTGTTTGGGGTTTTGATCTGTGTCACCCTATCTATCACCCCTGTGGCCACCATAAAAGATACATCTGTGTCTTAAGTACTAGTACATTGTATGTATGAGTATGTCATAAGTGTGGCTCTAGTGACCTTTAGGTACACTTTTTTAAATGTGGATTTTTATATACATGTACAATGTCGTTCAGTTTAAATGTAAATGATGTGAGATTGTCCACAATGTACATTTTTATGTCAACAATTTTGGTTTTTCAGTGCTAATTATCATCGTAACGATGGGAACCAGAATGAGCATATGCCATGTAGTTTGAAGGTTCACAACTGGATTGAAATGGATTTTTGTGCAAGAAAATAATCTTTCTTATACCTGTAATGAATTAATGTCTCGATATATATAATAAAGTACTATTCGCAATTTTCTAATCTTTGATACCTATCTGTGTATTTAGTATATTGAAGTTAGCTAAATGTCACTACTTGGAATTGAAGTTTCAGTTGTGGCTTCTAAAATATGATATTTAACACTGTTGAAGGGAGTAGCGAAGGGTAATTCAACGATCGGCATTCATCCTTACTGGAATGCTGACTTGCATGGTTTGGCACTCACGTACCAACCATTTCGGCCCCCTGGTACTTGAGAGCTAAATCCTGTTATGCCCCATTAAGAAAGTAATAGGATTAAAACCTAATCGTATTGCTTTTGGGGTGAGCTAAGTGATTCTGGTGTGGCATGGACCTGGCACCAGGTCAGGATATTCTAATTTCACGGCTGAATATATAGTTTATGTAAATATTGAGCTCTGATTTTGGGTTGGCCCGGCCTTACATGACCCTGGCGGTTGATAGGCAGTTAAACACCAATAGTCAATAACTCAAGACATTCACCAATGTAGAGTGATTAAAATTGATATACGTCAATTAATATATTAAGATAGTGATTAATATTGATATATATTTCAAGGCCTCTACCTGAAAATGCTGTCGTAATTTATACATATGTTTAATTTTGTTTGTTATTTTCTCGATAACTGTTTGCTGATATTGATAATATTTGGCAACCCCAAGGACAAGGATGCTTGGTTGTACTTAGCATTCATTACCAAAGTGTATACCATGTAATCAAATGAGTTGCATGTTACCATATGGTAGATGAAAGCTTCCAATATTCCAATTAGCTATGACATGTGGTGGAAAGTGTTGGTCAATGGTTCTCATGTTTTGGCAATATGACGTCTCAACCACATACTTATGGAAGCCATTTTGAATATACATGTACTAATTGCACAATAGGTCACATAATTTACCATGATTTCCGAGGGATATATATCCTTGGAGGAATTATTCCCCCTAGATGTTCACGACACGTACTTGGGAGGTAGGAGGGAGTAGCGAAGGGTAATTTAACGATCGCATTCATCCTTACATGCCGACCTACATGGTTTGGCCCTCTTGTACTATTTTGGCCCTGATACTTGAGAGCTAAAATCCTGCTATGCTCCATTAAGAAGTAATACGATTATAGCTAATCCTGTTACTTTGCGTCAGAGCTAAGTGACTCTGGTGTGTCATGGACCTGGCACCAGGTCAGGATATTCTAATTTCAGGGCTGAATATATACTCTATGTAAATATTGATCTCTGATTTTGGGAATTTCCCTCATTTTTTACAGGTTGAATATGGGATAAACCCTTCTCGTTAACCCGGCCTTACATGACCCTGGCTGTTGATAGGCCGTAAAACACTAATAATCAATCAATCAATATTCAATCAAGAGACGTACGGTATGCTAACATCAAAATTGTGGACCCCCGGTGGCTCATACATATTGAGGTGGAACCAGCAGTGTCACTTATTTAAGTGTTTTTATGTTTTAATGTTTTTAGCTCGCCTGCACAAAGTGCAGAAGAGCATATAGCATACCCCCCGATGTCAGCGTCCACAAAACAAACTTGGCCTTGGTAAATTGTCTTATAACTTCTGTTTCTTTGCTTGGATCACGTTCATATTTCATGTATGCATTCCTCAGATGACCTCCTAATGCAGCAGCAAATCCTTGACCCACCACCCACCCCTAACCCCAGGGTCAAATACTTAGGGCGTTCATAAACTTAACGTTGGGGTAAAATTCTTCGCTTGGATCAGCTTCATCAGCTTCATATTTCATATATGCATTCCTCATATGACCCTCTATCATGCTGCAGCGAATCCTTGAACCGCTGCCCACCCCTAACCCCAGGGTCAAGGTCAAATACTTAGGGCGTTGATATACTTAACATTGGGGTAAATGTATGCTTCCATCAGCTTCATATTTCATTTCATATATGCATTCCTCAGATGACCCTCTATCATTCTGGTGGGTGGAGGTTGGGAGCATGTGATGGGTAAATTTAACGGTCGGCGTTCATCCTTACCGGAATGCCGACTTACATCATGTACATGGTTTGGCCCTCATTTACCAACCATTTCGGCCCCCCTGGTACTTGAGAGCTAAATCATGTTATGCCCCATTAAGAAAGTAATAGGATTAAAAGCTAATCGTATTGCTTTTGGGGTGAGCTAAGTGATTCTGGTGTGGCATGGATCTGGCACCAGGTCAGGATATTCTAATTTCAGGGCTGAATATATAGTTTTAACTTTATGTAAATATTGAGCTCTGATTTTGGTAATTTCCGTCATTTTTTACCGGTGGAATACATGATACTCCATCCTGTTGGCCCGGCCTTACATGACCCTGGCTGTTGATAGGCCGTTAAACACCAATAATCAATCATTCAGTCTATCATTCTGCAGCCAAGACCCACCACCCACAGGGTCATGGTCAAATACTTATGGCATTCAGAAACTTAAATTTGGGTAAATCTCTACTTCTGTTTATACATGCTTTCATCTGACCCAACTCACCATGCTATAGCTTATCTTTTACCTATCACCCAGCCCTTAGCCTAATGTCAGGATCACACACTAAGTGTCCCATGATTCTCTAGCATGTTTTAACATGTTGGGATGTTGTTATACAAATATGCCACCTTTGGTGAAGGCTGGCACAGACAAGCTTCATTGTCTTCTGACTGTTATGTTAGCGTTAATGTTTTAGCTCACTAGCTATTTTCACCACTCAGGAGTTTATTTGTCTGTATTTCAGCTACGTCTTGTATTCACATAATTTTCTCAACAACTCCTTGGCATTTGTTTACGAAACTTGATCACCTGTTCCACACATATTCTGCCCACCCATCTATGTATGCGACCTATATGTTCTACTGGACTGCTATGCAATTTGATCCTTATGTGAATTCCAACTTACATGGTTTGGCCCTCATTTCAATTTTCGGCCTTTTGATACTGGAGAGCTAAATCCTGTTATACCCCATTAAAAGTGATACGATTAGTGCTGATCATATTACTTTTGGGGTGAGCTAAGTGATTCTGGTGTGGCATGGACCTGGCACCAGGTCAGGATATTCTAGTTTCAGGACTGAACATATAGTTTATGTAAATATTGAGCTCTGATGTTGGGAATTTCCCTCATTTCTTACAGGTTGAATACAGGATACTCCATTCTGTTGGCCCGGCCTTACATGATAGGCTGTTAAACACCGATAATCAATCAATCATGTATATGTGACAACATTTTGTTTTTCAAACTACATTATGTTCTAGTTAATCTTTCTATTTTGTTCATCAATGCTTTTCCAATAAAAGCTGAAACGCATGTTCTTTGTTGTATGTGTTATTCCAAGTCGAATATGTGTAGTCCAACATCATGTATATTTTAGGGCCATATATGTTGCCTTCTTCAGTACACAATTATTATGAGACAACTTTTGGTGCCGTTGTGTTATCATAACCAAGGAATCTAGGAAAAAATGGTACTTGTATGTCCAATTCAATATATTTATTCTTGCTGAAAACAGCAAAACATGACCGACATACAAAATTGCTTTTGTCAATATCTACGTCTGCCAGACTTGTCGACACATGCATGTACTTCTGATTTCTGTATCATTAAGGATTGAACTGTACTTTTTTTATTCATGAAAAAGTACAGGTCAATCCTTAAATTTACAGTTTTAACAGTCCCATTTTTTTATGCTCCCCAAAGTTTTTTTATTCGGGAGGAGTTTTTGCCCCTCATGTACCAACCATTTCGGCCCCCTGGTACTTGAGAGCTGAATCCTGTTATGCCCCATTAACAAAGTAATAGGATTAAAAGCTAATTGTATTGCTTTTAGGATGAGGCAAGTGATTCTGGTGTGGCATGGACCTGGCACCAGGTCAGGATATTCTAATTTCAGGGCTGAATATATAGTGTATGTAAATATGAGCTCTGATGGGAATGTCCCTCTATTTTTTACAGGTTGAATACAGAATACTCCATGGTGATGATAAGAAGGCATACGCCTAATATTAGAAGATTCCATGTGAGGAAACAGAAAGTACAGAACCCAGGAGTAACTCGGCTTTTTGGGCTCAATATCTTATAAGTGAATGACCTTGACCTTGGGGTTGGGTGGGGTTGAAGCATGGTCTACAAAATGAAGCAGGTGTGATAAGAAGGCATAAGCCTTATAGTTAAATATTCCATCGAGGAAACAGAAATTACAGCACCCAGAGTAACCGGCGGGCTTTTTCAATATCTTATAGTGAATGACCTTGACCTTGGGGTTGTGTGCATTGGAAGCAACCGAAATGAAGCATGGTGATGATAAGAATGCATAAGCCAAATATTAGAAGATTCCTGGGAGGAAACAGAACTTACAGAGAACTCGGCTTTTTGGGCTCAATATCTCGTACGGACGGACGTACGGACACCGGGGTAACGCTATATGCCCCCTTACCATTCGTAATCGGGGCATAAAAAATAGTCATCAAATCATATATCATTAATCCATTGCTTTGGTGAAAATAGAGTACCGTCAAAATAACAAGATGTGGACAAGTTGGGATATGGTGTTGTACGTCAACACGAAAGAACAAGAACTACAAACAAGAGGGCCATGATGGCCCTCTATCGCTCACCTGTTAGAATATCCCGCACTCGACCCGACCATAATGAGGGAAATTCCCAGAATCAGAGCTCAATATATACAGAGTGGAGGGACGGACGAACCTTTTGGCGGCCATCATGGATTGACGTCATCATCGGATTTCGACAAAAAAAATCCGGAAGAGTGTTTGCCTCATTGATACCTTCGATTTGATATACGACATGACCATATTCGGTCAAAAGTCAAATTTGATTCGCCCATTTTTGACCCCAGGGTAACCGTTTTAGCTATTCTGAAAAGAGCACTATTGGCCGATAATTCCTACTAAATCTCGTTGTAATCGGCCTAGCGGTTCGGGAGAAGAAGATTATTAAAGAATTTGACCTACTTTCCCACGGCGGCCATCTTGGATTACCGACGACCTCCATTTTTGCTATTGTGAAAAGGCATTACCCATACATCATCCCTGTGAAGTTTGACCCACATCGGTCAAGCGGTTCGGAGGAAGATTTCTTAAAAGTGTGGACGGACGACGACGACGGATGAAGAGCGGTAACAATAGCTAACTTGAGCCTTTAGCTCAGGTGAGCTAAAAATGAGAAAACAACAGAAAAATGCAACAGAGGCCCCACAAAGCAGATACCTCAGAAATAAATCCCTACGAAAACTACGGTCCTTAGATGAATTTTTTCGCATGTACATAACATAAATAACTTGTGGCAATGTGTTTTGATGAAAAATGAAAAACACCACTTTTTATTCAAATATGAATTTCTGAATGCATGCCTGTTTTAATAGGAAACTGTTTATGTGACGTTTATGGAATCGTGCAATCAATTAACAGTCACTCCATGTGTCACGTGGTTCCTGACCTCGCCCACGTCATTAATATTATAATGATACCCTTCAGCGAAAAAGGATTGAAACTTGAAACATAAAGTTAATCGAACCAAGAACTATACAGTTTGTATAGGTCCTTGTTCGAAAATTTACCTTATGCTACACTGAATACAAATGAAATAGGGGTCATCTGCTACTAAATTGGTCACAAAACATATTAATTGAACAGTATATGCCGTAATCTGGAGCTGCACTGGTTGCACATACAATCACTACAAATATATCTGGGACTAGGTGATAAGTCACAAAAACTGTTGTGAAGAGGGTATATGTATGCCCTGGATCTTGTGTAATAGTTACAAATGTGATAGTGTAAGCGTTTACACCAATGCCAGAATATCTCTCCGAAGCTTGAGGTACAAATCCACTGCTTGATCTGCGCTATGAGTTGGATATAGTCTGCCACCTCTCATAATATTTATACACATGTCGTAGACGTCAGCATCGCATGGTACTACTGATCGAAATTCGGCTTCTTGGCAACACTGGTCCATGTCATTAACAGATACGGCACATAGATTGTCCTCCGTATTCCAGAGACTGGGTGCACAATACATCACATCTGGTCGACCGCTGGGTACATTTGGATTTCTGGAAGGGCGAATGGTATGCATATTCCACATTGATGCAGCAGTATCAAGTTCTTCCTGCAATGTAGTATACATGAATATAATACCTAGTTAGTGTATGTTATTCATAGGGCATATCTGAGCCAATATATCAGATTTAAACTTTCAAAACTTTAACTTCGATAGCGAGGCCCAGATATTTGTCTATGTATTTTGTATCATGGCCGAAAGTAAAATACATACGTTACGTATCACTAATCGGATTCAGTGACAGCTCACGTGACATACCTTATGACCCTGTCACACCACAACGTATTGGACCAACGACTTGGTAACGTGTTGATATTTCGGAAACACGCTGGCACACGTTGATGAAGAACGCTATTGCCATCGTTGGAAACACATTGGGGGCATTACTCACACGTTGGGTCACGCTGTCACACGCCGATGGAAAACATATTTTTTGCACATACCTAAAAATTCTAGCGTTGGCCAACATGTGACTGCTCACGTTGGCGGCTAGCTGGAGGGTCAATACGCACACGTCCAAATCGATAGACGATCGTTAACCACTTGACATTTTCGGCTAAAGTTCAACGTTTGCTAGCATATCAACTGTTTTCAACACGTTGGCCCAAAACCTTGTGGTGTGACAGGACCATTAAAGGTCATAACCTGCCGTGCAATAACTACCGTGCGTATAAGTTCCCATACGGTTTAGTTTAGTCGTGAGAAACATGACATCTATGAATATAGTGTCATGAATCAATCCCTTTGTAAACAGGAACTATTTATTTTCATTTAAACTCGAGTGCAAGCATATTATTTGCTTGACATAACATTTATAACTAATATTAACAATGTTTTAGTAAGTAAATTGAACTATTTTCATCATTCAAATTGTGTTAAACTTGCAAATAATGGAAATTTCGGCCATTGTATTGTATTGTATTATAGTCCCGCCGTTGACTAATCGGCGAACCACCATCTTATTGGTGTATTTTCACTTATGCATGTAACCATCACCAAGCATGCGGGCAACTGCGGTACATCCCATCACCATATTTTTATTGTACCAGCCACCCAACATGTTTATACAGAGAGAGAACAGCCGGCAAGTCGTATTTGCCCACACTCCTTGTTTCCATGGTATTGGAACCAAGGGAGAGCAACCACGAATTATCGGTACCCATTTTACAGCTGGGTGGACTGGAGCAGTGTGGATAAAGTTTCTTTCTCAAGGAAACAACGCCCCGCCGCTAGTCAGGCTCGAACCCACGACCCTTGGATCAGCAGTCCGATGCACTAACCATTACGCCACGGCGCTCCGTTTAAAAATATTTTTTTTACATAATATGTCATCAAATAGTAACAAATATGACATAACTGGATATTAAAATACATTTTCATCAACATTCAATGCTTCCGTATATTCCATGTAAAAAGTAGACTTAAAAAAATTGTCAAAATAAAAAGAGCTGTTTATGCATCAGTCAATGTGAATCCCCGCACCCCCCTCCGGGGGAGGGGCGGGGCTTTACCGGGGCTTTTACCTTTCAGGATGCCCGGCAGTGCGGGGACTTTACTGGGGCATTCACAAATGGGCCGGGACACACCCCGGGTGCTTTACCGGGGTTTTACCTGGGCATACCCCGGGGCTTAACATTTCATGATGACCCACAGTTCGGGGCTTTTACCGGGGCTTTCACAGCAGCGAAACTATGAGCCCCGCTATTCCCCCGGAGATGGGGTGCGGGGACTTACATTGACTGATGCATTACTACACTGACAATTTACAACCAAACTACTGATTTGGTTGTCACTCTTACAACTACTAATGCGATTTTCAATCTATACATGTTGAGTGAGCGGAAAGGTAGCGGCGGGATTTTCTTTGATTAGTAAGTTCGTTCCGAACACCATATATTGGACTTTCTTCTGATTTCAAGGGCGGTAACTTACTAATCAAAGAAAATCCCGCCGCTGATTTTTCGGCTCCCTCATCATGTATAGAGTGAAAATCGCATTTCGCGACACACTCTAGTTATAGCACTGCAACTCAGGGATAGGCCCCCCTATTAAGCTCCACTTCAAATACACGGAGCAGACGGGTTTCTGGAACATATAGCAGTGCGTCTATAACGGTGAGGGTATCGTAGCCATGATACAATTATTAATGTACACGGCTCGGCCGGTGTAGTATGAGCGTCGACACATCCACTGCCCTAGGTCAAGGGCAAATGAATTTGAAATTTTCGTTAAAGTGTTTTTTCTTAAATAATTTTCACTGTCTTTGTAACCACTTGGTGGACCCAATTGAAGCGTTGCATACGTATTTATCTTCAATATTCCCCATACATGCTGCCCAAATTCCCAAAGTCAATGTCAAATGAGTGAATTTTAGGTTAAAATTTAAAACTTTGCAGACATCGGAATCCCTATTTCATTTTATGCCCGGGTCAAGCTCAAATTACTCGAATTTCTGTTTGTTTGCAAACGTTCGCATTACGTTTTTAACACTTTCAAATTGGAATGGACTAGGATATTTGTTACTTTTGCAACCCATCCGATGGTAATATAATAATTGTCAGACTAGTCCATTCATGAAAAGGGGGGTGGGGGTGTTCTAAAAATATGAAAATTACTTGCAAAACGTGCCGATCCTGATGAGACGACTGGTCACGAGCCGGCTCATTTGGGTCTATACATTTTGTCAAAACCATTATACAGGCCTGTAGGGTTGAACGGGTTAAGTCGAAATGACTTAATGCTTTGGTGGACCAAGATTCGGTCTCATCTCAGTGCATAGTATTACTATGATACGTAAAATATTACCTGGATTAAAGCAAGAAAGCAAAACAACACTAAGTTCTTGTCGAGATAGTCGCCGCCAAATGTTCCACTTTCTTGAAGACTTTTAAAAAGTTCGATCCAGAATTGAATGTGATTTTTCCTTAAGTAGCCCCACCAACTCTCTATTCGCTGATTGGCAGTACTGGCGCCGTCTATGTATGCACTGGACGCATCTGGATCATCGCGTCTCAGGAAGCATTGGAAATCCCGAACATGTCCATTTTCTGTCCCATAATCAGTCCTGACTATCCGAGGACAACCGCCAAGCTCTTTCACTGCCTCCATGAAGTATCCGCCGATGACTTTCGGGTTGCTGTTCGTGTGGTATACTTTCAGCCATATAATCTTTCTTGAAAAACCACAAATGCAACCATTAATGCACAACCCAAATGGTTTGAGCTTATCGTAACCGTCTATGTGCCAAATGAAATTAGGGCCGTTTGCATAATAAGCGCGTCTTCTCAGTCGTCTTGCCTGTCGTAATTCAACACCGATAGGGTCTAATTGTTTCAAAATCAAACGAACGTCGTTCATTCTAACGTTGTAACCGTGTTGTTGGCATTTCGCTGTCATCATTCGGTAACCTAGAAGATTCGCTGACGTTCGTAGTTCAGCTTGAATGAAGTTCACAACATCTACAATACCGCTATATGTTCTGCGACTAAGACATAGTTTTCGCAACACTCTCTTCACCTGTCTTAAGCTAATAAGTATCCCATGCTGAGTGAATAAAATTTCTACTATTTCTTTGTACTTCAGTCCACTTTCAAAATACTGATTTATTAAAGCATTTCTATTATCATCTGCCATATTGTCATATTGTCGGTTTTTGTATCTGCAAAAAGCGAAAGTAAACTTTATAGCCCATGAGCACTAGGGTTTAAACTGGGAAACATTATATATAGTTCAGAATAGCTTTCGGAATAGCATACTTTTCTCAGTAGAAAAAAAATATAATTATTAATTTACAGGACTTTTTTTAATATATAGATCAATGTGAATTCATCAAACCACACAACGTGAACTCGTTATCGCAGTTGTGGGAAGATGCGTTCGCGATGTTATTTTACGACATGGCCGGCATGTGACATCATTCCCCATAACTAGATAACACCGTGGGGTTTCTTATTCTTAAACATAATTTACGTTAGTAGTTGCAGATATGAATACAATTCACACAGTTATGTAACAAAAAATGTTCATTGTGTAACAATGCGTCATTATGTAAGAAATCACAAAATCCATCATTATAACACTTTTACGTCATTATGTAGCAATCATTAGTCTCACTATCACTTGTCTTCCTATGGTTCACGGATCTCCACATTATTTGTCACAGCTAGACCAATCGACTTAATGTCCACATACGATACACGTGAAAAGAAATTCACCGGTATGAATACGCATCTGAGTTTTACGAAATAGTTGTGAGTTTGTGACATATAGTAAACTCGAACGCAAAGCGTCAGCAGGGATATGATCATATGTATGTATTTGGTGACTGTAGGCATGTCCGAGAATCAGTAAATACCATGAAAGTCAGTGCAACGGTGTATATGAGTTGACGTGTGTCCGAATAAATCGTCACACATTCGCAATAATCAATTGACTACATGTGTGTGGCGAGTTTAGTGTTGTTTGATAATAGATAGCCACATACAGTACTTGTGAAAGGCAATTCACCAATATATAAATCTATATGTATGAATATACATGCTGTAGTCCTATAATAGACTGGAGTGAAGAAGGTTCGTCGGCAGATCAACTGTCACATATATAGAACACGTGGATGGCAATTCCCCAGTATGGATACGCATTCGTGTCTTATGATTTAAATGTGTGTCCGAATTAATTTCCGCAGCAAGTACACTCAGAACTTAATGTCTATGTTGGTAAACATGAACTAAAATTCACAAGTATGCATACGAATTGTGTCGTGAGTGTTAGCTGTGTCTAAACAAGTAATTGTATCGCCTAGTACACGCGAAACAAAATTAGCGTTATAATACGAACAACATATAATGCCTCCAATCACTGTTTCAGTAATTTACACTAAATACACGACGCTTTGCTGAATTTACACACGTAATACATGCCCCCATTTCTATTTGAAGCGACACTCTTAAATATGATGATTCAAATGTGCAAAAAAATCTCGCTTTACATCGATATATCATGAGTGCTAAACAATATACACACACATATATATATACAAATGTATGTCTGCTACGTAGTACATCCGTTTGGCAACCAACGGCAACCATCCAAGTCAAGGGTTTGATTTGAGCGCATAAGTTTGAGGTGTGTCTGAGGGCTCCAAATGTAACTGTGCCATAGCGCACCTGGTGGGGAAAGAACTAAAGTTTTCATCGTTAAGTCCGTCACCAAATGCGTTCCGTGGGAGCGGTATCCATCAAATACCATCGGCGACGTGTTTAAAGAGTACTATATATATATACAGTTAGTTTCTGCTGCGAATGGTCATCAATAATTAAGAATCTAGTATAACCACAGGGGGTAATCTATGTCAATACAGGGCTCGATTCTCTCAGAAGACGGGTATTATTCATTCACATAAAACGGCGGCGGTTTTGCTCCGTGTGTCAAGGATTCTCTCCGGAGCATGGTTGATACCATGGACGATTCAAGTAGAATGGTGATGTAAAACTGATAGTTTAGCGTTGTTCTCGTTTATAGCACTTGATAAAGGTGTATGGTTAATTACAATACGGATGTGACCATCACAGCGACTCACCGATGAGTAATTCTGCGATGTTTGCTATATTTTGAAGACCAATTTAGGAAATGGCAAACATATCGAAATATTCCATAATTTTCCCATTTATTTACCTGTGACATGTTTCATACATTGTTTTCATTACCATAAGCTGATTGTGAGTATATCAGTGGCTGTATCTCCATATATTACCCCATTTTTATATGTTCATGTGTCACGGTTTTGCTCAGCCCTTGTCACGGTATCTCAACGATACTGTATTGTTGGCAACGGTTTCTCACCTACATCGTCCCATCCGCTGGAGATACTGTTCCTTCATTTTCTAACACTTAAACAATGCCAGGCGTACAGAAAAGACCCAACACACGTCATTAAATAATACTTGCTATATGAATGAGCAGTACCGAGCACTATAATGCATATATAGTTATATACTGCCAAAGTGCCAATGCTTTTATGGTATACATGTCCATGGCGCAGTGAAGTTGTGTAGTTGTGATTGCCGCTGGTATCTAAAGTTATTGAGTTTATATTTGGTATTCGTGACAATGTAAATGCTCTTCGCCATGTTTGACACAATCGCCCGTTACACGCTAGCTAAAATACACAATGCTGATACACGGGTGCATACATGTGGCCTATATGTAGCATATACAGGCCCGTAGCCAGACCTGATTTTACGGGGGTCGTTTCGAGGGCCAGAATGGACCGAGGCAGCTTGGAAGCTCCGGGGACATGCTCCCCCGGGAAATTTTGAAATACAGGTGGTCTGAAACGAGATTTCCTGCATTCTCAGCAACGGTTGAGATTCTTTATTATTTTCCCCGATTCTGTATATATGCGTATTCACCTTTTCTTACATGTATTGTCATCAGGCAATATGCATTTATTTATATATGGAGATATTCACATGCGAGTCGAAAGGCCATCGATATTGGGGCCATAAGTACTTGCATAGAGTATACAAAGACGCGCTATGTGCATCATACGGCGGGATGTTTGTTGTATTTTTCTGCCCAAACTAGTTACTTAAGACACATTACCATTCGGTAAAGGCCGCATAACAAAACTAAGGCATTGTGTTTGGGGTGCCTTCTCGACAATAGAGCATATAAACTCGAAATGTGCCCCCTCCGCCCCCACCCTGGAATTCCATTGAGCCCCCCCCCCCCAGCCCCCCCGCCACCCCCCCCCCCCCTCCCCCCCCTCACCCCGGCGATAAATAATGACCAGTCCCTAATACAACCATTCATAAACAAACATAAACACATCATCCATTGAATTGGAAACGTTCAATTTTGGTCTGACCCAACTTTCCTTCCTAGCTTTCCTTCTGAGTAAAACCGCCACACCTTCTAAGAGAAACCGTAACCCTATATTTAGGAGCGTGACAAAACCGCGTCAATTCATAAAACAATATCACGCCCTCACATTAATTGCAAATTTTACAATAACAACAAGAAGTGCAAGCACGAGGTCCTGGCAAATAAATGTATAAATATATATAGTACTATTAGATACCTTTTGCGTGATAAATCTGCGATTTAACACTAATTATAATAACAAAATGCTGATATTCTGCATTTTTTTACACGATGTTTTCTCCTTTCGCTTTCGTTTTAGAGCTATTTGTATATCGTAGAACAGCAATATCAGCATATTAGTCCGTGTCTTTTCACCAAAATATATACATTGTGTTAGCAGAATAACGTATTGGTCTTACCTCGTCGCTGCATGAGCTACTGAATGGCTGCGCAGATCGATACTGCTTAATCATGAGAGAATCCTTGACATACGGAGCAAAACCGCCGCCGTTTTATGTGAGAATCTAATACCGTCTTCTGAGAGAATCGAGCCCTGTATTGACATAGATTACCCCCTGTGTTAACAACCAGTTCCGATGAACCTTCTGTGCTTTGACACATTCATTCATGTCTGCAACTGATATTGTAAATTATATTGAAAAAAAACTGCACGGGGTTATCTAGTTATGGGATGATGATATCACATACCGGCCATATCGCAAAATATCGCGACGAACTGGATTCGAAATGTTATTAACTGCGTTCGCTATTTCACATGTAGTTTTGATATGTTAAATTTCTAGTTGTATTCTGAATGTATGCTGAAACTAAAAATATGGCACACCAATGCCCCCGCTGGTAGCCAAAGAAGGAAATGGCACTTTTGATATAAGTGAATGGTCATATAAGGGACTTTCGGTGACCTTGGGGTTAACCAGGGTTGTTATGTAGTATTTTATGCAGAATGATGACATGAAGGCATCAGCTAAATATGAAAAAGATTCCATGAAATTAGGTTACGAAACCAATATTTAACACGATATATTAGTTATACAATGCAAATTTCGAGTGAACAAAACAAGACAGATGACACGTGTTCTACTGTTTCAAAGGAGAGGGTGGGGTATTTTCTTGACCGACTAAATAATGGGAAGCTAATGTGCAACAATATTTGGTAATCAAATCTGCACATACAATATATAAGTGAATGACCCTGACCTTGGGGTTGGGCGGGGGTGGAGAATCTTGTGATGAAGCGTGGTGATGATAAGAAGCCAGGGGCCAAATAATAAAATATTACATGCCGGAAAACAGAAGTTACGACAGACAGTAGCAACTCAGCCATAACTACTAAATCGAACCAGGACAGACGTACGGACGGACATCACTAACGCTATATGCCTCCGTACAAATTGGTATTGGGAGCATAACAATCCACTTTGTATATTATATTTCCGACCTCAAACCCAAAGCTCATTAAAATACTTGGAAAGTGCAGTAACAACAACACGTTAAGTCGTGGCCACGAGATAACTGACCAATTAGAAAGTGTCTGCCATATTGGTAGTCTTTTGTGATTGGACAATTATGTCGTGCGCACGAGATAAGATGTCGTGCGCACGAGATAATTAGCTCGTGCGCACGACATAATAAGTTGTGCGCACGAGATAAGATGTCGTGCGCACGACATAATTATCTCGTGCGCACGAGATAAGATGTCGTGCGCACGAGATAAGATGTCGTGCGCACGAGATAAGATGTCGTGCGCACGAGATAAGATGTCGTGCGCACGAGATAAATTAAAAACCACACACGTCCCCTCCATGCTTCCGTAATTTTCATATGGAAATAAGGCATGATATATTTTAATTATTTATAATGTTTAAATGCGTCACCTAAAACAATAATATTTTCGACAGATTGTATTGTATGGTCACTGCACATAAAAAATAAATACAGATAATAAACAGTAATGTCCGTTAACATTTTAAGAAAACACGGTTATCGCCCCTGATACCAGTGTGACAATTTACATCTGATATAAAATGTATAATAATACCAATGGGGTAATGGTGAATGAATGTTTATTTTGCCAGAAAAGGTCTCAGATGATCTCTGATATAAATAACAGTTTGTACCTGCAAACATGGTAAAGAGTCGGGCCCAAGATACACTAGTACCACTTCCGTTGGTTGAAACTATGGCGAGTGTCGTACCTTGTAGATATTTAATATCGGGGTGTAACTGGGTACTGTTGATTTCCGATAAAGTGGCAAGGGCAAAGGTCACAGGAGATTCCATATTGAACCATAACAGGTAAAGTCGGTGTGTCCAAAATGCTAAACCGATATTAGCATGACGATGTAGCATGCATGTCACCAATGTTGGCCCGAAATATATTCAAGCAACGTTGAGGCATATTCTGATTCAAGTTGTCACTTTTGTTGTTACGTATTCTCTGAAAAAGAAAATAGTGAGCACAGACACTCGAATCGTATATGTATCACACCATCATACGTCAAGTGCTCAATGGTAACATCCCCAAAGGTCCCCCCCCCCCCCCGTACTGTCGTGTCTATGAAATACCTACTGGCGACAATTTTAGAATGTATCTACATCCCGATTTTGTTTCACGTTGTTTGATAGTCAAATATTTATTCAGTAAATGAATTGTGAACACTGGATGCCCTGATTTGACTGCGTGATGTGCATCCTGTAGCCTATTTCACCAACAGTGCAAAGCATACTTTTTTAGCAAAGTATACTTTGAGGGAGAACTTTTAGGATAAATTTATTATTTTTCATTATACTGAATTTATTACATTATCACATCCTTTTTGGCTGTGATAATGTAATAAATTCAGTTATAATAATTCTGCATAGTTGTACTCATCAAATTTATGCAGTCTTTATTTCTATATGAAATAATGCATTTCAGGAAACATAAATGATTACTCCCTCAAAGTATACTTTGCTAGAAAAGTATACTTTGCAATTTTGATGAAATCGGCTAGCTACTGATCTATGACGCTGAAAACGCAGTGCGCACATCACAAGGACCCGATTGTCAAACTCTATCTAATAAATTTTCGTACAAGTGAGAACAATTTGAATCTGTTATATGAATACAAAAAAAAATTGTCCAAGGCTCGAACTCGCACAAAAGGAACGCATGTCGAATGCATTTACCGAGCACTTTACCATCTGAGCTGTGGGGACAATACTGCTTATGCTGGCGGACGACTGGGCAATCAAAATGAATCAACTATCGAAACGTTTTACGTTTACAAATATGGCATTTATTGTGGTTTTCAGTCGCCTGTTTCATCAGTCAACCAGCTAGTAATTTAAAATTTAAATTATCTCCCAAGCTATCGGGAGCATGCCTTGTCAAGCTCGAAAATGCTCTAGATAAGGCGTCGATTCGGCCAGCTAAAATGGCTGCAAACAGCTATATCCCTAGAAAGACATAATATAGATAGTCCGCTGACCCCGTGACGTCACGTGCCCTTGCCAATTTATCGGAAACCAACAGTATGCAGCCACATAGGTCACTGTACACAACCAAGGCGGTGTTATCTCCTGCACACGTGTCAGTGTAGCGAGGGTGAATGATAGGATGATAGGATTAAAACACGAACACGCGATATGACATTTTACGGAAGCCCATTAGGGCCACTTCACTTTTTATTTCCATTTATTCAAGATATTTTCTTGAATTTTAAAAATCTTGAAAATTCAAGAAAAGATCTCGAAAATTCAAAAAGATCTTGAAAAAAGATCTTGAAAATTCAAGAAAATATCTCGAAAATTCAAGAAAATATCTCGAAAATTCAAAAAGGTCTTGAAAAAAGATCTTGAAAATTCAAGAAAATATCTCGAAAATTCAAGAAAAGATCTTGAAAATTCATGAAAGTATCTTGAAAATTCACCAAAAGAACTTGAAAATTCAAGAAAGTATCTTGAAAATACAAGAAAAGATCTTGAATAAATGGAAATAAAAAAAATGAAGTGGCCCTAATGAGCTTCCGTACATTTAATCCTGGGTTATAGTTATATTACATGTGCCTGTACCTGTGTGCTGGGGCTAAACAATGGAGGAAGGGGACGGGAACACCCAGCATGGCGATGCTCTAGTATTCTACGTCAATGGCGAGAAGGTAAGTCGACTTGACCATGTTGACTGGCCTTGAAATATACATTCACACTATGTTGTTTAATCGACCTGCACTACAGTTTATGCAACTGAATAGTTTTCGCTTTATATGCAATGCGTTTATATACTCATAATATAAGTTATTGTGATTCTACACAGGCTATATGGTGTAATATTGCCCGTCTGGAGGTATCGCCGAGGGTGAACATACCTTCAGACGGGCAATATATATATAGAATGTAGAATCACAATAACGTATTTGTCATACCGCGGATCCGTTATTTCACGGAGAAAAATAATCAGAGATTCGATTTTCTACCGTCAGTCTTAATATAAAGTCGTAAATGAACATTTTGTTTTTTTATTAAACGAAAACAAACTAAATATGGAGTAAGAAATCCATCGAAAACGACTTTATGACAGTTTTTTTTATATCGTGTAATTTAATTTATATTCCACTGCTCTATCGATCTGCTCTCCCTTTGGCGCCTCTAGAAGAATGCGACTGGTTACCAAATATTCGCTGTCATTGCTACGCCGCGGTTCGTGCGTGGAACCCATAGTTTATGACCTAAATATAGCCGTGTGACGAAGCCGATTGTTTTGAGATTTGAAAACACTAAACGGGACAGTTTGTGGCATTTTTCGCTCATATTTTGATGAGCGAAGAATATTTATGGAAAAATAAACAATAAAGACTATTTTTGAGTGTATAATTTGTTACTTTTATTGATCAATTCGGGGTTTTATTGTGTTTAGTGAGGAATACAATTCGCAATCGGTAGACGCTTGCAAAATGTGTCTTCATTGGACGCGAGGCGCCGGAGGGGAATCGCAATTCTTATATGTTCGACGGTCTTGGCAGGTCATATAATATATATGACCAGGCAAGCTAGCCAATCAAAAGCTGAGAAACTTATCTGCGGTATGACAACTACATCGAACTGTGCAAATTTTCGGAATAATGTTTCGCTTCCGCGTATTAACATTTAGCTATAATCCGCTGGACGTTCATATGCATACATGTACTTCGCTATATCCTTATTGCTAGTACATGTAAAGACGACACTACGAGACCAAGATATTACAATAAACACACCCACAGACACGTTGTGGTATACAAGAGAAAAGCCTCTTTAAATCATACCCAAATTTGCCCTGATATTAAATAACTAGAAGCTATGACACTCGCAATCCTTTCAACCAACGGAAGTGGATTATTTACCTTGGGCTCGGCTCGCCAATTCAATAATTGTAACGAGCGCGAAGGCCGGGACCCTGCTCCGGGACCAGCAGTGTCCCGGCCTTCTCGCGCGTTACAGTTACCGAATAAGCGAGCCGGGCCCAAAGTACACTACACCACTTCTGTAGGTTGAAAATATGGCGAGTGTCCTATCTTCTAGATATTTAATATCAGAGTAAAATTGGGTATGATTTAAAGAGCGTTTAATCTTTCATACCACAATGTGCCTGTGAACACACCTAATAAAGTGTGTATTAGCAAAGTTCCTAGATCACTCTCCACGAAGTATAAAGTAAACAAAGAACTCTTCAAACTCTTCAAATTTGGAAATACTACTCCATCGTAACTGATCAGGACACGGACAGACTGGCCCTTTTATAGTGTATCTACATATTTCAAGGCCCCCGTCGCTAATCTGAAGTGTCGTCTCATGGGTTACTTCTAATCAGTCGATTCCGTTAGGTAACAGTACACATGCACCATTCTACGGAAGCCGATAGAGGTCACCAAATCAGAAAAATATTATCTCGTAATTACGACATCATCTCGTAATTACGAGATAATATTATCTCGTAATTACGAGATGATGTCGTAATTACGACATAATATTATGTCGTAATTACGACATCATCGCGTAATTACGAGATAAAATTATGTCGTAATTACGACATTTATTTCGTAATTACGAGATAAAATTATGTCGTAATTACGACATCATCTCGTAATTACGAGATACTATTATCTCGTAATTACGAGATGATGTCGTAATTACGAGATAAGAGTATGTCGTAATTACGACATCATCTCGTAATTACGAGATGATGTCGTAATTACGAGATGATGTCGTAATTACGAGATAAAATTATGTCGTAATTACGAGATGATGTCGTAATTACGACATAATTTTATCTCGTAATTACGAGATGATGTCGTAATTACGACATAATTTTATCTCGTAATTACGACATCAACTCGTAATTACGACATATATTATCTCGTAATTACGACATCATCTCGTAATTACGACATAATATTATCTCGTAATTACGAGATGATGTCGTAATTACGAGATAATATTATCTCGTAATTACGAGATGATGTCGTAATTACGAGATATATATTTTTGACTTGGTGACCCTTATCGGCTTCCGTACCATTCCGACTCATGCCATGGGTACATGTTTTAAATTGTAATGTCAGTTAGGGTCAAGTGTTATCGCATATAACACATGGACCGGTATTAGGCAGTCATGTCTACACGTTCCTATATAGCGCTAACAACCTTCTATCACCTGTTTCACGAAAACTGCACAAACACAGCGCTAAAATAATTTGTTTTTACATAATATTAAATTTTAGCGAACTTTAAAGGTACATGCCCACTCAGTAGGCACATAATGTTCTTTATAGGAATTAAAGAAGGGTATAATTGTGTCACAATTCCATCAGTTCTAAAAATTACGGGTGTCCGCTATACTGATATATATTGACAGTATTATACATTTTATATCAGATGTAAATTTCCACACTGATATCAAGGGCGATAACCGTGTTTCCTTAAAATGTTAACGAGACATTTAATACTATTATTCTCTGTGCAATGATCATACTTACATGTATTATTTG